>JAABKJ010007545.1:243059761-243466773 GCA_011634705.1 Andricus grossulariae | reverse complement strand
CATTTATACATTATTATACATTTTTTTAAATATTTTCAAATTTTTTTTTTTCCAAAGATTGATATTTGAAAAATTGATTGATTCAAAAGATTTTGGAAATCTTTTTAAATATTTTGAAATGTTTTTGAAAGTTGTCTGAAAATTAATTTAAAAAAACATCATTTCAAATATTCTCAAAAATCTTAGTCGATTTTTTTTCCTTTGAAACCTTTCAAAATTCTTTAAAAAATTTTAAGCTTTTTGTTCAAAATCTTCAACAATCTACATTTTGTCTTAGATTTTGTAAAACTTCATGAAGTCTCAAATTATTCTTCAATGTTTTTTTAAAACTTTAAAATATTTCTAAAATTTACTGGATCCTTTTCTATAATTTTGTGAACTGGCGAAAATGAAAATTTTTGCTTTCAAATTTTCCAGATTCGTTTTCAAAATATATTGAAATCCCCAAATATTGAAATTTATCCTTTAAAATAAAATCTAATTCATTAAAAATTTTCTCAGAAATCTTATTGTCACTATCAGTAATTTTGTTGTTACCGGTACCACTACAACTTTTCAAAAAAAAAAAGATAAACCACAGAAAAAAAATCTGCTAAACTTACAGGATTTTCAGTTAGAATAGGGACAGCATAGCCTTTCCGTAAAGATCACGGAATTTTCGGCAGAGTTTAGAAAAATTTCAGAATTGTTCATAAATTCACGGATATTTTCTGTAACATTTACTGAACATTTCTTTTAAGATGACGTCTTTAAACTGTAAACTCTAATAAAAAATGCTGTAAATTTTACAGAAAGCATCCGTGAATGTTTAAAATTACTCACTTTTCTCCGTGATTCGAATTCATTTTTCTAGTTATCACGATTCATAAAAACAATCACATTCTCCAAAACTTCAAATGTTATTCCCAGTTAATTCCCGTTTTCCCGGTCAAGTAGCTCTTTAATTTATCTCATACCAACTGTGTTTACTGCAATTTATCAATTTCTGCTATTCACTGTAGAAAGGTTTTCTCCACATGAATTCTTTACTGAATCATAAACCAAGAATAAGCTCGTAACTTTTTTTCCTCGTGCAATTGAAGAGTATAAAAAGAGACGAAACGTTATGAGAAATCATAACTCATTATTCGAAAAGATTGATCTTCTATAGAAATCTTTTAACACCTGAATGCAATATCCTCCATGCATTGCATCGGTCGAATTCATATATTTTTCAACAATATCCTTCATCCCCCTCATTGTATCCTCCCTCTTTTCCCTATTCACCTCGATTCACCTCTTATTACGAGGTTTTCACACACCTGTATTGTGCAGTGTACAGTGTATACTCTCATAGAGATCCAGCGGAATATGAATGCAGGGGTTAACTTTGCAGGGTTACCACCTGCGTCATAACTTATAACCCACATAAAGGGCGTCACACCGAGTATCGAGTGACGTCACATACATAAGCAAAGTAAACGCGCACATGCGCCAAGAAGATTCAGACTCCAGACTCCGCTCTGCGTATTGTGACACTGAAACGATTTAATCATATCATTATACAGACGAATCTCCAAGCTGTCCCAAATCGGGACATTGGAAATCCCCAAGCTGTCTTCGGAATGGGTAGAGCCCTCTTTTGTACAAAATTACTGATTTTAGGGTTGTAATCATTATACCTGATATGCTTCGTGAAAAGAAATACCAACTGAATACCGTTTCTGGACTAGATTGAAACAAGGTTTAGCATTTTTCTAGAATGTACCCCTCAGCATATACTTAAATTACTTTTAGGATATCGAAAATAGACACTAATCTCTCTTAGACTGCAGCAATAGACATCATTCTCTCTGTTTGATATAAGCACAGATATTTTTGCCAGCAAACTAGCTAGCTGAAGGTCCTAAAGGACCTTATCAGATTTATCACCAGTTTCAAACAAAGTTTAATATTGCTCTAGTACGTGCCCTTCAGCTTATGCTTGCATTACTTTTAGGCTATCAAAATAGACACTACTCCCTCTCAGACTGCGGCTAGAGATACCATTTTCTCTGTTTAATATAAGCACAGCTGTTTTTACTAGCAAACGAGCTAGCTGAAGGTACTGGAGGATCTCATCTGATTTATGACTAGGTTCGAACAAGGTTTAGTATTTCTCTAGTACGCACCCCTCAGCTTATCTTACATTACTTTTAGGCTATCTAAATTGACACTAATCTCTCTCAGACTATGGCTAGAGACACCATTTTCTCTGTTTGATATGAGCACAGCTGTTTTTGCCAGTAAACTAGTTAGCCAAAGATCCTGAAGGACCTCATCTGATTTATGACTAGGTTTAAACAAGGTTTAGTATCTTTCTACTATGTATCCCTCAGCCTATATCTGTATTACTTTAAAGCTTTCGAAATTGACACTACTCTCTTCGATTATGACGATATACAACATTTTCTCTGTTGACCATAAGCACAACAGTTTTCACCAACATGAAATCTAGCTGAAGGTCCTAAAGGACCTTATCTGATTTATGAAATCTATGGGCTTGAACCGCTTTCCGCTAGATTTACATATCATGATATGATACTTGTTTATTTTGTTGGACTGTAGGAAGAAGCTACTGAGCTTCAACATTGCTAGCGTAAAAATAAACAAAATTTTCCTTTGTAGATTCTAATATCCATGTTATGCACTGACCTCTGTAATAGGGACCCCACTGACAGGACCGGCCATTTTCAGAAAACAAGTAGAAAACTCGGGACTAAACAGTTGCCATCTGTCTAAGTTGGACTGGTTTTTGCGGAATCGGAAAACTTGCATTGACTTTAATAGGATCTTTTTTCGATAAGTTGTCCACCTGTCTATCTTGTATCTTGGCCGCATTTTTACAAGATTTTTACATATTCCAACCTGCCGAAGTTGACCACTGAAATTCACACAGAGCGGTAAATTACAATTTTCAGACAAATTTCGTTTGAAGATTAGGGATCAAATGATTTCAACCTCTCCAGTAGTCTCTTTTATCTTATTGCCCATCGACTAAGTAAGCTACTTAGCCAGCAGAAGCCCCACTCAAACATCAACAACCAGTACCAGTAAGTCATCTCCCACTCTGTCATGTCCGACCAATGATAAGTCAATGTGGGATAACATAAAATAGTGAACTGTGAAGATTCAATTTATTTGATCTCTAGTCATCGACTGGACGTAGAAGTATTTCATTCTAGCTTATAATCGTTTCGATAGGTACCGTTCTTCTTAGGACGATAGGAACATTCTTTAAAACGAAATCACAACGACTGCATGATGGGTACAAAACGAAAGAAGATTATCGAGTTGACTATTAAAGTGAGGGAAGAAGGTTTGGACTTACTCGATAAAGGTGATAGTCAGCGGGAAATCGCTGAAGCTTCTTTTTGTAGCAAAGTCAACTATTGCTTGTTGTAGAAAAATTTCAAGCCAGCAACGGTTGGTTGGAATCTTTCCAAAGATGAAACAACATTAATTTTCGGATTCCCTGTGGTGAATTAGCAGCAGCGGATCTAAAAGTAGCAGCAAAATGTAAGTCAAAATTGCCGAATTAATTGAAGGAATGCGCTCCTGAAGATCAATTCAACGCTGATGAATTCGCATTACTTTATCGACAAATGACAAGAAAAAGCTTGGTGGTAAAAGGAAAAAAATGCGCAGGTGGGAAGCTAGCAAAAGAAAGGTTAAATGTACTTGTCTGCTGCAGTTTTCTATAATGCCACTAGTCACAATTGTACAAAAATATTGAGCAATGTAACAGTGAAATTCCTTCCACCTAATCTAACATCGGAAGTTCAACCCCTGGATCAAGGAATAATACGAGCTGTTAAAGCTCGTTATCGTAAAAAAATGCCTAAATGTTATCTTCCAAAAAAGGGTTTTCAGAATTTATACATTTTTTCCCCATTCAACACAGTTCTTTTGAGTTGAAACGAAAATGAGACAAAGGAGAATGAGAATTCAGCTATGATCATGTCGTGGTTTCACACGTGAAGTATTCTCATTTTAAGAAGAAAAAATCTTATTTCAATAAGATAACAAATAATCTGTAACAAAAATGATCCCGCTGTTTTTCTTTGAAGTTTGGAAAAGTTCCATCTTCTTAAAATAACGTATTTTGCTATTTATTTCATTCATAGGTGCGTACTAGTATGTATTATGAAAAAAACAGGGGATTCGAAACATAGACATGTTTTACAGTAAATGATTGTCAAGTAGGAAATTCGGAACCTGTAGGTCTTCAAGACTACAAGTAACTAAATTTTTCCATAAAACACCCCATGTTCCCAAAATCTTGGATATTTTTATCTAACTCTGTTGAGAAATTTTATACTTTTCCATTAATATTTTTCCATTTAAACTCTATCAAATCTAATCCTAATTTTCTAAATATCGAACATCTCAATCAAATGTTATTGGTTGTAAAATCTTATACTTTCTCTATCAATAGTTTTTTACTGGAACTCTATCAAATCTTATTTACAGGAGACTTGTATGAAATCTTATTTTACAGAACCTGAAAGCTTTGTAGCGCATTTTACTCCTAAAAAAATCGTATACTTTTCTACCAAGATACTGTTATTGAAACTCTATCAAATCTTATGCAATGAGAAAAGTTTGATACATGTGACACTATAAGATTTCTCGACGCATGGAGTTGGATAAAATCTTCAAAGATTTTGGAAAATAAGATTTGATACAAGTTATGTGCCGCAATAAGATTTTATAGCATTTTAATGAGAATCTGTGGATAGAAAAGTGTAATATTTTTCGCTAAATTAGATTTGATAGCAATTTCCGAAAATCTGAAAAATAGGATATGTTACAAGTTTATTCTGAATAATATTTGATAGAGGAATAATGAAAATGTGATGATACAAAAGTATGGGATTTCTAGATGGATCCAGTTTGATAGAAGGGTCTATCAAATATACTGAGAGAATTTGATAGGATTCGGATCAAATGTGCCTACAGAATTTCATTCAAGTTCTACACATTGAGATTTTGTCCTAGAAAAATTGAGAATATTGAAACCTTACAAGAATTTTGGAAATCGAGCACATTATGCAGTTTACTAAAAATAATTAATATTAGCCATTTTTGCAAAACTCTGAGATTGCGAATTTTTTAAAAGTATTTTTGACCCGCAGAATGTCAGGATATTGATGGCATGATATTCAATTAGGCATTGCCATTCATGATTGGCCACCTTTTTTCAAATTTTCGATTTTATTCATTTATCAGACGAGAGAGCACATTTTTAATCTTCTTTATGAAAATCGGAACGACAAATCGAAAACTAACAAAGATTTAAAAGTTTGTAGCAATCAAATACCTTAGCAATCTAAACTTGATAGCTTTTCTCAATTGTAATCGAAACCGGAAGACCGTTTTTAAAATAATAGATTCCATACTTTGGTATCTCGTCCGATAAAAATGTTTGATATTAATATTTCGAGCATGAAATTAAACTCTTTTTATTTACTTAGCTTAGAGGGGCGGTTAACAATAATTTAAGAAGCAGTTTCCTAAATCAAAAATACGACTCTGTATTAAAACTTCGAATTACTTTTTCAACTTATCCCAAGACCTCGGCATAGGAATAATCCTCGGAATCAACTGATCTATTCATAATATTATTCCAGTGAAAATATCAATTTCCAGGATCAATTTTTCATAAAAATATTTCCCTCGCCCTAGAACTGTGTGAAGAGCTTTATCTTCAACGAGTATATCTTTTCTATTCACACATAAAAATATGTTATAAAAAAAATACTTCCATGACTTTTATTAGAACGGTCAAAATGCTTTACATAATAAAAACATTTTTCAAGAACAGAAAAAATATAAATATATAAATTGTTTACCTATTTTCTTCCAATTGCGGTTTAAAAACCTGGCATAAAAAGACAAGGTTAGAGAGGAATCATAGTCATGAACGATCAGCTTTCCATACACGAAGTATCTCATAAACAAAAATAATATCCCTTAACTTTCTCGAAGAAAGTTCACAACAATTTCTTGAGTGAGTTTTCGAAAGAACTGATGATAAGAACGATATAAAAATTCTGAAACTTGAGTAGCAAAACCTGGATTTATACACATATATGCATAGAAAGAAACGAATGTCTAAGCAAACACTATTCTCCGGATGGAATAACGATTTTCCATTTATCAACTTCAGGGTAATTTATTCTTCTGACTGACTTTCCATTCTCATTAGTGGAACGCGTTTGAAAAATGGCACATCATATTCGATTCATAGTTTGCCTAGAGTTTGCTGAGAATATCATGGATTTACATACTTGAAAGATGTTAAATTCTGTTGCTGATATTCTGTGTGTAATGTGAAGTAAAAAATACAATCCCCCCCACCTCCTCTTTTTGTATCCACAATTTCTCTTTGGATTTCATTTGATAAACAAATAAAATAAAACTGCTCTTAAAATAGGGGGAATAGGGTAATTCTTTAGGAAAATAGGGAAATAAGTGCTTTTTGTATAGATACCATATTGAATTTAATATGAAACGCTTAACATTTCAAGTAGAAATATATTGCATTTTCTGTCAAA
Organism: Andricus grossulariae; assembly: GCA_011634705.1. Taxonomy (NCBI): domain Eukaryota; kingdom Metazoa; phylum Arthropoda; class Insecta; order Hymenoptera; family Cynipidae; genus Andricus; species Andricus grossulariae. The sequence goes on along the minus strand of JAABKJ010007545.1, from coordinate 243,460,195 downwards.
AAAGAATTATTTTCAATAAAAAAAAAATCTACCCGCTGCGCGGGCACATTCTCATCGCGCGCTTCGCTCACAAGTTTGAGCGCGCCTAGGGCGCGCGACTGTTGGTTCGCGGCGGAGTGCGCATGTGCGACCGTCACTGGGCTGGAAGCGGCCACATTACGCCTGCTTCACGTGCATGCAATGGCAGGTTTTCAAGGGGGGTCGTACCAAAAATTCTTCAAACAATTATTTTTGTTAAATCTAATTTATTATCTAACTGACTTTCATGGAAATCTGCTTATTTGACGAAACTTGCAACATTTGATTCTCGGGAACCACTTTATTACCGACTCTGATGAAAATCCGGGAATTTATTGAATTTTTTCAAAATTTTTGTATCTATTTCTAATGTTAGAATTTTAATTTCAAATTCATATTTGGCAACTCAAAAATCCGTTAGTACCGACTCTCATAGAATTCCGCGTATTTATTAAATTTTTCAAAATAAAGGTCGCTTTTTTAATTTTATAATCCCGCCCACAACATGCGCTCCGAAACGAGCTTTTGGTTCCGGTTTTGTTCATGGTTGAAGGTTCGACCTAAGGGGTTGACATTTTTTGATATTACGGTAGAAGAATCAACTATTTGGTTGAAAAATAGCTTTATTATTGAAAATTCATATTCTTAGTTTAAAAATTTATCAGCCGAGAATTTTGCCCTCCAAAAATTCTCAACCTGACTATGGCTTATTCCGCTATAAGTTCATGCACTTTTTACGTTACTATTTACGCGTGTTTTATGACTTACTGTTTTTATTAAATTGTTAAAGATCCTTTCGGTCAAAACTACCTAGTCAAGTTTACCCAAGGGTGCCAGCCACTAGCAATAATAAGTTAAATTTATCGAAGAGATCCTGCTGATGACACATTTTTCTCAATTTTACTAACAAGTCTGATCAACCGTTAATTATTCAAATTTTCTACTTTGACGATCTAGCTCAGAAGAAAAGAGAATTTAACAAAAAATAGAAATGGGAGGGGGGAGGTTCGCCCAAACACACATGAATCAAAGGCCAACATTTCGAAAGATGTAAATAATAGTTTTATTGATATCACACGAAGAGACTCCAATAATTTACAAAGCGCGTCACTTCATGCTATAGAGCCATTGTTAACTGACAACAATTTCTAAACTACCAAGAATAGACCGCGGAATCCAAAATTAAGTAGAAGGCTATAATTTCCCAATCTTACCACGTTACCGTGTTCGAACGCCAATTACAATAAAATTTTACACAATCAAGATTTTGATCACGTGCCCTTATTTGTGGATATGGGCCGGAAGGGCTTGTAACCTCCATTTTCAAGACCTGATACGACACAATGCTCCCGCGTTAAGAATAATTCGAAGTCATTTATATACTTGAAGATTAACGGAGCGATAAAATAATGTTAGAGAGACATCGAAAGAAATTGTCCTAATATTTAGAAAAATATAGGAAAAGAAAAAAAACCCGCACAGAGAGCACTTAGTGAGGCAAATCACTTTGGTGGTATTTCCAAGTCAAGAATCAACTTAGCCATTTCCAATATCCGAAATTCCGCCCAAGTGGTTTGTCAAAAATTAAACAAACACATACCTACAAACTAGTGCGTCCTTAGACTCTAAGACGAAGAACGAGAGTGACAGCTTGCCACGCAACGTTGATGTTCCCGGAAGGTGTGTCTGTTGCTCGCTATTCCAGTTGACCAATGGCAACACAGCTTTTGCGCGCCAACAGCAGATGTGGCAAACCTGACCCCGCGGGAAATCCCATTCCAATATGGCCGCCGGAAATTACGTCACTAGTCCTAGCGACAAAACAGAAAGAAAAAGTGAAGCAAAGGTCGCATGTCGACGGTGTTAGTAAACAAAATCGCAAAGGTCCCTCCCGGTATTTAAGCCAATTCCGAGAGGACATTGTTGCATTTGAGCCTTGTGTTGATCTAGAATGTGTCTGACACCCCCCGGGGTTACCGGCAGTGCCCCTTGAGAATCGCCCTTTGAGTATATAGGCTAGAAAAAGACAGAGCAGTACTGGTTCGCTTCTCTCTCTCTCTCCGTAAAGCGTTGAAATTCCATTCACGTGTGAGTGAAGGACAACGTCGCCTGTAGGACTCTCCTTCCTACTCTATCTTGTCGTGGGTAACTGGCAGTGCCATGGCGGCTTGGTTCGTTGGTTGACTCTTGTCAGTCTCGCTGCCATGGCGACTGGTATTATTGGCAAGGAACCATTGGTGACGAATTCCCTAGTCTGCTTTGCCAACTTTGAAGTTGTGACCATCTCGGAGCACGTACGTTGTTGAAGGTTGAAAGCTGACTCTCTCGCATTGATTGACAAATTGCAAAAGGAATATATACAACAAAGTAAATAATATGTTTTCTTCAAAAAAAAATTAAGAGTGCTCCCTGAGAAGTGGGACTCTCGTTCCTCGGACCATTTAAAACCTAAAGTTTCTTTTGAGGACTTCGGTGCCAGTAAGGATCGTTTAATGACAGGTGAAAAACACCTCGTCACAACTCCCCCAACCTTTGCCGGGGATCACCGGTCGTTTACCATTTTGGCAAACCACTCCTTGGTATCACCATACGACAGGTGGTTCCCGAACATCAAACCCTGAAATCTTTTAGTCCTTCCAGTGATTGTCCCCTTCTCAGGTGCTATCTTAATATCAGTTTTATTTGGCATTCCTTGTGGATGCAGCCACAGACAAACAGACAAAACAACTATAAAAGTAAATACAATATCAAAAAAACGAAAAGAACAAAATGCTGTCATGCATAGAAGAATATATCGTAAATGTCCCATCATGCAGCAAAGGATAATGCTTTAAGAAATCATAAGTCTAACTTTTGATTAAGATTAAAAAAGGAACTACACTATAATAGAAATCGTAGTGATTTCCAAACATAACTAAGGTGGGGTGTTATCGGGGATTCTTATTTAATGGGGTGCGATTTTCAATAACAACCAGGTTTAGCGTAGGAGTACCCTTTTAATGTCTCTCTTTCTATATTATGTATGTATAATATTATTATTATTATGATATATTACATAGTAGTACAATTCTCGCCCATTAAAAATTACGATTAGAGAAGATATAATAGTTTTAGACTGTGCACTGATTCTCGTCGCAGGAGACCCGTCCGTTACGGATTTGTGCCTTATGTATCTCTGTAAGACCAGGTTCGACTCATATAACTCGCTGCAAGTTGGACACGTACGCTTCGTAAAAAACTTTTCGCCACATCCCTTGCAGTACTGGACGTGCAAGTCGGTTCTGGGGCAGTCTCACTGCTTGTGCCCAACCTCCTCACACTTCCAGCACTTCCAAGGGATGGGGCCCCTATAGGGTTTAGGACGCGTCGCCCCCGACTTCAGCCATTCCGCCCTCTGGTCGTATTGCTGGTCCAGCCGGAAAGGCGCAGCCACAGCCGGCTCCTGAAATCGTGTCGATACCAGCAGAGTGTCCGACCGAGGAGGACCACGGGGGTGGAGGCTTCTTGCCAGATTCTTCGGTTGGTCACGGAAGGGATTGGTTCGGGCCATCACACCACCAGACCTTTGGCTGGATTTCGACGCTTGGTCCTGGTTTCGTGGACGGTTACGGTAGAGGTCCCGATTTCCTGCGCTACTGTCAGCCTGGGTGGAGGTGGATGCTGCTACGTTAACTTCAGTGGTTGCCTTAGTCCTCTATGACAACCAACATGAATCCCCCTATGTATTTTCGGGAATAGATCAGTCTCACACGATGAAAGGCTTCAGTTTCCGTACATGTTCCTTACCTACGAACCTTCCATTTAAATTTACTAAGGTATATACAACCGGGGAGGGACGGCGCTTGATCTTGAACGGGCCCTCAAACTTGGGAAATAGTTTCCTAGCAACCTTATCAAACTTACTAGATAGTTTTCTATTTTGTCTCAAGACGAAGTCTCCCACTTTAAAATTTCGTTCTCTTTTATTGGCGTCATAATATCTCGCTTGCGTTTCATATGCCTTATCGAGATTTCTGCGGACTAAATCACGCAGGTGGTCTAAACGCTCTACCCTCTTGACCCTTTCTTCGGGTTGAGGTTCCGCGTGCTGTTTGCTAATTTCTAGGTCTTTTCTCATGAATCTGTACGGAAGGGGATTCCGACCGAAATTCGGGAAAGCGGGGGATACTTTTAAGGTACCGTGGACCGCGGAGTTATATGCGAATCTAAATTCAGGCAAGTATAAATCCCAGTCCTGGTGATTTTCCAGGAGGAACGATACGATCATCGTCTTTAGGACCCTTTCAGTGGGGTTTGTTTGGGCGTGGTAAACCGGCATTTTGGTGTGAATAATGCCGACGCTTTGACACATTTGTTCCGAGAGCTTGTTCGTGAATTTGGTACCGTTGTCAGTATGGGCCACTTCAGGTGCCCCCAGCGGGACACCAATAAGTCCTCGAACGCCTTTCTTATCGTCGGACCGTTCGCCGTACGTATACGAATGCACTCGATCCACTTTGTGAAAAGGTCTTGGAACACCAAAATATATTGGTGGCCAGCCTCGCTTTTTGGAAAGGGGCCCATAATATTCCCAGCCACTACCGTCCAGGGCTGCTCCACAACTCTCTGACCCAACATGCCGGCAGGACGCGCTTGCTCGACTTTATATTTCTGACAGGGCCTACATAAACGGACAAATTGGACCACGTCATGAAACATTCCCGCCCATTAGTAGCGGAGGGCTACACTTTGAAAGGTCTTTTCATTGCCCAAGTGACCAGCTTGGGGTGCTTCATGCGCTTCCCGCAATACCTGAGGCCTTATTTCAGTCGGAAGGACTAGTTTCCACGCCTCTAGGTCGGTCAAGAGCGCATCAGTCACCACATTTGGTTTGTGACGGTACGGAATTCCGTTCTCCACTTTCCAATCAGGAAAAATTTTCGGCTGATCTTGGACTGCTTGAACGCGTCGCAAATACAAAGGCTCTTCTGTCTCGCCTATGCTTGACACCGGAGCCTCATCGTCTTTAGTCATTCTCGACAACGCGTCCGGAACATGATGCAGGGCATCCTTCCCGTGAATGATTTCGAAATCATGCCCTTACAGCTCTAAATCCCATCTCGCGAGTCGACCTGTCGGGTTCCTCAAGTTATTCAACCACCCGAGACTACAGCCAAACATTCGCGCTCTGTGACAGTATCATTTCGCTCTGCGCTTAAAAGAGTCCTACTAGCAAACGCGATGACCCTCTCTTCCCCATTCTGTATTTGGGACAGCACTACACCCAGGCCGGTGGCGCTAACGTCCGTCTGTAAATTTAAAGAGTTTTCGACTACGCTATTGAACCTAGGATACGCGAGGATGGGTGCAACAGTCAAGGCCTTTTTCAAACAATCCGAAGCCTCCTGCTGCTCCTCACCCCAAATGCCATTTGATGTTCGTCCTAACCAGTCGTGTTAAGGGCTCTGCTACCGTAGCGAATTCCGGTATGAATCGTCTATAACACGAGGACATCCCCATGAACCTGCGAAATCGTTTGACTGTTTTTGGAACAGGATATGAGTTTATAGGTTTCACCTTGTCGGGATCGACCGTTAGACCATCCTGGTTAACCACGAACCCCAGATTCTTTACCTCTGATCAACAGAACTCGCTCTTCTCCAGATTTATTGTCAAACCAGCTGATGTGACACGATCAAGAACCTTCCCTAGCCACGACAGATGTTCATCGAATGTCTAGGTTACGACGATGATGTCGTCGAGGTAACTAAACACGTTAGGTCTCATTTTCGGCGTGATCACCCGATCAATAAGCCGTTGGAAGGTTGCTGGAGCTCCTGTGAGCCCAAAGGGCATCCTTTTAAACTCAAACAACCCTCTTACCGGCACAGTGAACGCAGTGTAAGGTTGATTATCTTTTTCCAACGGTATCTGATTGAAGGCGGCACTCAGGTCTAATTTCGATATGTACCTGGCGGCCTTTAATTGCCTCAATATGTCAGTCATATAAGGTAGAGTGTATGCATATTTTCTGGAGATAGCATTAAGCATTGGTGCAGACCATTCACTAAAAGATTCCGAGATGATACCCTCTTCTAACAACCTGACAACTTCCTCGTACATAGCTTCTTGTACTTTTTGGGAGACTATCCGGTATCTCTCTTTGATAGGGACATGATCCCCAACGCCTATGGTGTGGGTGATGAGGTGGGCCGCGTCCAATGGGCGCGAAGTCTCCTCCTCGCCTTCAAGTAGAGTGGCCACACCACTACAACTCTCCTCATCCACCAACCATTGTTTCAAGGGGTAATGTTTCCCCTGAGGGTCTGGCATGAAAACTTTCCGAGAGCGTAAGAGGAACGCCATATCGAATTTTCCCTGGCCCTCTAGCCCTAAGATCATTTATGTATCAAGGTTGATGGTAACCCTAACTTCGCAAATCTGAGTAACTCCTTCTATAGTTATAGGTAGGTTGACTTTTCCAATAATTACGTCAGTCGAACCACTTGCCACTATCATCCGCGATCGCCTAGAACAGTCTAGTTGTCTACCAGTAACTCTCGCTATCTCATCCCACACTGACTTACGAAGTAGAACGCGCGAAGAACCATTGTCTATCAGAGTGTCCAGTGGGACTGAGTCGATAGTTGCCATTACATGTTTCCTATTGGCCACTTCGGTAGTCTCTACTATTCCGCAAATCAGTTCCGCCTCCAATATACTATCCGCTAATGTCCGAATCACCTCTAAATCATCTGGGAGGGGGCGGGATCAATATCGACTTGGGCCGTCAAATACGGCTACTCGGCGAGGTAGCTTGTTTTCAGGGTTATCATAAATTTGAGCCTCCATTAACATTTCTATAGGCCCAGTTCCGCTTGCAATGCTATCGCTGACTGACGAAATATCGGAACCTAGTTCGTCTTCGGACATGTGAATTCCCTGAAACACTTTCAAATCAACTGTAGCTTTATGTGTCGTTCTTTTAGAACCTGTACCCGAGGACTGGAGCCTTAGCGAGGTTTCCCAGTCAGCCTTTAAATTGGTTAGGGGCAGAGTCGCGGTGTTAGGGGGATCATTGGGTGTACCGGGGGCCCTGGTTCCCTAAGGGTTGTTTGATTTGCGCCTGGTGCTCGGACCGGGCCCAATAGTGCTGACAGAGGTTGCAGTCACGGTCGCTGGTGACAACCCTTCCAGTAATGTCCCGGTCGATCGCAATTGAAGCAGACCACTTCATTTGGGCCTCTTACCGGAGACTCGTTCTTTATTTTATTATCAGCAGAAGCCTTGGTGTCTGCTGACCTCCCCCATCCTTAAAACTAACATGTGGAGTCTGTTTCCTATCGGAAGTCTGAGAATTTTTCCTATTATTGCTGTTTGTACCCTGTCTTTGCTCCGTAATGATCGCTGAGGTTTTCTCTACTTCCTCTTGCACCGATGAGGATGGGGATTGTTTGGGCGGTTTTGGAGTCGTATGTCGTTTATAAGCGCATTCTGTCAAAAAGGAGTTCTCGGGGAGAAGTGTGGCTTTGTATTCCCTAATGTATACGTTTCATTCTTTCTATCAGCTTCTCCCGAGACCGGATAGTTCGCGAAATGATCTGTAATCTGAGCGACGGATGACCTTGTGATAGTCAGGTCGAAGACCTCAGTGCATCCAGTCTAGTTGGTCAACTATCGGAACTTCGTCTTCGAGCAAATTTATCAGGCTTAGAACATTAGTTAAATAGTCATCAATAGACTCATCTTTACCATGAGTTCTTGCCTGTATTTGCTTTTTGACCCTTCGTTCGAAGTCATCGTCGCCAAAGTGAGATCTAAATTCCTTTCGAAATTTTCGCCAGCTATAAAATTCTTTCTCGTGGTTTTTAAACCATTTCGACGGAATGCCTTCTAATAGAACCGGCATAGCCAACAATAGTTCCTCATCCGACACTCTCGTGAGCTTCCTACGATCTCCGATTTTTGTTAAAAAGCCATCAGCGCTCAAGTCACTCCTACCGTTAAACGTAAGGTTCCAGCCTAGAACAATTTTTCCCAAGTCTCTATTTCCGAATCGCTTCCTATTGGCTGATCTGTTGCGATGTACAGTGTCCCTGTCTGAGGACTAATGGTGAGAGCGGTGATCTTTAAATCATATATTGCTTCTGCGCGGTCTTTCCTGAAGGGTAGATTTTCGGTTTCTATTTCTACTAAGGTCTGAGTTGATTTGTGGAATTTTGTCTGCTAATTCTGCAAATTGACTCTCATTAAAAGACGTTTAGCTATGTCTTTTTAACTTACTTCCATCGAGACCGAAACTATATTTTCTAGTTTTTTTGTTTTTGAGATCTTCGGACTCAGATTCGGAGGATGTGGTGTTAGGAAAGACTGTACCTAGATTAAATGTTTTTGTTGGGTCCTTGCGAATGCTCTTAAATGGTCTAGGATCGGTTTTCTGCTTAGAGTATTGGGGTTACCCTGAATAAGCCGGTCCGGAAGTCTGAGGTGAATATCGTTTGGTTCTTTATCTTCGACTGGGACCACCGGGTCCGGTATGTGAAAAGGGTTTGGCATTACGAAAATTTGAGCGCAGTTAAACGAAACGTTTGTCGGATTGATCGGAGGGAAGAGGGAAGGTTTAACGCGAGGTGTTGAGACTGTGCTCAAAGAACCTGTTGCGGTGGTATTCGTGATGCTATATATATTGCCGTTACGAGGCATCGCGACTGTTGTTAAATAGTTTCTATTTGTTACGTTTGTTTGTACCTTTGTGGTTACTGGGTTGTGAGGCGTGTTATTCTGTCTACTACTAGGCAAAGCCGCGGCTAAATTCTCGTAATCAGACTCCATTTCTGTTTCGCCGTTGGATATTGCTGATGTTACGGATGTGTAATCCGAGTCCCTAGGGGGCCAGCCTTTTAGTAGTTCAATTCCCCTTCGTAATCGAGCGCATCTGATTTTTCGCGTACCGGAAGTGTCTAAGTTTAAAGCTTCGAGATTTTCGGTAATTTCCGGATCATCCAATTCCCCGATCAATCGTTTTAACTCTGTGTAAGTATCCACGTTACCTATAGAGTTTGAAAACGCCATTGCGTCCAATCTAGAATTCCGCGATTCTCGAAAAATCCAGAAAAACTGACAGTCAAGCTCTAAATCTCCAAAATTTTCGAAGAAAAAAAATTATATATATTACAGAAACAAGGAAAAATCCATACTCTGTTTCAAGTTAGGGGGCGCTCAAGATCAAAAGCGGTTTTGTACTACTCGCGATTTTGAATCAAGTATTTTTCGAATCATTCTTACTACCGTGAACACGTACGTCTTGCCATTGCGCGAGAAGGAAAATTTTCGGATGTCACTTTACAATCTGAAACCGTTCGAAATTGAAACAGAAAACGGAAAAAAATTTTGCATGATACAGGAAATGTTATTCAGTTGTTTGTTTTTGTTGAGGGTTATGGAGGGACGGGGTTATTCAGTTATTTAATTTCTATTTATCCACTACTGGATAATCCAGGTCTCTCTTGCTAAGAACACGCTTCAACAAGACAGCCATAAATATATATACATAAACAGGTTCAGGCAAATGGATACAATTTTTAATATTTAATGAATTTTTAAAGTTAGGAATTCCTTGCAACAGCCACAGACTAAAACAATAGGAGAGGAAAGATTTTGTTTCGCGTTTCTGTTACTGTTGACAAAATCCGGCGCTCCGAGCTGCCTGGATTTATTGGAATTTAGAACTTTGAAAATTTCGTTTTGCAGGCAGTATAGATTAAATTCAAAAGAACGCAAAGAAAAATTCATTCTATCGTGCCCATCTTACAATTTTTGGAAATAATCATTCCTTTTATACTCTGAAACCCTCTCGGACGTAAGTCGAATAGGAAATATTTTAACCATTGAAAGAGTTTAATTTATTCTCATATGGGTTCTATTATATGTGATTAAGTTAGGCGTTGCGCGCCACTTGTCAGCCGACAATTTTGGCCTCCAAAAATTCTCAACCTGACTATGGCTTATTCCGCTATGATATCATGGACTTTTGACGTTACTATTTACACGTGGTTTATGTCTTACTGTATTTATTCAATTGTTAAAGATCCTTTCAGCCAAAACTACCTAGTCAAGTTTACCCTAGGGCGCCAGCCACTAGCAATAATAAGTTGAATTTATCGAAGAGATCCTGCTAATGACACATTTTTTTCCATTTTACTGACAAATCTAATCAACTTTTAATTATTTAAATTTTTCACTTTGACGATCTAGCTCAGAAGAAAAGAGAATTGAACGAAAAATAAAAAGGGGCGGGGGGGTTCAACCAACCACACATGAATCAGAGGCCGACATTTCGAAAGATATAAATAACAGTTTTATTGATATCACACAAGAGAGTCCAATAATTCACGAAGCGCGTCACTTCATGCTATAGAATCCATTGTTAACTGAAAAAAAATTTTAAACTAGACTCATCGAAAAAAAATTTCTTAATATTTAGCAAAATATAGAAAAAGAAAAAAAAAACCCGCACAGAGAGCACTTAGTGAGGCAAATCACTTTGGTGGTATTTCCAAGCAAAGAATAAATTTAGCGATTTCCAATATCCGAAATGCCGCTGTAAGGCTGTAAGACGAAGAACGAGAGTGACAGCTCGCCACGCAACGTTGATGCTTCCGTAAGGTGTGTCTATTGCTCGCTATTCCAGTTGACCAATGGCAACACAGCTTTTGCGCACCAACCGCAGATGTGGCAAACCTGATCCCTCGGGAAATCCCATTCTAATATGGCCGCAGAAAATTACGTCACTAGTCCTAGCGATAAAATAGAAAGAAAGAGTTAAGCAAAGGTCGCATGTCGACGGTGTGAGTAAAATAATCGCAAAGATCCCTCCCGGTATTTGAGCCAATTCCGAGAGGACATTCTTGCATTTGAGCCTTGTGTTGATCTAGAATGTTTCTGACACCCCCGGGGTTACCGGCAGTGCACCTTGAGAATCTCCCTTTAAGTATACAGGCTAGAAAAAGACAGAGCGGTACTGGGTCGCTTTTCTCTTTCTACTTCTCGAAAACTAAGGGAGATTCCATTTTGATATTTACAGGGCTTGTAGAGGGCATTGTAAGCTATCTATATAGAAGAAAAATTAATTAAAAGTGAGTTTTTCCGGAAATTGTGTTTTAATATTAGTTTTTGAAAAATTAAAAATTTTTACATTTTTGGTCAAAAAAATATTTTTTCAAAACTGCGTCTCATTACAAATAATTAAAAAAGAATAGACCTTAATATCATACAAATCACCAATGTTATGAATTTTCATAAAAATTACTGACAATATCTGAAATTCTTTAGATGATTTGACATGGAATTTCTCTAAACTAACTGAATACACTTTTTTAATAATTATAGTACTTTGGCTTGTGTGATTCATTTTGAAATTTGGTAAAATAACTATTAAAAATTTCAATAACAATGATTTTTCGTTTTTTCAATCTAAAATTAAGAATGTATCATATTACTTACAAAAATTCAGCACTTTTTTATTTAAACAAGTGCGCGCAAAGTTGCACTTTCACCGTTTGAGATTTTGATTTGCGACATCTATCATCAGGACGCGTACTACAATGCCTCAGGGATAGGGACGAGCACTCCATGTAATATATCCTCTAAGGTTGACTCTTGTCAGTCTCGCTGCCATGGCGACTGGTATTATTGGCAAGGAACCATTGGTGACGAATTCCCTAATCTGCTTTGCCAACTCTAATGTTGTGACCATCTCGGAGCACTTGCGTTGTTGAAGGATGACAGCTGACCCTCTCGCATTGATTGTCATATTGCAGAAGGAATATATACAACAAAGTAAATAATATGTTTTCTTCCAAAAAAAAATTAAGAGTACTCCCTGAGAAGTGGAACTCTTGTTCCTCGGACCATTTTAACATCTAAAGTTTCTTTTGTGGATCCCGGTGCCGGTAAGGATCATTTAGTGACAGGTGAAAAACACCTCGTCACAAACTCAACTGTTTTTTAAAAAATCCGTCTTTTGGCTTGAAAATTCAACATTGTGGATGAAAATTTAATTTAATTATTGACTGAAAAATCTTTCTTGATTGTAATTGATATAAAAATTTTATTCAAATTTTTTTACGTCCGAGAAGTAAATGATAAAAATGTTCAGAAACGAAAAGCGGTTGAAAATTAAACTCTTTTCTTCAAAATTCATGTTTTTGATTTTGAAATTCATCTATCATCCGAGGAATTTCATATTTTTTGGTTAAACTGCCTGGTTAGGAATCAAATGTGTGTTTGTCGCGTATTCAACTAGTTGGTTGAAAAATTCCTCAACGACCCGTTCTCTTTTTATCCATTGAAAATGCTATGCACAAATAGAATTTTTAATTTTACGCGAAACGAAGATAGATTCATAAAAAAATATAAAAATAATTGTAGCTTTCCAAAACTTCTAAAAAAAATTCTTGTAAATATTTTTTGTCAGGACTTTTTGGTTTATTTTTTATTTATGCATCGAAAGTACTATAAACAAATTGAAAATTCGAATTTTACGCTAAACGACTTGAGAAACTTGAGATAGCTTTTAAAAAGTCTTGAAAAATATATGTCAACCATTTTTTCACAGAGCTCATTTTGATTAATTCATCTAAATTGCTATATAAAAAAGCCTGAAGAAAGAATTGGCTTGCTCCCACCTCACATCAAAAACTGTTGTTAATTTTTGTATCTCATGCGCTCGTAAGACTCAGTAAGATTTTATCAAAACCCCCTACCTCGAAATCGTCTCACATAATTTGCGGATGACCCGTAATTTCCTATGATTGTGTGCCAGCTTACGATCGGCTGCTTTTAGAAAAATATGATCCTCTGTTTCCTCTTGCAGATTTGAGTTCCCAATTCGACTGCTTACCTAATGGTGCTCCTATTCCTGGTGTTCCTCGTTCCAGAACGTCTTATTCTCCTGAAAGGCATGATTCTGCTGGAAGATCTCTTTCTCCTGCCAGACCTAATTCTTTCGGTTCTCCAGTAAGGTCTTCTCGTCCTTCGAGACCTCCTCTTCGTGTCAGGTCCAGGTCTGCTTCTGCCAGGAACCATGCTGTACGCCAATATGAACTTGAACAACTTCGATTTGTTCGGCTTATTCCCAAAACGAATCCGAATCGGCGATTCGAACTTCGAAGATACACTTTTCCTTGCGAGAAACCAATTCAAGTGAAAGGAAGATACGGGAACCTTGGGCCCTCTTAGGGCTATATATATATATATATATATAGTGAACAAGACAATAATATTTTTCATTGATTTTATACATTTGTCTGTAAAAAACAAATGAAAAAGATAAGTTTTTTCAGAATACGTCAAGTGTTTCCACCTAAAATTATTGTTTTGATTGGGTTGCAACTTGTCTGAATTCTAGTCCTAGTGAATCTATATTGACTTACCAAAGCACAGATCTATTTATCAACTGGTTGTCAATGTACAGGGGCCTGAAGTTTTTACTTTTTCAGGTGCTTTTTCACCTTCACGTTAGTGTAACTTCTTTTAGGATTATACGATTGGTCTTTTATTACAGTTTATTGGAAAGCTCTTTTCATATACTTTAGGACTATAATAACCATTTTTTAAGTTTATTTTCTTTTGTTTTGTGTGAAAATCAAAATTAAAATTGATTTTTTGAAAAAAAACGACACTCTAAATTTCATTTCTTTTTCACATCCTTTAAATTCAGGCAGAAGGAAAAGTGGTTTTGAAATAATTTCATGTTCAAACTTAGATTTTTACGCTCGAGGGTACCACATTCAACTTCCGCAGCGCCCGGGGACGAATACTGTTAGGTCGAAACTTGCCCCTAAGCTTACATTTAAATATCTTCAGATAATTTTTTTGTATGTATATTATGTGTGACATGCCGCGAGGAAAGGGACGTTGGGTTAGCAGGCAAATTTTTCAGTAGAGGCGATTGAAGAAACGGTCGAAGTCAGACACCCAGAGAGGATTGGGAACAATCTTTGGAATCCATCCCCTCCACTTAGTTCTACATCTTCTCGCTTCGCACCGAGAGAAAGTCCTTACTTTTTTCGTATGATCTCGTCTCACGCTACCTTAGCATGGACTACATCATACTATGACAGTATACATTCTTACTATTTTAGTAAGGATCCACACTAAAATAGTAAGGGTCCACACTAAAATAGTAAGAATGAATACTGTCATAGTATGATATAGTTCATGCTAACGTTGCGTGAGACGAGATCATACGGAAAAAGTAAGAATTTTTTCTCGGTGTACTGAAGAACGAAAAATCATGACACGTTCCATCACTTTCTAACGCACTGATGCCTCGTGTCACACGCATATAGCAGGCGAAAATAAATAATCGTGACATGTTCCATTGCTTTCTAACTCTCCGATGCCTCGTGTCACACGCATAGCAGGCGAAAACGATATAATCGTGACAATCAAAATTTAAATTTTAGGAAAAAATCGGATCATTTTAAAAGATATTTAGAATGTTTAGATGTTTTGAAAATATTAACAAATAATTTAAAATATGTAAAGTCAACTTTTTTTTTAATGTAGATTTTTTGAGAATAAAAAAAAACTTGTTAAGCATTTTGTATTGTTTCAAGAGTATAAAACAAATTTCAAAAGATTCTTGGAGAAATTTCAAATGATTTTTTATTTCAAGAAATGCATTTGAGAGAAAATTCGAGTGCAGTTCCGAAAAGTGCTTACCTCCGATTGATTTGAAACTAAGTGTACCCGCGTATTTTGACTCGCTGATTACGAAAATGATAGTGAAAATGCCCACAAATTGGATTTTCAAGATCGAAACACCAAAAAACGGTGTTTTTTTCATTTTTTCACTATATTTCGATAAATATTAGTTTGAGAGGAAAAAGCCTTAAATAAAAGTTGTAGCCCTAAAAAAGTACGTCTTTTATGTTTTTTTCTATTGACAAAAAAAACACCAAAAACCAGTGTTTTTTTCATTTTCTTACTATATTTCGATAAATATTGGTTTGAGAGGAAAAAGTCTTAAATCAAAGTTGTAGCCTCGAAAAAATACCCCTGTAAATGGTAACAGAAATAATGTCGGTCACATACCTTCCCTATTCCAACTTCTCACGGAGAACGGGAAGGTACCCCTATAACTTGTCATAGAAATAATGTTGGTCAAACCCCTACTCTTCTCCAACGTCACGTGAGGAGCGAAAAGCACCCCTGTGACTGGTCACAGAAATAATGTAGGTCACATACATTCCCCTTTCCAACTTATCCCGGAGGACAGCACGGAACCCATATGACTAGTCATAGAAATTATGTTGTACAAATCCCTACTTTTTTCCAACGTCACATGGGGAGCGGAAGGCACCCCTGTGACTGGTTACAGAAATAATGTAGGTCATATACCTTCCCCTTTCCAACAAACCGCGGAGGGCGGGCAGGCACCTCTAGGTCCTAGGAAAAGACACAGCAATAATGTAGGTCACATACCTTCCCGTTTGCAACGTCTCGGGGGGGGGGGGCACCCCTGTGATTGGTAACAGAATTAATGTTGGTCAAACCCCTACCCTTTTCAAACGTCAATGGGGGGGGGCGGAAGGCACCCCTGTGTCTAATCACTAGTCATAGAAATAATGTTGAGCAAACCCCTACCCTTTTCCAACGTCCCGGGGGGGGGGGGGGCAGCACACCTGTGACTGAGTACAGAAATAATGTTGATCAAACCCCTACCCCTTTTCAACGCATCGTTGGGAGCGGGAAGACATCCATGTGACTGATCACAGAAATAACGTTGGTTAAACCACTACCCTTTTCCAACGTCACTTGGGGGGGGCGGAAAGGCACCCCTGTGACTAGTCACATAAATAATGTAGGTCACATACTTCCTCCTTTCCAACATCTCGTGGGCACGAAGGAAGGCACCCTTTGTGATTGGTCACAGAAATAATGTAGTCTCGTGGGGGCGAAAGGGCACCCCCGTGACTGGTCACACAGATAATGTAGGTCACATACCTTCCCCTTTTCAACGTCTCGTGGTGGACAGGAGTGCCACAAGTCCCATTCGAAGCAGTTCTACACTTTGTACCAACATTTTCCTTTTTTTCTTAAAAAACAATGATTTTTTCGAAAAACTGTATTTAACATGAAAGGTGTACTTTTAGAATATCTACAACTTCGATTTGAAGCTCTTTCGCGCATTTTCAATATTTAATTGAATAAGCGAAAAAAACATCAACTTTATGGTTTTTTGGGGGGTTTGACCTCGAAAATAAAATTTTCGGATATTTTCACTATCATTTTCGTAATCAGCGAGTCAAAATACGTCGGTATACAAAGTTTCAAACAAATCGGAGTTCAGCACTTTTCGGAATTTTATCCGAATATTGAAAAAGATTTCAAAACATTTCAAATGATTTCCTAAATCATCAAAAAAGTGTGTCGAAGATTTTATAAGATTACAAAATTTTAAATAATTCGAAAAAGATTGAGAGATCTTTAAAATTTTTGAAAAGATTCAGAAACAATTACAAACTTGAAAATATTTCAAACAATTTAAAACAAAATGTAGATTTTTAAAGATTTCGAACAAAAAAATTAGAAGGTTTACAAGAATTTGAAAAGTTTTAAATTAATACAAAAATCATTTTCAAATTTTTGGGAAGATTTGAAACGATTTTTTATTTTTTTTAATAAACTTTCAAATACAATTTTTTTTAAATTAAAAATATTTGAAAAGATTTCTAAAAATGTCAAACAAAATCTGCAAGATTTCAAAGAAATTTTCTTATTTTAGAAGATTTTTCATAATTTTAAGAAAAATTCCAGTCAGTTTAAAGGATATATAGACATTTTAGAAGGTTTTAAGAGATTGAAAATATTTTAAAACTTGAACAAATTTCCGAAAATTTATACCTGAAATCTTGAAATTTTTTTTTGATTTGAAAAAAAATTTTTTTTCAATGTTTTTTGAATTTCATAAATATTCCTATCTATTCCCTGGTATTTTTCATATTCAAGATATACCTAAGTATTCCAAAGTATTCCCAAATTATTCCGAAATATTTTTGAATATCCTTAGATATTTTAAAGTACTTATCGGGAATTTTGACGATTTAAACACGACTTTATGACTCTCCAAGGGAATCCGATCAATGCATCATATTCCGAATTCCGATCTAATCCCTTTCCTCCATTCAATCACGGCTAGGAATGTGCCAGTGGAAGAGTCAATTGGAAATTTTTATATTTCTTTGAAAATGTTTAAATGTGAAATTTAATTATTTGAGCTTTCTGTGGATTGTGCTTAATAGAAGCTTTTAATTTGACGTTTTTGATAGTACACAAGCGTAGTGACATCAGGGGCGGTTCCATGGGAGATTTTACCATTCGAATCTGGAACTTTGATCCGTGTTTGCTTGACATACTGCCAAAAGTGGCAGCAGTACACCTAAATTAGGCTCAAATTGTTAAGAAGCGGGCAATTTCTTGTTTTGGCTATTCGATATTTTCCAAAGTAAGACAAAGTGCCTTTTCTGTTTTGATTTCTTAAGTGTTCTACAAAATTTTGCTTAGGATTTTTCTATTTTGAACCATTCTTTTAGTATTTCCAAAAATGTGAATTTTTTCTCCCAACATAGATGTTTTCCTTGATGACTCTTGAAATACGTGTAAGAAGTCACTTGCTTATAAACCTCAAGTGAAAAAACGTTAGTGACATTGATTTTATCTTTATTGTATAGAATTTAGAATTTATTTATCAAGTCCTTAGGGTTAAACAGCCCTCTAAGGAACGAATTTTACATATGTTTTACAAAAAAAAATGTGACATCTCTGGTCTAACGACAATAATGATCTTGGTAAAACAAAAATAATTACAGATGGATAAAGATAAAAAGAATATATCATATAATGAATCTGAGTCATATATGCTATTATAAGCTAGTGGTTGGCAAAACGTATATCATTAGAGAAGTTAAGACTTGATTGTTAGATAACTGATATAAACTATGGATCGAATTGCAAAGATTTAATTGTTATTATATTAAGGCGTTATAATAATACGGCATAAAACGTCACTAAAACTTTTTAATTGTTTTTTTACCAAATTTTTAAATTACATATATGAAGGGTGTTGTTCTCATGTGAATTCAATATCAGATAGGAATATTAGCAGTGATGTTTATTTTCTTCAAAATCCAAGATTTGGTGACCAACTTCAAAATCCTTTCAGCAATATTTAAACGTCTTAATTTCCAATTCAGGAATATTAAAAATTGTATTTTGATATATGAACGCGTCGCTAACATTCCTATCTGGTCGAATTCGTGTGAAAACAAGACACCACATATACATATATAGATAGAACGCTAACTGAAAAAACTTATTTTGTGAAAATTTCCAAAAAAGAGTGGTTTAAGAAAAATAAGAACAAAGAAAGTCAATGTTACTAAAGTTTTACCACCTGAATTTCAGAAGGGGACGTACTTAAATTACGTTAAGGGGGGATGGGGCTCTCTGTGTAAATTTCGTTACGGTTCCATTGTTAAAGGAAGGAGAATGACCTGGAGAGGGCCTATAATCCCTTACGTAATTTAAGAACGGCCTCTAAGCAAGTAACTTCTTACGCGTACATTAGAAATAAGAAATAAAAACAACTATTTTCCGGAAAAAATTCATATTTTTGGAAATACTCAAAAACTGTTGCAAAACATCTTAAAATGGCTGAGCAGCTTTTCGTAAAAATCTTCAAGGACAATAACTGAAGGGTTGCAGTACAGAACTAGATAGCCAACAAAATCAGATCAATTTTTCAGGAGAGTGAAATAACATTCCGTGAAATAAAAATCACCACTTAAAGAAAAAACAAAAGTTTACTCTTGATCTGAAGTGCTTCTGAATTGAGTTAGAAAAAAGTACGATTAAAAAAAATCCAGTTCCGAGAAATAGAATATAGAAGGTTACAATCTCAAAGTGAGAGGAGCCCAAAATTGGACAGGAGTCTAAAATCTGAGCAAGCTCGGTTGCGGATCACTATAAAAAGTGCACTTTTCAATTTGAACAAAAAATAAAAACTAACACCCGAGAAATTTAGTAGCTTATTTGGGACAAAATGAGTTTGACTAGAAAAAGTTAACCAATTCCGAGTAAATCATTCAAGAATTTAGAGATTCAAATTTCATGGGTTTTGAAAATCATCTTTGGATAGCGACTAAGAATCTATTTTTCAATTTAAAAAAGTAATAACAACTTGCTTCCGAGAAATGAGGAGGCTGAATAAGAATAAAAAAGTTGTCATCCAAAAAAATTATTCTGTTCCGTGAAAATAAAGATTTAGTGTGACGGTATCGCATTGTACCAGGCGATTTTTCGCTGAAAAGTCTATAAAAAAGAGACATCTATATTTCTTTATAATTGAATGATAATAATATTAAGAAATATTGTTTATGATCACAAGGCAAAAAGCTAATTAAAAAAAAAACTTAAGTGGTGTTTCTATTGTTCCAAACTTTTGCAAATATTTTATAAGAGGAATTCGGAAGGAATGAGTAATTGGGGTCTGAGAAATGAAACTGCAGCAATCTTCGCGGATCATTACCCATTCAACAACAACTTGCATAGGCCAAGAAACCCTCACGGTTTTTGAGGGAAGAGTCCGGGCAAGCTGATGAGGCAAAACACATTTATTCAATTCAATCTAACACTCAAAATTAACAGAGAGTACAATTCAACTTAAACATATCATACACTTGGCCATGAACTTAAGCCGAAGAGAGATCTCTCTCACCTCATCCTAAAAGTCACAGACCTCGGAAGCACAACCAAAATGAACGGTACACCAGAGGCAACACCTTGTCACTCACGAGGAGTCAGTCCTCGTCACTCTGAACCACTCAACAGAGAATCATCGGGTCAACAAATTAAGAGTACATCACTCGGTCAACAAATCAAGAGCACATCACTTGGTCAACAAATTAAGAGCACATCACTTCGTGAACAAATCAAGAGCGCATCACTTGGTCAACAAATCAAGAGCATATCACTGGGTCAACAAATTAAGAATTTACATCTCGTAGGCACCTCCCAACATTTTCCAACATTTTTTGTATGTGGGGGGGGGGAGGCGCAAGGTTTGCGGAAGCTTGTGAAAAAGTTCGAAAAGGGGTCGGTGTGCCTTCAAATTCGAAACGATACCGACTGGGTGGAATTTACAACTCGTAGGCGCCCCCGATACCTATCCAACATTTTTAGAGTGTGGGGGACTCATAAGGTTTGGGGAGGCTTGTGAAAAAATTGGAAGAAGAGGTGAGAGTGCCTTCGGAATCGAAACCATCCCGACTGGGGGGCAGTTACAACTCGTAGGCACACCTGACCCCTATCCAAAATTGTTGTGGGTATGAGGGCGCGGAAGGTTTGTAGAGGCTACTGAAAAAGTTAAAAAAGGGGTTGAGGTGCGTTTGAATTCACAACGATCTTGACCGTGGGGGCATTTACAACTCGTAGACACCCCCGAACCCTTTCCAATGGTATTTATTGGGGGGTATGGCGGATAATAGAAAAGTTGAAAAAGGGCTCGAGGTGCCTTCGAATTCGAAACGATCCCGACTGGGAGGCATCTACAACTCGTAGACACCCCCAAACCCTTCCCAATGAAATTTATTGGCGGGTATGGCGGACGGATAGAAAAGTTGGAAAAGGGCTCGAGGTGCCTTCGAATTCGAAACGATACCGACTGGGAGGCATCTACAACTCGTAAGCATCCCCGAACACTTTTCAATTTTTTTTTGTGTGGGAGGGGGCACGTCAGGTTCGGGAAAGCTTGTCAAAAAGTTCCAAAAGGGGTCGGGTACCTTCGAATTCAAAACGATCAAGGCTGGGGAGCATTAACAACACGTAGGCACACCCGACCCCATTCCAATTTTTTTTGTGTGGGGGGATGCTTACGGTTTGGGAAGGCTTGTGAAAAAATGGTAAAAAGAGGTCGAGGTGCCTTCGAATTCGACACGATCCCGACTGTGGGGCATTTAAAACTCGTAGGCATCCCCGAAAACTTTCCAATATTTTTTGTGTAGGGGGATGCATAAGGTTTTGGGAGGCTTGTGAAAAAGTTGGAAGAGGGGTCAGTGAGCATTCGAAATCGAAACGATCCCGACAGGGGGGAGGGCATTTACAACTCGTAGGCACCCCTGAACCCTCACCAACATTTTCTTGTGTGTGGGGATGCGTAAGATTTAGGGAGGCTTGTGAAAAAAATTGGAAAAGGGGTCGGGGTGCCTTCGAAATCGAAATGATCCCGACTGGGGGGCATTTACAACTCGTAGGAACCCCGACCCCTTTCCAACATTTTTTTGTGTGAGGGGAAGCATAAGGTTTTAGGAAGGCTTGTTAAAAAGTTCGAAAAGGGGTTGGGGTGCCTCCGAATTCGAAGCGATCACGACTGTTCTCTCATTTACAACACGTGAGCACACCGAAGCCTTTCCATCATGTTTTTAGGGAAGGGGGCGTAAGGTTTTCTGAAGCTTATGAAAAAGTTCGAAAAGGGGCGGGGTACCATCAAATTCAAAACCATCACAACTGAGTAGCATTTACAACACGAAGGCACCCCCAACCCCTTTCCGAAAGTTTTTGTTTGTGGCGGGTATGTGAAGAGGGCGAATGGAAAAACTGAAAAAGTGTTCAAGGTCCCTTCGAATTCGGAACGATCCCGACTAAGAGGCATTTACAACACGCAGGCACAACCGACCCTATTCAAATTTCTTTTTGTGTGGGGGGATGCTTTAGGTATGGGAAGGCTTGTGAAAAAATTGTAAAAATGTGCCGACGTGCCTTCGAATTCAACACGATCCCGGCTGGGGGGCATTTAAAACTTGTAGGCATCCCCGTCCCCTTTCCAACATTTTTTGTGTGGGGGGAAGCATAAGGTTTGTGGAGACTTGAGACAAAGTTGGAAAAGGGGTCGTATGCCTTCGAAATCTAAACGATCAAGGCTGAGAGCATTTACAACACGTTGAAAATATTTTTTTGTGGTGCGATGCATAAGGTTCTGGGAGGCTTTTGAAAAAATTGGAAAAGGGGTCAGTGTGCCTTCGAAATTGAAACGATCTCAACTAAGGGGCATTTACGAGTGTTCAAGGGGCCTTCAAATTCGGAACGATCCCGACTGGGGGGCATTTAAAACTCGTAGGCATCCCCGTCCCCTTCCCAACATTTTTTTCTGTGGGGGGAAGCATAAGGTTTGGGGAGGCTTGTGAAAAAGTTGGAAGAGGGGTCAGTGTGTCTTCGAAATCTAAACGATCAAGACTGGGGGCATTTACAACACTTAGAAAATTTTTTTGTGTGGGGGGATGCATAAGGTTTGGGAAGGCTTGTTAAAAAGTTCGAAAAGGGGTCAGGGTACCTTCGAATCCAAACCGATCAAGACTGGGGAGCCTTTACAACACGTAGGCACACCCGACCCCATTCCAATTTTTTTTTGTGTGGGGGGAGGCATTAGGTTTGGGGGGGCTTGTGAAAAAATTGGAAAAGGGGTCAGTGTGCCTTCGAAATCGAAACAATCCCAACTGGGGAAGCATTTACAACTCGTAGGCAACCCGACCCCTTTTCAACAGTTTTTGGTGTGAGGGGATGTATAAGGTTTTAGGAAGGCTTGTTAAAAAGTTCGAAAAGGGGTGCGGGTACCTTCGAATTCAAACGATCACGACTGGGTTCTCATTTATAACACGTAGGCACCCCCGACCCCTTTCCAACATTTTCTTGTGTCGAGGGATGCATAAGGTTTGGGAAGGCTTGTGAAAACGTTGGAAAAGGGGTCAGTGTGCCTTCGAAATTGAAACGTTCCCGACAGGGGAGGGCATTTACAACTCGTAGGCTCCCCCGAACACGCACCAACATTTTTTTGTGTGGGGGGATGCGTAAGGTTTGGGGAGGCTTGTGAAAAAATTGGAAATGGGGTCGGGGTGACTTCGAAATCGAAACGATCCCGGCCGGGGGGCATTTACAACGCGAAGGCACCCCGACCCCTTTTCAACATTTTTTAGTGTGAGGGGATGCATGAGCTTTTAGGAAGGCTTGTTAAAAAGTTCAAAAAGGGGAGGGGGTAACTTCGAATTCAAAACGATCCCGACTAAGGGGCATTTACAACACGCAGGCACAACCGACCTCATTCAAATTTCTTTGTGTGTGGGGGATGCTTTAGGTATGGGAAGGCTTGTGAAAAAATTGTAAAAATGTGTCGAAGTGCCTTCGAATTCAACACGATCCCGGCTGGGGGTATTTAAAACTTGTAGCATCCCCGTCCCCTTTCCAGCGTTTTCTTGTGTCGAGGGATGCATAAGGTTTGGGAAGGCTTGTGAAAAAGTTGGAAAAGGAGTTACTGTGCCTTCGAAATCCAAGCGATCATGACTGTGGGAAACTAAACACGTAGGAAATTTTTTGTGGGGGGATGCATAAGGTTTGGGGAGGCTTGTTAAAAAATTGGAAGAGGGGTCATTGTGCCTTCGAAATTAAAACGAGCATGATGGGGGGAGGGCATTCACAACTAGTAGGCACCCCCGTACCCTCTCCAACATTTTCTTGTGTGGGGGATGCGTAAGGGTTAGGGAGGCTTGTGAAGAAATTGGAAAAGGGGTTGGGGTGATTTCGAAATCTTAATGATACCGACTAAGGGGCATTTACAACTCGTAGGCACCCCCGACCCCTTTCCAACATTTTTTGGTGTGAGGGGATCCATAGGGCTTGGGAAGGTTTGTCAGAAAGTTCGAAAAGGGGTCGGGGTACCTTCGAATTCAAAACGATAACGACTCTGCTCTCATTTACAACACGCAGGCACCCCAGACGCCTTTCCAAAATTTTTTTGAGGGAGAAGGCGTAAGGTTTGCTGAGGCTTATGAAAAAGTTTGAAAAGGGGCTTTGTACCATCAAATTCAGAACGATCACAACTGGGTGGCATTTACAACACGAATGCACCCGCGAACCCTTTCCAACAGTTTTTGTTCATGGGGGGTATGTTGGGAGGGCGAATGGAAAAGCTTGAAAAGTCTTCAAGGTGCCGTCGAATTTGGAACGATCCCGACTGGGGGGAATTTAAAACGCGAAGGCACCTCGACCCCTATTCAACATTTTTTTGTGTGAGGGGATGCATAAGCTTTTAGGAAGGCTTGTTAAAAAGTTTGAAAAGGGGTGGGGGTAACTTTGAATTCAAAACGATCACGACTGGGTTCTTATTTACAACATGTAGGCACCTCCGACCCCTTTTCAACATTTTTTGGTGTGAGGGGATGCATAAGGTTTTAGGAAGGCTTGTTAAATGTTCGAAAAGGGTTCGGGGTACCTTCGAATTCAAAGGGGTCACGATCAAGACTGGGGAGCCTTTACAACACGTAGGCACACCCGACCCCATTCCAATTTTTCGTGTGTGGGTGGATGCATAAGGTTTGGGGAGGCTTGTGAAAAATTTGTAAAGAGGGGTGGAGGTGCCTCCGAATTCAAAGTGATCCCGACTTTGGGACATTTAAAACTCGTAGGCATCCCCGAGAACTTTCGAACATTTTTTGTGTGGGGGATGCATAAGGTTTTGGAAGGTTTGGGGAAAAATGGGAAAAAGGGTCAATGCGCCTTCGAAATTAAAACGATCTCGACGGGGGGAGGGCATTTACAACTGGTAGGAAACCCCTACCCTTTTTCAACAGTTCTTGTTCGTGGGGGGTATTTGAGGAGGGCGAATGGAAAGGCTGGAAAAGTGTGCAAGATGCCTTCGCATTCGAAACGATTCCGACTGTGGGGCATTTACAACACGTAGACACCCCTGAACCCTTTTCAACATTTGTCTTTGTATGGGGAAAAGCATAAAGTCCGGGAGGCTTGTGAAAAAGTTGGAAAAGGGGTTGGTGTGCCTTCGAAATCCAAACGATCAAGACTGTGGGAATCTACAACACGTAGGAAATTTTTTGTGGGGGGATGCTTAAGGTTTTGGGAGGTTTGTTAAAAAATTGGAAGAGGGGTCATTGTGCCTCCGAAATTAAAACGAGCCCGACTGTGGGAGGGCATTTACAATTCCTGGCACCCCCAAACCCTCACCAACATTTTCTTGTTCACGGGTATGCGTAAGGTTTGGGAAGGCTTGTGAAAAAATTGGAAAGGGGGGTCGGGTTGACTTCGAAATTGAAACGATCCTGACTGGGCGGCATTTACAACTCGTAGGCACCCCCGACCCCTTTCTAACATTTTTTGGTGTGAGGGGATCCATAAGGTTTTAGGAAGGCTCGTTAAAAATTACGATAAGGGGTCGATGTACCTCCAAATTTGAAGCGATCACGACTGTGCGCTCAATCGCAACACGTGGGCGGCCTAACTCCTTTTCAACATTTTTCTTCGAGTAAGGGGGCGTAATGTTTGCTGAGGCTTATGAAAAATTTCTAAACGGGGCGGGGTACCATCAAATTCAGAACGATCCCAACTGGGTGGCAGTTACAACACGTAAGGCTACCCTGACCCCTTTCCAACAGTTTTTGTTCGTGGAGGGAATGTGGAGAGGGCGATTCGAAAAGCTGGAAAAGTGTTCAAGGTTCCTTCGAATTCGCAACAATCCCGGGGGGGGGGGGCATTTACAACACGCAGGCACCCCCGACAAAATTCAACTTTCTTCTTGTGTGGGGGAATGCTTTAGGTATGGGAAGGCTTGTGAAAAAATTGTAAACATGTGTCGACGTGCGTTCGAATCCGACACGATCCCGACTGTGGGGCATCTCAAACTCGTAGCCATCCCCGACAACTTTCCAACATTTTTTGTGTGGGGGAATGCATAAGGTTTTGGGAGGCTTGTGAAATAGTTGGAAGAGGAATAAGTGTGCCTTCGAAATTGAAACTTTCCCGACGTGGGAGTGGTTTACAACTCGTAGGCACCCCCGAACCCTCACCAACATTTTCTTGTGTGGGGGGATGCTTAAGGTTTGGGAAGGCTAGTGAAATAATTGGAAAGTGGGGTCGGGTTGACTTGGAAATTGAGACGATCCCGACTGGGCGGCATTTTCAACTCGTAGGCACCCCGACCCCTCTCCAACATTTTTTTGTGTGAGGCGAAGCATACGGTTTTAGGAAGGCTCTAAAAAGTTCGAAAAGGTGTGGGGGTACCTTTGAATTCAAAACGATCACGACTGGGTTCTCATTTACATCCTGTAGGTACCCCCGAACCCTTACCAACATTTTCTTGTGTGGGGGGTGCGTAAGGTTTGGGAAGGCTTGTCAGAAAGTTCGAAAAGGGGTCGGGGTACCTTCGAATTCAAAACGATCACAACTGGGTGGCATTTACAACACGAATGCACCCGCGAACCCTTTCCAACAGTTTTTGTTCATGGGGGGTAACACTTCTACAATACAAGCGTAAGGTAAAATTGCAAACACGGTATTGGAATGACGAAATTGCAATACATGTATTGTTTATGAGTCAAAAATTGTGGACAAGGAATTACAGAATTCAAGGAATTCACAAAATTCTAGAATTCAAGGAAATCACGGAATTCACGACATTCATGGCATTCACGGAATTCATGGAATTCATGAAATTCATAAAATTCACGAAATTCATGGAATTCAGGAAATGTACAGAATTCATGGAATTCATAGAATTCACTGAATTTGTGTAATTCACGGAATTTGTGAAATTCACGGAATTTGTGAAATTCACGGAATTTATGGAATTTATGGAATTCGTGGAATTCATGGAACTGAAGGAATTCACGAAATTGTTGGAATTCACGGAATTCAAGGACTTCATGAAATTCACGGAATTGAAGGAATTCATGAAATTAATAGAATACATAAAATTCACTGAATTTATGCAGTGCATGGAATTCATAGAATTAGTCGAATGTGCGGAATTCATTAAATTTGTGGAATTCACGGAATTCATAGAATTTGTGGAATTCACGGAATTCATGGAATTTGTAGAATTCACGGAATTCATGGAATTTGTGGAATTCACGGAATTCATGAAATTCACGAAATTCACGAGAGTTATGGAATTCATGAAATTCACGGAATTCATGGAATTGACGGAATTGATTAAACTCGCAGATTTCGCTGAATTCATAGAATTCACGGAATTCACTGTATTTGTGGAATTTATGAAATTCATGGTATTCAATGAATTCACGAAATTCACTAAATTTAAGGAATTCACGAAATTTATGGAATTCACGGAATTCATGAAATTCATGAAATTGACGGAATTCACGGAATTAATTAAATTCACAGAATTCACGTAATTGACTGAATTTATGGAATTCACGGAATTAGTGTAATTCATGAAATTTGTGGAATTCGTGGAATACACAAAATTCACTAAATTCATGGAATTTACAGAATTCATGGAATTCACGGAATTCATGGAATACACGGAATTCATGGTATTCAATGAATTTATGAAATTCACGGAATTCACGAAATTTGAGAAGTTTATGGAATTTACGGAATTCATAGAATACAAGGATTTCATGGAATTCTTGGAATTCATAGAATTCATGAAATTCGTGAAACTCGTGGAATTCATGAAATTCGTGGAATTCATGAAATTCATGGAATTCGTGAAATTCGTGGAATTCATGAAATTCATAAAATTCCTGGAATTTATGAAATTCATAGAATTCACGGAATTCACTGAATTCGCGGAATTCACAGAATTCGCTAAATTCGGCAAATTTGCAGAATTCACGGAATTCTCAGAATTTATGAATTCATGGAATTTATGAAATTCACAGAATTCACGGAATTGAAGAAGTTTATGGAATTTACGGACTACAAGGAATTCATAGAATACAAGGATTACATGGAATTCTTGGAATTCATAGAATTCATGAAGTTCATGGAATACATGAAACTCGTGGAATTCATGAAATTCGTGGAATTCCTGAAATTCATGGATTTCATGAAATTCGTGGAATTCATTAAATTCGTGGAATTCATAAAATTCCTGGAATTCATGAAATTCATAGAATTCACGGAATTCGCGGAATTCACGAAATTCACAGAATTCGCTAAATTCGGAAAATTTACAGAATTCACGGAATTGTCTGCATTTATGAATTCACGGAATTCATGGAATTTATGAGATTCGCAGAATTCATGGAATTCCTAGAATTCATAGAATTCACGGAATTCATGGAATTCACGGAAGTTATGAAATCCACAGGATTCACTGAATTCATAGAATTCACGGAATTCATGGAATTCGTGAAATTCATGGTATTCAATGAATTCACAAAATTCACTGAATTTAAGGAATTCACGAAATTTATGGAATTCATGGAATTCATGGAATGCATGGAATTCACGGAATTCAAGAAATTCACTGTATTCACGAAAGTCACTGAATTTGTGGAATTCTCGGAATTCACATTTCATGAATTCCTTTAATTCCATAAATTCCTTGAATTTCATGAATTTCTTAAATTCGACGAATTCCTTGAATGCCAGGAATTCCTTGAATGCCAGGAATTCCTTGAATGCCAGGAATTCCTGAAATTCCATGAATTCCTTGAATGTCATGAATTCCTTGAATTCCATGAATTCCTTGAATTCCGTGAAATCCTTTAATTATGTGAATTCCTTGAATTCCATGAATTCATTGAATTCCATGAATTTCTTTAATTCCATGCATTCCTCGAATCCCATGAATTCCTTAAATTCCATGAATTCTGTGAATTCTGTAAATAACTTGAGTCCTGTGAATTCCATGATATCCTCGAATTCCTTGAATTCTGTGAATTCCTTGAAATCCGTGAAATCCCTCAATTCCATGAATTCCTTGAATTCCATGAATTCTGTGAATTCCGTGATATCCTAGAATTCCTTGAGTTTCGTGAATTCTTTGAATTCCGTTAATTCCGTGAATTCCTTGAATTCCGTGAAATCTTTGAATTCCATGAATTCCTTGAATTCCATGATATCCTCGTGCTCCATGAATTCCGTGAATTCCTTAAATTCCTTGAATTCCGTGAATTCCTTGAATTCCGTGAATTCCCTGAATTCCTTGAATTCCGTGAATTCCTTGAATTCCGTGAATTCCTTGAATTCCTTGAATTCCGTGAATTCCTTGAATTCCATGAATTTCGACAATTCAATTAATTCCGTGATTTCCATGAATTCCACGAATTCCTTAAATTCCATGAATTCCTTAAATTCCATGAATTCCTGAAATTCCATGCATACGCACGCTTTACATATATACTATATGTATATGAGCAAAAGTTTTGGCTCCGTCGGAAAATTTATTTGTTTGTTAGTGGAATAAGTGTCCTGAGAAATGATTCACTTTTTTCTTAATTTTTCGGTTCAAAAGGTGTCGAGATATCCAGCTGCAAATATGATACAGAAGTGTTACGGGCTACTGGACTTGTATTGTAAAATTCCAATACATGTGAGGTACCATGTCAATACAAGCGTTTGGAAACTAGAACATTATGTATTATAGCGTTACCTTACGTTTCGGAAATAAACTTCCAATACATTTATTGGAAGTTTCCAACAGAAATTTTTAACAATGTGTGAATCTCAAATATATAAAAAATGGTATTAATATTATTTAGCAATGTCAAATTTCAAATTATGGATATAGATCATGATATTATGTTATGCATTTATTAAACATTTTTTACCTGTGACTAATCATTTTGTTCATAAATTCCTGCTGTTTAACGAACGTCAAATATATATGAAATGATAAAGGCTATTCAATTTTTTTAAATTGAAAATCTGGGCCTAAAAAAGGTATTTCATATGAATTTTAGAGGAGATTACAATTTATTTATCCTGCTTCTTCAAAATAGATCTAGCCAGTGAGACTTGTCACAGAAACAACGATATGGTGTTAGCAATCTCCATCCATCATGATATTATTTATACATTCTGTGAACATTTTTCAACTATGAATAATTATTTTGTTAATAAATTACTACTGTTTAACAAACATCGAACATATTTGAAATAAGGAAGGCTATTAAATTTTTTTAAATTAAAAATCTAGACCAAAAAAATATTTGATATAAATATCAGAGGATACTAAAATTTATTTATCCCACTGCCGCAAAAAGGATCTAGTCAATGAAACTTGTCATAGAAACAATAATTAACAACATGGTGTTAGTAATCCCTATCCATCATAATATGATGTTATGTATTCGCTAAATATTTTTATCTATGACTAATTTTTGTTTAATATAAATTCCTGCTGATTAAAAAATGTCGATCATATTTTAAATAAGAAAGGCTAATAATTTTTATTTTTAATAAAAATCTAAGCTCAAAAAAATATTGTATATAAATATTAGATCACATTATAATTTATTTATGCCACATCCTCGAAAACGATCTAGAATGAAATTTTTGACAGAAACGATATGGTGTTATCAATCTTTATCCATCATGATATTATGCTATGCATTCTGTAAACATTTTTCACCTATGACTAATTATTTTGTTAATAAATTTCTGCTGTTTCAAGAAATTCGAGAATATTTTAAATAAGAAAGGCTGTTAAATTTTGTTTTAATCAAAAATCTGGACGTAAAAAATATTTTATATAAATCATCAGAGGACATTACCCTTTATTTAACGTACTTCCTTGAAAAAGATTCAGCCAATTACGCTTGTCAAAAAAACAACGATGCTAGAAGTTTCCATAAATTATACTATTATGTTATGTCATAGTCAAAAAACTGGCTAGGAAAACCCCATTATACATTGGTGGCATTTTCAATTCTCTTTAAAAAATATATATATTGTTCCAGACCTCAGAACTGATTATTGTTTAAATCATAAATAATATGAATAAAATTTAAGAAAAAAATATACTTTACTTCTTCCTGTCTATGAATACCGAAAATACGTCTATATAGACTTGTTTTTTTACGAGGGTCTATTCTTTCCCTTCTAAATCTGCTCTTAGCATTACAACCCTCGAGAGGAAGCGATTTAGCCCACGCTTTTTATGGTATTTCCCTCATCCACTGTAACATCTTTTTCCTTGACCTCAGATCCGTGTTGGGAAATTTAATTTTTTTTTTTTATATTGTAAGTGAGTCAGTAGGGCACCTTAAACAAAATAAACTACCATCATCATTGCGCGCGTGTACCTAGTTTTCCAATTTGACGAGAAAAATAATTTTTAATACGAAATTAAAACATTAAAAAACTATTTATTTTTCAGGTTTATTTGTTTATTTATGTTTAAAGATCTAATTGTATAGCTATATAAACACAATTTTCATAAGATTCTTGAGAAAGTTCAAAAAGATTTTTGAAAAATTTCAGATATGTAAGATCAAAATTTCACGAAAAATATTAATCTTCAACTATTTAGTTGAATTTTTAAACAAAAAAGATCAATTCTCAACAACGAACTTTCTACAAACAAGTTTAATTTTTTGCCCTGAAAATGGTGAAAAAGGATGAGTTTAATTTGCTACCAAATTGCTGAATTCTGAACCAAAATTAATTTTCGTCAAAAAAAAAGATATATTTTAAACCAAATACATGAATTTTCAACTAGAAAAGATCAATTTTCAATAAAAAATGTAGTATTCACATTGTTAGTTAAAAATTAATTCTTAAGCGAAAAAAAAACGAATTTTGAACAAAATAGTTACGTTTTCTACAAAAGAGATGAATTCTCATCTAAAATAATGCATCTTGAAAAAATGAAAATTAATTTTTTAAAGACTGAATAGTTCAATTTTCAACCTAGGATATATCTTTTTAAAAAATATGAATTTTTAACAACCTAGTTGAACTTTCAACCAAGTAGTTGATTTTTGAACTAAAAAATATTAATTTTGAACAAAATAGTTCAATTTTGTTAAAAATAATCAAACTTTTAACGAAATACTAGATTTTGAACCAAACGTAACGATTTTCAAACCAAAAATATAATTTTGAAGCCAAATATGATTCTTCAACAAAAAAGTTAATTTACTACCAAATATTTAAATTTTAACGAATAGTTAAATTTTCAACAAAAATAATTGAATTTTCAAACAAAAATGTGAATTTTCTACAAAAAAAGTCATATTGAAAAAAAAACATATTGTCTTCAACCACAAAAAATAGAACTTTTTAGTTATAGTGCAACTCTAAATATTTTCATGCAACGTACAAATTTTTATAGAAAAACACATAGTAAATTATATAACAAATTACCGGTTATATGTTTAATTGAGTGTTCAATAACAGTAAAAATTACGGAAAAATATATTGCAGGAAAAAAATTATTCCAGAAAGTCTTGAAAAAACACCATATCATTTAATTTAAGAGATTATTAAAGTTCTCTAAGTAATTAACAAAAATAAAAAAGACTGAAATTAATTAAAAGGAAAGTTTTTACCATTATAAACATTTTATTGCTTTTTCATTCCTTATTAAATACATAGTGCATATATTTTCTTATAAAAATTAATATGTTTAAAATGTTCAAATGGTTTTTATTTTAATATTATAGTTCTGATAGAAAAGTTGTACTTATTATTGAAAAGGTTACAGCTGCATGTATGTTGTTATGTAAGCTGAAAAATCTGAATTTGTTTATGAAAATCATTTCAATAATTAACAATTATTGTACATTTGCAAAGCATCATAGGAAAAACTTATTAAAAATGCATTCTTTGTTGATTCAGTAAACAAATTGAGCCTGTTCGTTGAAAAATCAACAAACTGTTAATTTGTTTACGAAAATTGTTTGAATAATTAATACTTCTTGCAAATTTACAAAGCAACATGAAAAAGGGTCATCGGAAATACATTCTTATTTGGAACCCTAAACAAATTATTATTGCAAAGTATCGTTGGAAATAGTTATTGGAAATACATTCTTTTTTGATTCCGTAAACAAAATGAGCCTATTCGGTAAAGAATGGCCAAATTCAGAATTTGTTTCTGAAAATTGCATGAATAATTAATAATTCTTGGAGATTTGCAAAGCATCATAAAAAAAGTCATCAGAAAGATATTCTTAGTTAAATTTGTAAAAAAAATTGAGACCATTCGTTGAAAAATAACTAAACTCAGAATTTTTTTATGAAACTTGTTTAAATAATTCATAATTATTGTGAATTTGCAAATTAATAAAAACCAAAAAAAAATGTCACCAAAATAGTTTTATTTTCAACTAGAGAGATGAATTTTCAACTAATATAATGAATCTTCAAAGAAGAAATTAATTTTCAAAAAAAGAGTTCAAGATTAAACCAAATAGTTGATCTTTCAATCAAAAAGATGATTGTTGAACCAATAAGATTAATTTTCTACCAGAAAGGCGAATTTTCAATAAAACATATGAATTTTAAATCGAACAGGTAAATTTTCGACTAGAAAAGATTAATTTTCAACCTAATAGTTCACTTTTTAACTAAGAAAGATAAATTTTACCCAAAGAAAATTACTGTTTTACCAAAAAGGACGAATTTTCAATAAAATACATCAATTTTCAACATAATTGTTGGATTTTGAAGCTAAAAAAACGAGTTTTCTACAAAGCAGTTGAATTTTCAACCAAAAATAAGAATTTTCAACAGAAAAGTTCATTTTTATCAAAATTGTTGACTTTTCAGGAGAGAAAGATGATTCATCAACGAAATATATGTAATTGTTGATATCTCTACCAAAAAGATTTTAATTTGTAATAAAAATAGTTGAATTCGACAAAAAAAGACGAATTTTCAACAAATGAGTTGAATCCTCAACCAAAATAAATTAATTTACAACCAGTTGCATATTTAACCACAAAGGATGAATTTTCAACAATGAAGATTCATTTTCTACCAGAAAATACGAGTTTTCAACAAAACACTTGAATTTTAAACAAATTGTATTTTCTAGAAAGTAATTAAAATTTCAACAAAGAAGTTGAAGTTTTGACCAAATAGCTGAATTTTTAACAAAAAAGTTATTTTTCTAAGAAACAGTTAAATTTTCGAATAAATAGTTCCATTTTCAGCCGAATAGTTAAACATTCTACTAAAATAGTTGAATTTTCAAATTGAAAAAAAAAAGAATTTTCTACAAAACAGTTGAATTTTTAAAGAAAAAATATGAACTAACTACCATAAAAGATGAATTTTCAATGAAGAAAAATAATTTTTCAACCAAAGAAAAAAGATTTTTCTGTAAAAAAAGACGAATCTTCAACAGCGCAAAAGGACGAAATTTAAGCAAAACAGCCGAATATTCGACCAGAAAATCTTTAGCAAAATAATTAAATTTGGAAAAAAATAGTTAAATTTTTAATCAAATGAATTGGTTTGAATTTCCAACCACAAAATATGGCTTTCCTGTAAAAAAAAACAATTAAATTTTCTATCGAAAAATATGACTAACAAAGTAGTTGAACTTTTCAGAAAATGATTAAATTTTCAACGAAATAGTTGAATTTTTAACAATCTAGCTGAATTTTCAACCAAGAAGATTAATTTTCAACCCAGAAGATCAATTTTTTACTAAAAGAACAATTTTCAACGCAAAATGAAGAAGCTTAATTTTTAGTAAGGAAAATTAATTTCAAATAAATATATATTTTCAAAATAATAGTCAAAATTTCAACGGAAGAGATGAATTGTCAACTAGGAAAAATCCTTTCAATTACAAATATCAATTTTCAATTAAAAATGTAATAGTTACGTTTTTAGTTTAAAAAATTTATTCTCAACAAAAAAAAGTTGAATTTTCCAGAAAATAATTAACTTTTCAATAAAATACTTGATTTTTTAACGAAATAACTAAATTTTCAACTTACAAAGATGAATTTTCAACCAATGTTAAAACAAAAAAGGAATAACTACATTTTAAGATTAAAAATTTATTTCTAACCAAATAAGAATATATTTGCAACAAAATAGGTTTATTTTTGAATAAGTAATTGCATTTTGAACCAAATAGTTCAATTTTCTACAAAAATTAGTTAAATTTCCAACCAAACAGTTTAAATTTTCACCAAATTGTTGAATTTGTGATCGAAAAAGACGGATTTTGTACAAAACAGTTGAATTTTCAACCCAAAAATATAAATTTTTGAAAAAAAAGTTAATTTACGACCAAACAGTTAAAATTACAACTAAAATAATGACTCTTAAAAAAATTAATTTTTAACAAAGTATTTAAAGTTTCAACCAAGTTGTTGAATTTGTATCTAAAAAAGATGAATTCTCAACAAAAAATGTAATAGTTGATATTTCAGCTAAAAAAGTTTTTAATTCAAATCAACAACAGTAGAATTTTCGAACAAAAAAGCTGACTTTTTAACATAATATTTGTTTGTGCAACAGAAGAATTAAATTTTCAACCAAACAGTCGAATTTTTAACGAAACGAGATGAATTCTGAGCCAAAAATATAATACTAGACCTTTCAATTAAAAGGAAAGAACTTTCAACAGAAATTGGTTACATTTTCTTATTGGGTTCTATTAATTCAGTTCGCATTCAAGCGAAAAATCGACGAAAAGGGGAAATCTTTTTAAAACAAGGCAAATCTGAGGAATAGCGGAGAGAGTGTGAAGTCTACCATATTCCAAATTAAATGAACAATTTTTCTTACTTTTTTTGTTATCTGTGCAATAAGGCATAGGGGAGTGTCGCACAGGTTGAGACACCGTATATGTTGAGACACTGTATATGTTGGGACTCTGTATAGGTTGGGACACTGCATAGGTTGGGACAAAAAATTATTACATGTTCTTATTGCATGGGTTTTATTAATTCAGTTCGCATTTAATCGAAAAAGCGAGGAGAAGGGGAAATTTTTCGAAAGCAAGGACAAACTGAGGAATAGGGAAAAGAGTGTGAAGTCTGTCATATTCCAAATTAAGAGACAAATTTTTCTTACTTTCTTTGTGATCTGTGCAATAAGGCATAGGGGAGTGTCGTAGAGGTTGAGACAGTGTATATGTTGGGGCACTGTATAGGTTGGGACACTTTATAGGTTGGGACACTGTATAGGTTACCCAAAATTCATTTATTCAAATTTCCATAAATTTCCGGACATTTATGAAAACTTTTGGTCATTCATAATAATTTCACCGTAAATATGGTAAATTACCATAAATTACCCAACATTCATTTTTAAAAATGTCCATAAATATCTGGAAATTGTGAAAATTTTTGGTAATTTACGGTAATTTGATCAGCTATATATGGTAAATCAGAGGTGAATAATGAAAATTATACATCTATGAGCTCGCATTTTACGATTGTCAGTCCAATCACCGTAAAATCTGTGAGAAAATTTTGGTTGCAGATAATAGAATTTTGCGGTTATTTATGGAAAGTTATCATATATGGTATAACTAATTGAATTATCGTAATTTACCGTGAATGACCGACAATTTCCTTAAATTACCGGAAATTTGTGGAAATTTTTAAAAATTAAATTTAGATAATTTATGGTAAGTTACCATATTTGCCTGCAAAATTACCATAAATGACCGAAAAGTTTCCGCAAATTTATAGACATATTTAAATTGAATCCGGCAATTTTTTCATTGAATTATTTATAATTTGGAATAAGTGAACATAAATTTCATGCTTCTATATTCAAAATCTAATATGAACTGAAATCATGACTGTATTTCGAAGAATGTCTGAAATCATCCATTTTTTATAAAAAATATCGTATGCGCCAATGGGGAGGGCACTTTTTCTTCCCCTAGGTGCATAATATACTATTTTACACTTATTTTTCACGTTTTAAGAGTTTTCCCAACCTACACTACAAAAAATTTTTGATAGATTGGAAGACATACACAAAATCGACTGTAACATTTTCCCTGGCGGAAATATTATATATAGTTTATATATAGTAAAAAACAAATGAATATTATACATATATAATACTTCACACTATATATAAACTATATATAATATTTCCGCCTGGATTTTTTGCATCATAATTATATATGTTTTGTTCACAAGAAGTAAGCTATTCAATAGGCCTTCAAAACGGTATAATAAAAGTCCAAAAATATTATCATGGAAAAAAGTTATGGGCTATAAACAAAACCCGTCCCAACATATTTATTGAACTTTACAGTTGGAGGGCCATCTTTTTCAAAATTCGCACCCCCCCCCCCCCTCCCAATTGGTAGCGTAAAATAATTTAATTAAGAATGCGTAAGGAATAAGATAAATCCTTTGAGAAAATCCGCTTACGTTCATTTCATCAAATCAGCTTTAATTTTCTTTTGTTACTATACTTCAACATTCCCTAGGGAAAAAGATGAGTAAAGTGGATTTTATGGTAGATATGAATGGATCGATGTAAAGTACAGTCTTGAATTATATTGCAATAACAAAATTAATAAAAGGAGGTAAGTTTAAAATTTATTTAAAATTTTTAATTTGCAGTTTAAAGTTTTCATTAAACTATGAAACTTTGGATTTTATTAAAGTTAATGGAAAATCTGAATTACTGTATTATATTTTAAAAATATAAACTTTTTGAAGTTCATTAACTTTTAAATTTAAAAAAAAAAAAATTATTTTACAATTTAAAAATAATTGGAATAATTAAATAATATATACAATATAATAATAATAAATAATAATACATTATTATTAATAAAACGAAAACATCTGATTTTGTTCAGTTTTAATTAAAAACCCCGAAAACCTTAGGAATTAATCGAATTTATCATCAGAAAACGTACTACTAAATGTTTTCAAGTTCGTAATGTTACTTCCGATCAGACCCTCCCCCCCCCCCCGTTTTCTAACATCTGTACGCGACCAAAATCATTTCTTAAGTATTATATTCACGTATGTAAATCACTAAGAAACAAAAGTTTATCAATTGGACAACAAATTCAAATATTTATTCGCAAGATGAACTACTTTGTTAAAAATTAATTTTTTTTAGTTGAAGATTCATGATTTTAGTTAAAAATTAATTTCTTTGGTCGAAAATTTAACTACTTTATTGCAAATACGTGAAAAGTTAATCCTCTTAGTTCAAAATTTAAATATTTGGTTGAAAATTTATGTACTTCGTTGAAAATTCATCTTTTTTGGTAGAAATTTATTTATCTTTGTTGATTAAAATGCAACATTTCGGTTGAAAACTTATCTGTTTTATTTGAAGATAAGACTGGTTTATTAAAAATGCTTTTTTTTTGTATTGAAATCGACTGTTCTAAATTTAATACTTTAATCTTTTTCTGGTTGAAATATCAACTATTACATTTTTTGTTGAAAATTCATGTTTTCAGTTGAAAATTAATTTTTCAACTGAAAATTTAACTATGCCATTTTTTGTAGAAAATTCATCTTTTTTAGTTCAAACTTCAACTATTTTGTTGGAAATTGATTTATTTTGTTAAGAATTTGTTTTTTTTTACAGAAAATGAATCTTCTCCGTTGAAAATTTCACTGTTTGGTTTATACTTTATTATGTTTTTCAAAATTCTATATTTTTTGTTGTAAAAAATGATTTTTTTAGTTGAAAATGCAACTGTTCAATTAAAAATAAAAATATTTTTTAGTTTAAATCCTAAACAGACGTATAACACTTTTGGTTTAAAATTCTTTTTTTTTAGGTTGAAAAATCGTTTTTCTTTGTTGAAAATTAATTTTTTAGCTAAAAATTAAACAATTTGATTGAAAATTTAACTGTTTGGTTGAAAATTAACTTTTTTGTTCAAAATTAACTTTTTTGTTAAAAAGTACCTTTTTTGTTAAAAGTTAACTTTTTTGTTAAAAATTAACTTTTTTGTTGAAAATTAATATTTTCAGGTTGAAGATTCAACTGTTTTGTAGAAAACTAGTTTTCTCGTTGTTGAAAATTCATCTTTTTGGTTGAAAATTAATTTTTTCAACTGAAGATTTAACTATTCCATTTTTGGTAGAAAAATGATCTTTTTTAGTTGAAACTTTAACTATTTTGTGGAAAATTGATTCATTTCGTGAAAAATTGTTTTTTTGTTTATGAAAAATTAATCTTCTGGGTTGAAAATTTAACTGTTTGGTTGATACTTTATGTATTTTCTTCAAAATTCTTTTTTGTTGTGAAAAAAAAAACATTTTTTTTTATAAAAATGCAAATGTTTGGTTGAAAATTAAACTTTTTTTTATTTGAAATAAAAATATATTTTATTTGAAATATTAAATATTTCAAATATCAAATATTTGTTGAAAATTAAGTTTTTAAACTCAAAATTTAACAATTTTATTGAAAGTTCAACTGTGTGGTTGAAAAGAAACTTTTTTGTTTAAAGTTCATATTTTCAGGTTGAAAATTCAACTGTTTTGTAGAAAACTCGTCTTGTTGACACGAAAGTTCAACAATTAAGTTAGACATTCAACTATTTGATATACAATTTCACTGTTTTCGAGAAAATTAGTTTTTTTTTATTAAAAATTAATTTTTTGTTATAAAAATTTAACTTTTGCTTTTTTGGTTAAAAATTGATTGAACAATCGTTTTTTTTTATAGTAAATGAATTTTCTTGATCACCAAATTACAGTTGTCGATGATTTGACCTTTAATTTTAAAAGGTCTGGGCGCAAATTTGGGGGAAATACGGAGGCTGAGCGCGAGAACCAACAGTCGCGCGCCCTAGGCGCGCTCAAACTTGCGAGCGAAGCGAGCCGCGCGCAGAGCGCGCGATGAGAATGTGCCCGCGCGGCGGGCAGATTTTTTAAGTTGAAAACGTCGCATTATTTGATTTGACATTTTCCTTCAATGTTATTTTTTTGATGATATCGCGTTTATTTCGAGATGACTCAACTTTATTCAGATAGTTTGCCTAGTCATTCTGAAAAATATCTAAATTTCCAAATTTACTAAATTAAAAAAAAAACGGAAACTATGAGAATTTATTGAAAGGGGAAAAATAGAACTTGGCGAGATTATTATTATTAAAAAAATAGATTTCCTATCTCCCAGTTTTCATTTTATTGCCTTTTGGTATATTCTCAAAGTTTCTGTAATTTTCCTGATTTTTGCCATGATTCAACAAAATATTAAGGGGTTCCCCAAGCGGGTTTTTGAAAATAGAATTCTCATTTTATTTAAATAATCGCCACTAGTGGATTATTTCACTTTGACAGGCATAAAATGTACTCTTTTTGCTCAAATACATTACTCACACTTTTACCATATTTTTCTAAAAAATATAACATTTCAATTTCAAAATTTTATATACTTTTTTTTTTAATTCTACCAAAACTGTAAGTGACGTATTTAACTCAGAATGTGTTTCTTCCGTTAAAAATTCAAATTGAAAATAAGACATTGTTTTCAATCTTGAGAATATTATGGAATTTTAAAAGAAATGAACATTTCCTTTGTATGTTTTTGAGAATCCAGTCAGAAAATAAAGTCAACTTTAGTCAATATTTAGTTTGATAGATAAATTAATTTTTGATTTCGTGAGTAATAAATGATCAAGTATTCACACTTTTTTAATTAAAACATTGATTTTTGTATATTTAAAAACAATTTAAGTTTTCTTTGTAACACTATACTTTATTTTGTATGCCTAGCCTTGTCATCTTGACACTGATAATGAGGGATTTCTTCAAATGAAGTTCAAGTTTAAGCAATGCTATCGCGACGTTTTCGAGAGTGTTTTGAAAGTGGGTCAAGATTTGGAATTTTCTTGACTCGAATATCTCAGACTGATCAGAAAAAAATTATTCATGGAACTTTTTGTATCTTGATAGTCGATTTTTTAAGCTGATTTTTGGGTAATTATGTAAATATA
This sequence comes from Andricus grossulariae, assembly GCA_011634705.1. Taxonomy (NCBI): domain Eukaryota; kingdom Metazoa; phylum Arthropoda; class Insecta; order Hymenoptera; family Cynipidae; genus Andricus; species Andricus grossulariae. The sequence goes on along the minus strand of JAABKJ010007545.1, from coordinate 243,419,466 downwards.
CCGTAAACTGGGGCTAAGGGTGGAGGGAGGGGTTAATGCTGAATGTAACAGCACACATGGAAAATATAAATTTGTAAACCATTTTTTTAAATTCGTGAAAAAATGAAAATTAGAGATTTTTTTACACTCTTTCCCGTATAACTCTCTTTACTTCTTTTTAAAAGAATTTCTTTTTTTTCCATGTTTTTAAGAAACTTCCCCCTATGAAAAGATCCAACTATTTTCTGTTAAATGTTACTTATTTTTCATTAAAAGTTTGTTACTATATTCTTGATGAAGAAGTCATCTCTTTTGGTTCAAAATTTTACAATTTGCTTGGAAATTGAACTATCTTGTTAAAAATTCGGTCTTTTTAGCTGAAAATTAATCATCTCAAATGAAAATTAAAAAAATCGATTGTTGGCCAAAATTGTATAATTTATAGTTAAAACTTCAAGCAATCAATTTTTCGATAAGAATTCAAACTTTTTGTTTTTTGATGATTCAACTACTTTGGTAAAAATTCATTTTATTGGTTGAAGATTGAAGTATTTTATCAATGATTCAACTATTAAAGTCATTGAAAATTCATCTTATTTGGTTCGAAATTTTATTATTTGGTTGAAGATGGTACTATTTTGTTTAAAATTATTTTTATTTAGTTGAAAATTAATTTTCTCAACTAAGAATTAAACTAATCGATTTTATGACAAAAATTTATACTTTGTAGTTGAAGATTCAACTAATAAACTTTTCATTAAGAATTCATCTTTTTGTCGAAGATTCAACTACTTTGTTGAAGATTTATTTTATTGGTTGAAGATTGAACTATTTTGTTGATAATTCAACTATTAAATTTTTCATTGAAAATTAGTCTCTTTTGGTTTAAAATTCAACTATTTGACAGTTGATCTATTCTATTTTTAGTTGAAAATTGATCAGTTTTACTTGAAATTCCAACTATTAAATTTATCATTGAAAATTCACCTTTTTGATTCAAAATTCTAATATCTGGTTGAAGATTGATTATTTTTGGTTGAAAATTCAACTACTTTGTTAAAAACTCATCTTATTGATTAGAGATTGCACTAGGTTGTTGAAAGTTAATTTCTACAGCTAAAAATCAAACTTAAAATTAAAAATATATATCTTTTTGTAAAAATTCTATATTTTTTAATAATAATATCACAGTCTGGTTAAAAATTAAACTGCCTTGGTTACAAATTAGATTTTATATAGAAAATTTAACAGTTTTGTAGAAAATTTGGATCATCATTTTAATTAAAAATTAATTTCTTGGGTTGAAAATTAATTTTATCAACTGAAAATTTAACTATTCCATTTTTGGTTAAAAATTGAGTTACATGATTAAAAAATAATGTATTTTGATCAAAATTTATGATTTTTGGTAAAAAATTATTCTTTTTGGTTGAAAGTTTAACTATTAGGTTGAAAAATTATGTATTTTGTTGAAAATTCGCCTGTTTTGTTAGAAAGTCAATTCTTTGGCGTGAAAATGCAAATGTTTGGTTGAAAACGAGTCTGCTTTAATCAAGGAATTAAGTATGTTGTTGAGAATGCGTATTTTTTGGTCAAATTCACCTGTCTTTTTTTTAATTTGAAATAAAAATATTTTTTGTTTGAAATATTAACTATCACCTTTCTCGTTAGAAATTCATCGTTTTAGGTTGAAAATTCAATTCTTTGGTTGAAAGTTGAACTAAATTCTTGAAAATTAATTTTTTTGGGTAGAAGATTTATAATTTTAGTTTTACATTCATTACTTTGCTTGAAAATTTTTTTCCATTTTAGTAAAAAATTAGTTTTTATGACTGAAAATTCAACTTTTTTACCAAAAAGTCGTATTTTTTATAGAATATTCAACTGTTTTGTAGAAAACTTAACAATTTGTTTAAAAATTCAACTTTTTTATAGAAAATGTTTTTTATTGATAATTAGTTTTTTTCAAATGAAAATTAGGCTATTCCATTTATGGTTAAAAAATGATCTTTTTCAGTTTAAAAATTCAACTATACGGTTGAAAATTTATCTAATTTGTTGAACATTTTTTTGTATGGAAAATTATTTTTCTTGGTTAAAAATTCAGCTATTTGGTTGAAAAGTCAACTATTTGGTTAAAAATTAATCCACTTTGTTAAATATTTGTCTTTTTTGGTACGAAATTTATATTCTTGATTGAAAATTTATCTTATTGGTAGAAAATTCAAATACTTTGTTGAAAATTCACCTTTTTTTGTATAAAGCTCGTCTTTTGGTATGGAATTTCAAGATTTTGGATAACATTTTTTTTCCTTATTGACACAAAAATCTTTCTTCATTGAAAAATTGTCTTTTTAATTCAAAAATTCATTTCTTTTGGTAGAAATGTCATATTTTTTGGTTGAAAATGCAACTATTCTTTTAAGAATAAATCTGTTTTAGTTGAGGATTTTACTTGTTTTGGTTGATTGAAAGTAGCAGGTCAAAGATTTTTCAATGCTGTCTTACACGGGAGGTAGGCTGTGGCCAAATTTTTTTTTACATACAATATTTTGTTAAAAATTCAACAATTTTGTTAATAATCATTCTTTTTGGTTAAAAATTCAACTGTTCTGTTGAAAATTTGTCTTTTTGGTTTGAAAATTCAACAATTTGATTGAATTTCTTTTAATCTCTGGACTAAAAACTTTTGTTTGATTAAAAATTTACCGATTTTATTGAACATTCGCTTCTCAGTTGAAAAATAGGTTTCTTTTTGTAGAAATTTCATCCTTTTTGGTTAGAAATGCAACTGCCTGGTTAAAAATTTATCTGATTTGATTAATAATGAATTTTTTCGTTGAAGATTCAACGGTTTTGTACAAAATTCGCATTTTAGACTCGAAAATTCAACAATTTGGTAAAAAATTCAACTATATGGTCGAAAATTAATCTACTTCGTTGAAAATTCGTTTCATTTTCAATTGAAAGATAATTTTTATAAATGAAAATGTAACTATTTCATGAACTATTTTTATTTTTGGTCAAGAATTTATCATCGTCAGCAGAAATGTCATGTATTTTGTCAAAAACTAGTTTTTTTGGTAGAAAATTATTCTTTTTGGTTGAAATTGTAAATTTCTTGCTGAAAATGTATGTATTTTGTTGAAGAATAACCTTTTTTGGTAGAAAATTATTCATTTTGTTCGAAAATGTAATTATCTTTTTGAAAAAGGTATTAAAATATCTAATATCCTCCATGTTTATTTTCAAGATTTGTTTTTTTGTTGATCACTGGGGTTGATAATAAAAATCCACAATTATTTTGCGACGTTTTGTCAGCTTGGTTTGCTGACCTCTTCAGGCTAAAATTTGAATAAATACCACAAAAATATAAACAATAGAAGAATAATTTTTTATATTCATCAAACAGAAATGTTTAAAACAAATTGACTTATAAGTTTAAATTAAAAAAGCACGTTGGTCATTAAAAATATATAGTTGAGAAAGAATTCAACTAGTCTGCGATTAAAATTGATGTTTACACGTAGTCTGTGAGGTGAGGACCGTAACTCAAAATCAAGTATTTTGGTATTTGTCCAATAAAATTCATGATTGTGTGTGCTACGATGTACATTAATAACAAATTGTTTTTTCTGTTGTTTTTGTGTTCATTTATGCTCGTTTTTAACATTCTTTTAGTTTCACCCACATAAGAGGCAGGACAGTTTTTACAAGAAATTTTGTAAACAACGTTGGTTTCTTCCCATTTTTCAGTCCTATCTTTACCTAGTTTAATTACAGATTACAAGCAAGGTTTTATCAAAGGAAATTGTAGCTATGTTAAATTTTTTGAGAAAGTGGGAAGTTCAATCAAAGAATTTTTTTATGAATGGTAAACTGACTTTTGATTGACGGGCCAATAATTGTTTTCGAGCAGATTTATTTTGGTTAGGATTAAATTTTAATTTTAATTTACGAATTTTAATTTATTGGTTAATAAAACTTATTTGGTAATCCCTATTCAACAATATTTGGGTAATAATTTTTGAATTTTTGGCATGAAATTTTGTGTGCGATAACATCATTGCCCTGACAACAAGGTTGAATACAATGTTCTTTTTTACTTGGGTTGGATGACATAAAAAATAGTTAATAGTTCTGCCTGATAAAGATGGTTTTTGGTACCAGTTTGCAATGATGTTATTCTTGTCTCTCAAACGAGAAATTTCTCAAAAGTTATACTATTGTATCTGTAATAAAAAGGAAGCTGTATATTATATTTTTCTTTTGGTATTTTCAAACAACTATTTTCCAGGTCATCCATGACCATATATGCAAGTAACGGTGAAATGGGTGAACCCATCGGTGTACCATGAATTTGTTGGTATATATTATCATTAAAAACAAAATAAGTATTCTCGTAAAGGCATTTTATATATTCTCTTGTCTCTTCTAAAGGAATTTTGCAATTAGTCTGAATATCATGAAATCTTCTATCAACGCTCTCCAACACCAACGAGCAAGGAACATTAGTAAATAACGAACGGACATCTAAGGACATAAATATGTGATCCTATCTATTGTTATGTTATTTGATTTTTCTTCCAAATCGAGGCTATTTTTGATGTTTGAATTAGGACTTTTTATACCCTTTTTTAGATAATTGTATATAACTTTTGCTAAAACATAAGTTGGACTATTAATTAATGAAATTATAGGACGAAGTGGTATATCTTCCTTGTGAATTTTCGGTAAACCATAACCTTCAGCTAATCTAGTGTTGGTCAAAGTTAACTCCTTGTTATGATATTTAAATCCTAATAAGTTATCATCATTCAAATTTTCAAATATTTTTGAGGTACTTTCTTGTAATTTTTGAAGAAGATTATTATTCAATTTTGTATAAGTATTAGAATCTGATAAAAGGAAGTGCATTTTTGAAAATAATCTGTTTTGTTCATGCAAAATGATAGATTTCCTTTATCTGCAGTTGTAAAAAAGATGTCAGAATTATTTTGGATAAAGTATTTTGTTCTTTTTAATTTTTTGGCAAAAGACCTTTTCCGACAGAGATGTGAGTGTCACGATTCATGATATTACAAATATTGTTCGTCACATTATTTTTTATTTCGTTTTTAATGGAGTCATTTATGTCTAATAATTGTAGAGAAGTTTCTGAATTTTTAATAGAAACAATCGCATCTTTAGTAGAAAATTTCGGCGTTACACAATGATTCGGACCCAGAGATACAGTATCAATAACCTCTACTGGAATTGGTTTTGTAGACAGGTTCCAGAATCAAGAGTCTCTATTTACAGTTTTTCTACGATCATTTTCTAATAGCAAGGTATCAAACTTTCTTTTATGATGAACATTACAATTGCGTATGGTGGTATCATATTTAGTACTAGAAAATTAAAAAAAAAATTGTTATAATATAATATTCTATTCCGAACTTCATAATCAGTTTTTTTCTGTTTACTAGAGATTTGTTTAAATATTGGATATGACAATTAATATCTCGAATTTCTAATCTTAATATTTTTTTAGATGTATAGTTATTGTATGCAGCAAAACTTTTATTATATGAATAGCTATGAAACGAGAAACTGTTTGAATAATGTGTACACAAATTTTGAATGTGACGTGGAATCAAATTATTGTACCAGCACCTCAGGAGAAATATTCGTTGAGAGTCTCAGCTAAACGGCGATTAGTAGTAGTAAATCGTTTTAGAAGTAATTTGTTGTTCATTCCATAAACTTGTTTTTATGGGTTAAATTCAACTGTTTTTGATTTTAAATTAAAGAAATGTTCGATTTAAATATCAACTAACTTTTTTTGTTGAAAATTCATCTTTTTAGGTCAAAAATCAATTTTTAATTTGAAAATTCAACTATTTGGTTGAAAATTTTGTAAGTTTTTGGTTGTAAGATAATTTTTTTAAATAAAAATTTACATAACTCTTGTTATTTTTGGTTGAAAATGTATCATTTTTAGCAGGGATGTTATGTATCTTGTTGAAAATTAGCCTTTTTTGGTGGAAAATTATTCTTTTTGTTTGAAAATGTGAATTGTATTGTTGAAAATTTATGTATTTTGATGAAAATTAGCCTTTTTTGGTAGAAAATTATTTTTTGTGGTTGAAAATGTAAATGACTTGATAAAAATTCATGTATTTTGTTAACGATTAGCTTTTTTTGGTAGGAAATAGATTTTTTGGTTGTAAATGTTGAAAAATTACATATTTTTGTTGAAAATTACTATTTTTTGTCTATGTTGTACTATCTTGTTGAAAACTCATATTCTCCGATTGAAAATGTATCTGTTTTGTAGAAAATCCGTTGTTTTAAATAATTTTTTTTTTATCGAAAATTTATTTATTTCATTTTTGGTTAAAAGTTGTTCATTTGAAAAATCATTTCTTTGGTAGAAATTTCATTTTTTGGTTGTTTAAAAAGCAACTTTTTCGTTCAAAATAAACCTGATTTGCTTGAGAATTTATCTATTTGGTTGATATTTTCTTCTTTTTGCTTTAATTCAACTGTCTCTGATAAATGAAAATATTGTTTTGGGTAAAATATCAACTATTACATTTTTTATTGGAAATCCATCTTTTTTGGATGAAAATTCAGCTACTTGGTTCAAACTTAAACTATCTTGTTAATTCACAAGAAACAATAAAATTTTACCAAAAACATCCCATCCACCCTAGTCGTCTTACGTTATTTTTGTAAGACCTCTAAATAAATTAACAACAAAAAATAAAGTCGGCAAAAATTACGTGAGATGAAACGGTTGGGGGGGGGGGGATTTACAGAACCTAGCAAAGGAGGGTACGTGTTTCAAATTTTCAGAAAACAACTACTTAATTCATGCATGGCCCACTAACCAAGTTTATGAAAAATATTTGCCTGTCTTATGTCAGGAAGTGTCTCATCATTCCGAAATTCGGGATGACGTAGCTTCCTATTTAATGCAGGTACGTTTGCCCTACTTCTTTTTCTTGTTTTTTTTTCTTAATAATCGTGTTCTTACGTGTATGTTGTTTTTCTCTGATAAAATTTTTCCGGATTTTTTATGCATAATCATCGGTCTGTTTATAAACCGTGCCCGAAAAAGAAGAGATAATTAGTTCTCGAATACAATGAGGCTTGCAAGTATTATTTTCGTAGCTCTGCTGTGCGTGGCTTTTCTCATTGGTGCTGTTCACGCTAATAAGCCTGATAAACCCTCGAATAAACCTGAAATGACCTGCGCTGGTAATGAGGCTCTTGAAGGTGAACCCTGTGGCAAAGATGCCCAAATAAGAAAGAAATGTTGCAAAGCTGCCGGTGATTGTGGTAAGTCGAGAAATTATTAATCTCACCAAAAATATCTCTAATGCCAAGAATTCCACCAAGTAAAAAATTATCAGTACCGTCAAACGGGGTGATTTCGGAAATGTGGGGCAAATTCAGATATGCCTACATTGATAGTTTAAATTACTTAAGGGGGTTTCGAACCAAATCTAGAACCAATTAAAGCCTTAATAAAGCCTTAACTGGTTCTATATTCTCGTTAAAACCCCCTTGAGTAATTTTAAATATCAATGTAGGAATGTCCGGGTTAACCCCACATGTCTGAAATCACCCCCTTTGAGGGTACAATCGATATAGTTTTTAAAATGAAAGTGTACTAAGTAATTCTAAAATATACCTAAATTTTTGAAATAAATAATTTGATAAAATGACAGAAATTTTGAGAGTCTATTGAAAGGGAGAAAAAAATGCAAACATGGCGAGATGTTCTCTTCTTTTATCTTTATTAGCAATAAAAATCTCGACAAGTTTTCGTTTTTGTCCTTTTAATACATTCTCCAAATTTCTGTTATCTTGGTAAACTTGGATTTCACAAAATATGTTAATTATAATGATAATTTTTTCCTTGTCGGAATTTTTTTCTTTTTTGATAAAAAATTTCATTAATCAAACAATTGTTTTGAATGAGGAAGAATATTTAACACTCAACACAATATAATGCCTGTAATTTGCACTTATAATAATATCTCTCTATATTATAAAAAGGTCTCGCCGCCAAATACATAGAACTAATTTGCATATATGTTTTTTGAAAAAGACAGTATCCTTTAGTGCCACATTATCCCCAATTTTGTACAAATCGGTTTAATAGTGTGAGCTCCAGGTCGTATAAATTACTGAAAAATTAAATTTTTGCAATTGTTACTAATGGGCCCGAGTGGAGAGCCTTACTCTGTGACTTTGTAAAGCTCTTCGTCTGGGGTGATTGCTAGAGAGATTGATCAGCGACCTGGGTCGGTGTAGTGTTCCAGAAAGAACGTGATATTTCAATCAGCAACACAGAAATTCTATATTGATCTAAAAAACTTCCCCCCCCCCTCCTTATACCACCTTATACAATTCCCTTCCTCACATTTCTCATACGAACTCCTTTATCTCCAGCTGGAAACGAGTGAGTCACGCTTACCACGAAAGGGATATAACTTAATCGTATAATAATAATAATGATAAAGTAGAAATGAGTAAAAAATCTTGAAAAATAATGTATAAAATAAAATTCCGCGAGACATTTGGGTGGTCCGAAAATCCTACTCTGATTTTTGAAGATCGATCCCTGAATTTGTTCGTTTTTTGGTAAAATAAAATCTGTAATTTTTGTTCCAACGTTAACACGTGCCCCAAGGCTTTTGAAATTAACATAGAGTTTTAAATGGGGAAAGCTCGGTCTTCCAATAAATGGAAAAAAGTACTTGTTATACATTTTTTGTGAATTAAAGTATACTTACCTTCTGAGCAATGTTTAGGAAATAATTTCGATCAAATAACTTTAAATTTTGACACCCAAATCTCCTTTTTTTGTGCCCGGAAAAAGCCGAAAAAATTCAAAAAAGGAGTTTTTTATCAAATTCATGCTAAAGGCGGTAATGTTTGGAATTTTTCAACATGAATAATTTTTAATCGGTGAGTGAAGAGTTTCCAAGTATTTTGAAAATAATTTTGAATTTTTTAAACAATTATTATTTGTTTACACAATTTTTTGCCCTGTAAATAGCGAAATCTTCTGGGATAAATGATACAAAGTTGATCAATGTCAAGAGTGGTACTTATATTGCTTCACGTACTGATAATTATTTAAACAAATTCATTTTTTTGAACAATATTTTTTCCTTAAAATCGTAAAAATCTATTACTTTCTCGAATTGATGACACAATTAACCAATTTTGAACGTAATATATTTTTTAAGAATATTTTATCATTATTTCAACAATTTATTTTTATTGAGAACGTATACCCTATATTGTTTGAGTAATTAAATTCAATTGCTCTGAGAAAAGTATGGTCCTTTTTTTCTCAAAATTACTTCTCTGACCTTTCTCCATCCTGCCTTAAAAATGGCGTAAGTAAATGATTATCAATTGTTTAAATAATTTCTAAATATTTTAAGCATAAAATATTACTTTTTACATTTCTTAATTGTGTCATTGTTTGCAGAAAAGAATAATTTTCCATGATCAACAGAGAAAAACTGGTTTAAAAAATAAAAATTATTTAAACAAATTAGAATTGTTTGAAAAATGGCTGAATATAAACAAATATTATTCTCAATATCTGTTAATTGTGTCATGAATTCCAGAAAATAATATTTTTTCACGCTCCACAAGGGAAAAAATTATGCGAACAAATGAAAATTGTTTAAATAATTACAAAATATTCTTTAAAATACTATTTCTCTAAACATTCTTTAACTGTGTCATTAATTCCAGACAATAATTTCTTTTTACGATTTAAAGGAGAAAAAGTTGTCTGAACAAATAAAAATTGCTAAAATTGCAATACATATAAAATTCTGTACTTACAGTAGGGTGGTACAAATTTTTTTTTGAATTTTCATGCATATCGCACGGAAATTTTTCCGAATCTATAAGAAAAAAAGACATTTTTGTAAATTTTATTCCGATTCGTTGAAACTCTAAATTTCTCTCCCCTATATTAGCCATAGAAAACAAATAAAACTTTACTCTCACCCATAAGTCTGTTTTATAGGGTCCCAAAAAAACCCCATAAGTGAAAAAAGGGTTTCCCGAGTTTTTTGTGCTAATTATGATTTTTTTTCGGTTCTTAAAGCAAATTGTTTCTAATACATGAAATACTACTTAACATGAATAATTGGATGTTGACATAAATTATTTGAACAATTTATTATTGTTTTTTGCAGTTTTCTCTTAGAATAGAATTAGTAAGTAGCGGGTTTCTCAGAAAAATCTCATTTTTTGGTTAATTTTTAATAACAATGAGGTATTACTTAATAATTGTTCACCAAAAATAATTTTTCAAACAATTTATTTTTATTGTTGATAATATTCTCTTACATTAATGTTAGAAAATTACATTTTTTCCAAAAAATTTTCATTTTTCGTCCAATCTTCAATTAGAGTGAGGTAAATAATTAATTAAGGTTAACAAAATAAATGGTTTGAACCTTTTTTTCCCCTAATAATATTCAATTTGAATAATGCTAGAAATTTGCCGTTTTTTTCTGAAATTTTCAACTATTTTTCTACTTTTCATTTGGTGCGAGTTAATAATTGATTCAATATGGCAAAAGTAATTATTTGAACAAATTATTATTGTTTATAACCATCTTCTTCTGTATTGAAAATAGTAAAAGGAACACTTAAAATTGCACATATTTTACTATCAGCCCCCCCCCCCTTCCACTCGTACCCAAGAGAAAATAAGTTGATTATACGATGATAATATGCATATATATAGAAATTAAAAAGATCTAAAACAAATATGTAATTGAGTAGAACATATCACGGAAAAACGTAGACTCACTCTTTATTTCAGAAAAATATATTTACAAAAAAGAAACAGATTGTTTAAGATATGATTCTCTTTAGTGTTTATATATTATTTGTTCATAACTAAAAATGAAAAGCAAACTTAAACATTTTAGAAAAAATCGCAACTTTCTAGCACTTATCTAAAAGAAGATAGTTATAAACAACAATAAATTGTTTGGAAAATTTATGTAAACATCTAATTATCAGTGTAAAGTAGTATTTTATGTATTAGAAATAATTTGCATTAAAAAAATCGCAAAGAAACAGACTAATGGGGTTGATATTTAAAGAGTAATATTTCATTCGTATTCTATGGCTAATCGTGAACAAAAATGTTTAGTTCTAACTCTATTCAGCTAGTATTGACGATTCTGAATAAAATTTACAAAAACGTCATTTTTGCTAACGGGAAATAAGTGTTAAACTTCGTGGGGCTTGCACAGCCTCTAAATATCATTTTTTTCGAAACAAACCAAAATTAACTTATTTTTTGTGGATTCGAACAAATTTCCGGACGATATGCATACGAATTCGAAAAAAAAATTACAATGCATTTTAGGATCACCCTGACTTACATAAACTTCCATACCAAGAAAAGGATACGAGTAAAGAAGTACAAACGTTATTTTATTTGCGATTTTTTATTAATTCCTAAAGGTATAATATAAATCGATTAGGAATTGGCTGGTATATTCATAAATGTACGATAACTAGATTTCTTTGCCAAAAAGATATTTGCCTTTTCATATTTGGCGGCAATTCACTTTGAGAAAATGCGATGCAAAATATGTGACCGTCCGCGAAGAAAGGGACCTAATGCGTCAAAGCTGAATTTTACAGGACGGGCGATCGTAGAAGAGTCCTCAAACCAGCATTTGAGTAGTGGGGATGCGTCTACGAAAAGCACCCCCTACAATTACCAGTACAATTTTAGGCACGAACCAGTGGAGCTCGCGGACACGTCGCGTATAGCTGTAGTGGTAAGTGGTGGGGCTGGATTTCGTAGGCCTCTCGTTCGGTCTCCGCGTACGCTTAGATACTTTTTTTCTAACACTTTTTATACGGTGGCTATTCTCATTAAATTCCGAAATATGCGTTTAGGTTTATTTCGCAAAATATTGGTCTAATTTCATTGTTTCAGATTGTACTTCAATCGCGTTACGAAACTGCATATCTTAAGCCGTCAAACAATTTCCTATCATTATTTCTTTCCAAGATGATATGTTTGTGGAAAACGGTCTGTAGTTAGTACACAAATTCATATTTCGAAATTTGGAAAACTGCGTTGCATTCTGGACACCTTAAGGATCGTCAGTGAATTTTGTCAGATTTTTCAAGACGTCCAGCTCGGGTTGGGAAGCCTCGAAAGTCGAGGCTTAAAAAAAGTTCATAAAAAAACTTGCTTTTTGGCACATTTTACATCAGCGCTATCGTAAACAATTTTTTAGAACATTTAAATCTTTACCAGTGTCATGAAATGAATTGTTATTAAATTTTTCAATTTTTTATTCCTCATGCAAAATTACACTTCTCTCTCACTCACGCGATTCCCACTCCTACCGTTAGTCTTGTGTTGTATTGGGGGTGAGCTAGACGAACAGTCAAGCGCGACGGGGCCGGGACCATAATTGAGTGTGAAGGATGAATAATGGTAGTTTATGAAACAAAAATTTTCTTTCGGGAATGTTATATAATTCGTGACGAACTAAATAGAGAACTAAGATTTTATAGTAAATCAATTTTCGCATTTCACGGGAGATATTCAGCTACCTGTACGTGGAAGCGACGAATTGTGTTAATGAGTGAAACGTTAGACTATATGCTCCACCGAAAATACACGATTAGGGTATCGTGGGACGAATAAATCGTGACGATTATTTGTAATCAATAAATAGCAAACAAACGACAGTGAAAACAAAAAGCGAAAAGAAACAATCAGTGAAATCGGTCTAGGACTGTCGTCCTCGAAATAAAAGTGAATCTCCAGGTCTTTACTCGAACTATAAAAATGAACCAGAATAATCTACGTTCTTCGAGAATGGCGAGGAAATCATTGAGTAAAATTGACTACCAAGAGGATCTTGATGCGACGATTCGCAACATTCCCACAGAAAACATGTCGGAAACTCCCAGCACGTCCCAATTGCCACCTGAACCTGAATATTGGCTGAAGAAGCGAAACACAGAGAGCAGCAGAGAGCAGAAAAGGACAAGGCTTTACAAGCCAAGCTGAAATCTTTGGAAAGAAGCATAAGCCGATCCTTAGAGGCTACGACAAGTGTCACACAAAGCATGGAGGATAGAGAAATCCGCATGCTGGCACAAATTAACCGACTAGAGACCGACCATGCCAGAGAAACGGAACGTATCACCAAAGATCTCAACACTTGACCTAGCACCCCGCTGCGATGATGCAGCCACACATCAAGTACGTCCTACCCGACTTCAACGGCGAAGGAAGTCCGATGCGTTACCTGAGCCAATTGAAACAATATTGGGTGGTGGTCCGTCCTAGAACCTGCGACACCTAGTACCTGATTGAAAAGTCTCTCTCAGTGCCTTCCAATGACTGGTGGTTGGTCGTAAAGAGGGACGTGTTCGATCTCAATACTTTTCCGTTAAAAATCCAGCAAAGGTATTGGAACAAACATACCCAACACGAGATTAAAAAGAAGCTCGAGTTCGGCCATTTTGTACCTGGCAAGGACAAGTCACGTGCGGAGTACGCAACGAAGATGTTCGCCCATGTGAGCGATCTGATACCGGCTCGCGGATAGTGAGAAGTGATACGAAAATTGGCACGTCATTGTAATGACGAAATTAAATATGCCATTATCGCGAGAGGTATCACTCAGTGTGAGTAATTAATCGAACTGCTGGAAGAGTTCGATAAAATTGGCAACACTAACACGGGCTACACAGACACAATACCTACAAATATCACACCGAGTGAAGAAAATCCAAATTATCCTGGAACTTGGCGGAATAACAATACTGGAAATAACTACCGTCGAAATAATTATCCAGGTAACAATAGAGCCTGGATGCAATAACAACCGAGCAAAAACCGACAAAATAATTACAATGGACCTCGACCGAACACAGGTTCTGGGGGAGCAACGCACCCCATACAATGAAAACTCATGGAGACAGCCTTCGGATCCACCTCCGTTCAAGCGTCAATAAATCAAACAGTGAGCGAAACTGACGTGGCACCTGACATAACATACTATGCTCACATGCTTATGAACACCCGTGAAGATCTCATGGAGGAAGACAAAGACACGAAACCTAGACCACGATCAAAATTTGATACGGCAAAGGTGCAAATCGCCGGTATCGTTACAAAGGCGCTAATCGACACGGGGGCGGAGATTACATGCATCTCGGAGGAATTTCTAAATAGCAACCTCGAGAGATTTAGCCAACGTCCCAGCCTACTACTGGCAGGTATGGCCGTAGCAGGGCCAGTGAGGGACAAAGAAATTAGGCTCAGCAAGCAAATCTACGCCGATGAACAATTGCCGAATCGCACCATTCAAGTAGCATTTTTGATCGTGCCACACCTCTCTCGCACCTGTATAATCGGAGTAGATGTGTTGACGAACATCCCACCAATATTAATCTAGATACCAAAACTTTAACTTTCCCGTATTTAGCAGGTCAACCGGCCATCAGAATTATACAGGATACAAGTAAGGCAACTCTCGACGGGCAATACAATCTCAACACCATTGAAACAGCAACGGAAGAAACTGTTGGATGGAAAGTGACTGGGAGTGTCCAGAGCCAGCCGACGTATTGTTCCAGAAATGTAAAGGTATGAACGAAATGTACAATCTTGACATGACCTGCAGTTTCTGGCAGGTATCTCTGCATCCTGACTCAAGACAATATACGGCATTCTAATACCGTGGGCGGAGCTACGAGTTCCGAGTGGTCCCTTTCGGACTAAAAACTAGCATCGCCCGTCTCGTTCCAGGAATGGACCAGTCATTACACGGCATAGGCGAGCAGATATACACCTTCGTAGATGACACTCTCATCACTTCTGATGATTATGTCATGGCAATATTCTCAATATTTGTCATCCTGTGTCAAAGAACAACTTTTTGACTGCAAATAAAAATTGAACAATTCAGAAAGAATTATTCACGATCATTGAAATTAATTAGCATAGTACAATCATTCGTGGTCACTTGATGCAGGAGATAAGCTAGAGGTTTCGCCTGTGACGTTGATGACGATCTTGGGAATTCGATTCCCTATAGCGTCGATACGATCAGAGACATCCCAGAATTTTTGTTCTTCTGTGATTGTATGTCGCACGAAGTTACTCCACGTCTCTGGTGGCACTAGATCAACTACTTAGTGGATTAACTTCTCAATGTCCGCTACTTGAAGGACAAATAAATTTTCCACGAATATAATCCGACATAATGCAAATTGCATATATTACATGTGTGTCTACATCTACATTACCTTCAACTTGAAATTGTTTTTCTTCAAGTATCCCTTCACCATCGACCATACCATTTCGATCGGATTCAGTTCGCAATCATATGGGGGTAATCGAAGTACAGTTTTATGTGATGCTTCCGCTAATTCGTCGATGACGTATTTATCAAATTCCGCTTTAAAAGTTTGTACTGTCAGTAGGAGTTCAGCTTTTATCACCGTAGCGTCTACCTCGTGTCCCTTTCTTTGCTACCAGTTCTGAATCTCTACTTCCTTTCGCGAGCTATTCGGGATTCTTTCCGCAATTGTCATCCAAATTCGGTAAAATTTCTTCAAATCATTCTCGAAATGTGTCATTGTTCATCTCATCGTGGTAATCAGCAGAATTTTTTTTGATTCGCAGCACAACAATCCTCCTGGCACAAAACCCGTTTTCGCTGCCAACGTGCTAAAATATCAATCTTTTGTCTTTGCCAATTGGATTTGGTGCTCCTGTTGTAGAACCACGAAGAAAGGCATCTTTACCCGATTTGATGGATCCATTAAACCACTATTCAGAGGAAACGTCGCCTGCATTCAGCCATGTTTCATCCAAATATTATATGGTTGGAAGAGCATATTTGTTGACTGCTTGTAAAACTTTGTCCAGATTGGGCAACTCATTGCTGAAGTAGAAGGAGTGAACTTTTCTCCTTATTGCATTTCTGTCACTCTCGTCCACGGGTTCAGTGAGTTGAATTCTAAATTTCTTTCTATTTGGTGATTTTACTTCACCCCGTCCTTTTGTATTCTAATATTGCATTTCTCATTGTTGTTACTCGAATTCCTTTTCCTTCATTGATCGTGAGAATTGCTATTGTTGTTGATACGTCTGTTTCACGCAGTTAAATGTTCTTGTACAAATTCACAATCATTCGCTTTTCCTTGCCGTGTACCACCTGAAATGCATGCAAAAAATTTTGATGTAACTTCCAGTGATTGTAATTTTTCTCTAGAAATACGTCGATTCAATATAAGTCGAATCAGACTAATCTTCGCAGTATGTTTCGAACAAAAGATAGATTTTCAACAAAATGCGTGAAATTTTAATCAAATTTTTAATGTTAAAAGGAAGAAGATTTTTTTGCAAAAAGATTAGCATTATACCACGAAAGACTAAGTACAAAAAAAAATACAGAAATTATCAACAATACAGCGAAATTTCCAGAGAAAGAAGAGAAATGTTAAACCCAACATGAAATAGTTAAATGTTTACCACGAATTTCAAATGTTTATCAAAAAATATAAATTGCCGGAAAAAATGGAATTGGTACTAACAATTACTTTTTAATTACAAAAAATTGCAATAAAAAAAATGAATTTTCAAGCAAAAGAATAACTTTTATATCAAAAGAGATTGATTTGCAACAAAATGCAAAACAATTCCAATCAAATTTTTATTTTTTAAAGTAATTTGCAACCTATTTATTCAATTTTCCACTTACGAAATGATTTTTCAACAGAAAAAAAATGACAGTTTTACCACCAAATATATGCAATTTCGACAATGTAGTTACACTTTTCAGCGAAACAGACCAATTTTTAACCACGAATTCTCCTGTAATCTTATTTATTATAGAGTGGCATACCTCTCCTTTTTTATTCTTTTTGCTTGGTGATAAAGGCAATCCTTCTTCCTACATTGCGAATCACTTGATGCAAAAAATTTTGCACTGTACCACACCGTATTTTGCACACTGCAAGAGCTACACTGTTAATGCGAGAAAGCAATGACTTCCGAATTCGACGTCTCACAAGCCTCCCTCTACCTGTACCTTCCTGCGACTTAGTGAATTAGTAAATGGCCGTAAGTTAGCAGATAAAATTTGCCATTCAAGATTTACATTTTGCAAGCCGTAAATCCTGTAAAATCGTAAATCTTGCGGGGGGTTTCGGGACAATTTTGCATTCGGCTTGATGAGACGTTGTAAATCAGTAGCCGTCACCGCGAATGGTCCTCCATTGAAAAGTGGACAAAAACTAAAAAGTTTATAATTCATAATTCTGCAGTCAGCTACCGGTAAAACGTAAATAGTCTCAAAGTGAACAGATGAAATTTGCCATTCAAGATTTAAATATTACAAGCCGGAAATCGCGTAAAATCATTAATCTCGCTGGTGGGGGTCTTGGGAAAATTCAACATTTGGCTTGACGAGATGTTCGAAAGCAGTGGCCATCACGCTATTCGCGAAGGGTCCTTTTTTGGAAGTGGACAAAAATTAAGAAGTTAAAAATTAATAATCCTCCAATCACTGGCTTGACAGTAATATATTCGGAATGTGCAGATAATTCCGATTGCAATGACATGTAATAAATGAAAAAATATCAGATGAAATAGTAGAAACAGGTCTTTCAAAGTATTATATTTTATGAAGTTTTTGAACTATAGAATGAAAAATTGTGATGATAGTAATCTGGTTTCATGTTAGCGTATTATTAATTACTAATGCAATCTGTCCGCGCGAGGTAATCATAAATAAAATGAGAATTCAACTGTTCCAAACTGTCCGAAGTTCAGTACTATTATAGTATTTTACTTTGGGTGATATGTGTTATAAATAATGTTTTTATTCGTGCCCAGTCAACGTCTTTCAATAACTCACCACTCTTGGCGATCAAAGCAAAGCATTCATCTTTTTTTGGATTTTTTTTCGCTCTATGTTTTTTAGGGAACCAGACATATCAATATGATTAAATTTGTAATTCAATTTTTATAATCTAACCTATAAAATTCCATGTGTGTTTTTCGGTATGCCTCATGAAGTTGGCCATTTGCTATTTCCCATTCTTTTCGAAGTTCATCAACTGCAGGTTGGTGGCTATTTGTTTTCCTAATTTCGTGCTAGTAAGGTGTTCCGGATTTTTGGCACTAGATTTCTTTGCCAATTTTTGAATAACTCCCCTTCCGCTCATCCATCTTTTCTTAGGTCCAGGTCTCGCGAAGAGATATTTATTGGATTTCGGCACGATGTATGTGCTTTCCCGAGTTTTTATTAATGCCCCCACAAACATCTGCATTTTTTGGTAAACAGAATGGCCACGTCGTTATTCCCTTTACCAAAAAGGACCACTCCCTTGAAACTGGAGCATAAGGCCTTTTCTAACCCTGTTAAGGCATCAATGCTCTCTTGCTGAGTAGCTCTGTCCGATTATTATCTTGTATATGTTGACATTTTAAAAAACTGAACCTCTCTAATTCTTTGCCTGGTGAGATTAACGTTCGAGCAAAAGGGCACTCCGCCAACGTTTTATAGTTTTCCGCCATATTTTCTTTGAGATTCAGTTACTCGAAAGCATCATTTGCTGAAAGAGTCACATATGTACTGAAAGACTTCACGTCTTCCGTCACAGGAATCATTTTTGGCTTTAGGGATGAATTTTCATTCAAGACTTTATTGGCTAAGCTGGAAATGTCACTGCACCAGTTAATATTTGAATTAAAATTAAAAATTATGGATTTTCTTTCTCCGGAAATGGAAAAGTGGGAAATATTTGCAATGCATTTTTGGACCACCCTAATGTACATTTACTTCATGATTGTATGCTACTTCCATGAAACGCTGCGTGAATATATCGTTTCGAGGGAAAATCATCGGCTCTATATTGCAATATCTTACTGAAATTCACCTAGAAATCCTTTGAAAATATTTCTCAACATATAATCTGTATATAAGTTCTGATATCACAGCGTGGTATTACCAAAAATATCCAGAACCGCCCCCCCCCCAGAAAAAAACATTCCAAATGGAAATTGGGGAAGGTTAGGAAAAAGCGTTCGCCGCAAACGGCATTCACCCGAAAAAACTTTCGCCCAACATAGGAAAACTAACGAAAAAGAACCAAATCACCCGCACGCGCGTCAATGAGGCTAACTTTGTAGGACAATGATTCGCATATCTATGACTTGTTCAGTGTGTCATTGTGGATCCTGAGTTCTGGGGCGAACTTTCGAATCCTTTCCTTGCGTATCCAATCTTCTTGTTCAGTTGATGCAAGCGTCTTTTGGTCTTTTAGTCCATCGTCGGTTTCATCCTTCGACTGGAATCAGCCAGAGCTCTCGTAGTACCACAAACTGAACAATTGATACTCCAGAGGTCGGAGTCCTCCGAGATATCCTCTCGAAGAGAGGCACCCATTTAAGCTAAATCTTGAGGCTTAGGAGGAACGTGGATGTCAATGTTCCTTCTTGTTCTGAAATCGTGATCATCTCTCAGAAGGTGCCTGCTTTTCGCGGTTGGTCTTAATGTCACTTCCTTCTCTTCGTCTGTGGCTTGTTCATACAGCGGTTGGGGAAGCGCTTCGCGTACATATCCGTTTTTCCGGAGGGAGTCGGCTTGATTTCAAAAAGACTGATGCGAAAAGAATGCAGAGTAATTTAAAGATTTATGAACAATTTTAAATAATTGTTTCAACATCTTAATGTTAGGTAATGTCATATTTCTTATTTTTTTAAAAGATTCAAAAGGATTCAAAGAATTTTTCGAATTCAAAACAATTTGTAGAATTTAGAAAATTTTAACAAATTCATTGAATTCACTAAGAATTGAAGAAAATTCAAAAGAATCAAATAGGGTTCAGAAAAATGAAAATAATTCAAAATAATTCAAGGAGATGTAAAAAGTTCAAGAACTCAATGAATTCACCACAATTTAAATGAATTTATATCATGTAAACAAGATCAAAATTTTTGAAGAGAATTCAGAGAATGTGACAAGATTAAAAGAATTCAAATGATTCAAATAGATTCAACAGATGCAAAATTACCCAGAAGGATTCAAAAAATTCCGTAGGAGTCAAAGAAATTAAAAGAAATAATTGGGCGTGAAGAATTAAAGGTGACGAGAAAAAACATTGGATATCATGTTTTTAAGCAAATACTGATATGTCTATTGCTGAGTTATGAATTTCCATAGCTACTCACATGTTCTCTTATTTAACATCACTTTGTGTACATCCTGATTCTGCTAGGCTATAATCAATGTCATTGTACAAATTTGAATAAATCTCCATAACTTATAAAGACGAATGAGATAGCAAATATAATTATATAAAGAGAAAAATGTTCAACAATGTTCATTATTGAGAATCTTAACGAAATTATTGAAAAGTGAATTGTTTTATTTAAAAAAATGTGGACCCCAATTCGTTTTGTGCCTTTCATCTTAGCCATGTGCCCTAATCCTATCGGTGAATATAATATTTATAATGTAAATTCCGGTTGAAATTGCAGTATATTTATTTCCTATTCGAATTTGTTTAAATGACAATATCTCTCTTTACAATATTAAACAGTACTCAAAAAAATGCAATATATTAAATTTCACTGCTCGAAAAAATGCACCTTACTTTAATTGAAATTATCACAGCAGGGAAACTTGATCTTCCGGCAAGACCAATTAAGAAAATATTTGAAAAATGTAGTTTGCACCTACTAGAATTCCAACGAACGCATGCAGGGTAAGACTGAGGACATGCAGTTTGTCAGGAATAATAAAATTATCAAATCTTTAGACCTTCTTACCTTTTTATAGATGAATGAATGTTAATCCGGCCACGTATTAACCTACCAACGCCAAAAAAATTTAATCCTCTCTTTTTTGTTGCAGAGTTAAGTTCACCGTCCAAGTTTTCACCTCATGAGGGCTATGTTCCTATTGCGCATCGTGTCGGACCTTCTTCTTCTACTTCTGAAAGAAATCATAATCTTGAAATGGAACTGAATCATCTTCGTGCCAGGTCTAGGTCACCTCCTGATAGTCCTTCCAGGTTTATAGCTTTACTTGAAAGTCTTCCTTCTCCTGACGGAATAGGATGTGGACTTGAACAACTTAGATTTATCCGGCTTATTCGCAAAAAGAATCCGCAACTAGTCTTCCAACTTCGAAGACACACTTTTCTTGCCGATAAATCACTTAAACTGCTAATAGGAAGGTGTGGTTATATGCCTATACTAGCGCAGGAACAAATTGTATTATCAACATATGAAGGTGACGTGTTTTCCCCTAGTCTATTCAAATTGATCAGGGACCGCAATTCATAAGTGAGTTGATGGAGAACTTTTCAAAAATATTTCGTATAGAAAGAAACGCTCATCCTCTACTTACCATCCTCACTCCTTGGGAGTTCTCGAAAGAAGACATCATACTTTTGTAGAGTATTTTCGTCTTTACTGCGAGAAAAAAATTAGCAACAGTGGTTGCCCTTTGCGATGTTCTGATTTAACATCGCCGTCCATGAGCGTACCCGGATGACACCTTACGAAATTTATATGAAAGAAGGGCTTGACTAGAAGCTGCAAAAAGAAGGTACAAAAAGTATTATGAAAGCAAAATAAATTAACTCAATTTTATAGCAGGGCAATATGCTTATTTCTTATTAGTAGGAGGGCCTGGAAAGAAATTAAAAGACAACTTCGTGGGTTAAAAAAATGTTAGTCATAAGAGATAAAAAAGATGTGAATAAATTATCGAAATAGGGGATAAGGTTTTAAGTCAAAAAGTGAAGAGATTTTGAGTAAGAAAAGTCATAAATTTTGGTTCTTTAATGTTATTTTTAACACATTTCATTAAAAAAGTAAGTCGTTTATTTTTACAACTCTTATTTACTGGTGCGCTTTGGTATTGAAGCCTTAGAGCATTTCCTTATTTCCTACAGTTAAATGCAAATGAAATTAATTATCCAAAAGACTAAATTATTTAGATTTTCTTTTCTCAATAATTTCATCTTGTTGGGCTTTCATCGCCGAGTACGTGTGAACTATATGCAGGAGATTTCCAACAGAATAATTTGAATTTTCCGCGGAAAACTCAACTAGACTTTTGCAATAAGTTGACAGTGGCGCTATCTACTGGTAGAAATATGAATTAACAAATTTACGGACCTCCTTGTTTTACATAATAAAATGTGGCGCCACTTAATGGCCGAAGTATCAAGTACGCAGTGCACTTCTTCGATACTTATGCATCCGATGAGAGGTAACTTAGCATATTACAGAATCTTAGTTGATATTTCTACCAATAGGTGGCGCCACATTTCGGTCAGGAAGATAGAGGCATCGGTAGAGTTGTTACTTAATATTTATACCGACAGATGGTGCCACTGAGAACTTATCATTGAAATGTAGTTGACATTTTTACCTATGGATGGCATCACAACTCGATCGGTAGAACACGGACGTCGAAATTTTTTTACATTTCTGCCAATAAATGGCGCCATTTGTACACGAATATATATTACAGACGGAGGGTAATTTAGCATGGAACAGAACCTTGATCGGTCGGTAAGAGGCTTAGAACTGTTATAGCTCTATTAATCAAGTAGTTGAATTAATTATTTAAAGAAATTAATTTTTAACAAAAAAAGATGAATTTTCAACGAAAAATGTAATAGTTGATACTTTAACTAAAAAATATTTCAATTTTAAACGATCAGCACTTGAGTTTATGTTGACGAAATTTCAAAAAAAAAAGCTGAATCTTTAACCAGAAGATCGCTACGAAGTGCTGTAGGTGTATTCACTATGGTTATATTTACCAATAGGATTAGGGAAAGTCGATATGATGAAACGTATCAGGTGCCAAATTTGAAAATTCAAGAGATCTTGCAAAAATTCGAAAAATTAAGAAAATGGAGTCTAGGTAATATTATGGTAGAACCAAAAGTAGGAAAATTCAACAAAGAGACACATTTTAAACAAAATACTTATATCCCCGAAGAAGTCAAAATTACTTTCATTCAAACAGTTGCATTTTGAACCAAAAACAAAGAATTTTGAACTAGCAAGATTAATTTTTTAAAAAGAAGACTTATTTTCACGAAAATACATGAATGTTGTACAAAATATTTCAATAACCATATTCAACATAAATATTACATGTCTACGCTGCGCTGCTGTATCATGTACTACTATGATCCGTGGATGCTTTCGGTCATAACTTTACTCTGCACTCTTCATTTTTTTCTAATTACATTATGCATATTTATGAAAAATTGAAGACTCGAGAACCCTAACACGCTGACTTGCCTTTTATTTTAATTACCAGTCACATAAAACATTTTCATCCGAATTTAGGTCGCAAGCATTTTATTTTAGTTTTGCTTTTCTTTAATAATTGTGTTAAGGAGCGCATTTGACATTAAATACTCTATAATTCGAGTTGATAATTCGTTGGGGACCTACTGGAGTCCAACCAACTTCTTCTCGGTCCATTATGGTAACAGTGTGTCTATGCATGTCTACTTTCACACGTCTCATATTGGAATTAATACGTTTATACATTCCACCAAGAAGATCAAAATCCTCCAAAATTGCTAAGGCGAAACCATCGTATGTTGATAATACAATTAGTTCTTCGGTTGGCATAGGACCATATGAATTTTTTCCTGCTAAAATTTTAAGTGATTCATCGGCTGGAAAAATGTACCTTCGCAGTTCCAATACTTGTTGATAATTCTTAAACGAAGTAAGCCGAATAAATGGAAGTTCATCAAGGTCACATTGACGGCCGCCAGGAGCAGGAAGCCTTCTAGGTAAAGTTATAGATCTGCAAGGAAGGGTTAGCATGGCAGAAGGAGACCTGGACCTGGTACGAGCAGGAGAATCGGGAGGAGGATGATTTAGGTCAATCTCAGAGTTATTATGTCTTTCAGAAGAAGGACATCTGCCACGGGGCACACCAGGAACATGGTCATTACCAGGTAAAAACTTGTTCCCTGAACTTAACTCTGTAACAATAAAGAAAAGATTACTTTTTTTAGCATTAGAAGGTTAGACTGTGGCAAGATCGGCAACGGTTTATTTTGAGAAATAAAAATATCTTTGGATGTGTCAACCTCACGGTTGAATTCTTTGGTATTTTATAAACTGGAAAAGTTATCGTGGAATATGTGCAGGAAAATTAACTGTTCGTGGTATTAAAGATAGTGATAAATGTGGTATAATCTGCTATTCCTTGGCATTCTAGTAGTTCCAAAATAAATTTGTCAACAATTTTCTTGGTTTGTCTTACCCGATAATGAAGCCTCATTTCTGTATAAAAGTATATTTTATACGTTGGCAAAATTTAGTTTTTATAAATGACTAGACTATTATACCCGCGCACTAACTTTTGTCTCAAGATTATTTTAACTATTTTTTCCTTTTATTTTATTAGTATAAATATTAGCATAATATGGTTCGTATAATTTTATTAGCTATTATTATATTATATAATTATTATAAATTTTATTAAAGTTAAAGAAAGCACAGGTTTTGATCAGAGTTTTGTGCAACAATTTTATTATACTACAGGTTTGAACACGAAATTTTATGCCAAATAATTATTATAAATAGTTTAATTCTTTTTACTTTCTTAGAGGCGTTTATGAATTTATTATTTAATTAATTTATAAACTTATATTAAAATTTCAAAATAATTCATACTTAATGTAACGTGTGTTTTTTTTCAAAATAAAACCTGAATCATTTGAAATTTGGTCGGTCGAGTTGTGTTTTTTTGGGCACGCTTATCGAGCTTATATCGAGTCGACATTTAAATAAACCTGGCGAACGTTATAATCTCCTGGTTCTTTTAATTCTTACAACTATCTTTATTTGAGGGGAAAAAACATTACAATACATACGATAATTTTTTTATTATTATAATATATATATATATATATCGTCCACTCAATGTGGGCGTTTCGCCGGTTCGTCGTCGTGTTTCCATCTAAATTATTTGCAGCACCCCGAACTCTAGAACCACCGCAGGGTCCCACTGAGAGCAACTGCCATCTAAAAATGACACCGGCTCCCAGTAGAACAATAAGTACCTAATTATTTTAAAAACGTGGAAGCAAATTTGTAACTTTCAAAAGTTAATATTTAAGATATTTCATGTAGTGACTGTACGGTATTTTTAAATTAACAGAATTATGAAATTTAGGAATTAATTTTTCAATATATATAATATACCTCATAATTTCTTTACAAGTCTGGCTATATAATTTTTCAAATTTAAAAAGATCAAACGTAGATGGTTTCTCGTTTGAGAAGATTTCAATTTAGACGCTTTCGACTTGGTCAAAGTTCAAAATCAATTTCTTCTAAGATGAGGGAATTTAAAATGTAAAGCCTCCAATATCGAACTATGAAATTTAAAATACAATTACTACTAATTAGTTTTAAATTGCCCAAACTTTCATTTTTGAATTTGGAAATATCTTAAAACGACATTAATTGCTGGACAAGGAGCTATTTGTACAGAAATTTTCTTACAAATGGCCAGATTTTTTCGGTACGTGTACGTGTAGACAACGCCATTTGGCGTTGTATTGAGTCCAACAAAAATGAGACAGCGGAGAGCGAGGATGCAGCTATGTACATGATCACTTGAAGTATTATCATTTTGAGAAAAGAAAATCTTATTTCGAGTACATAACAACTGAGCTGCAGCAAAAAGGATCCCGCTGTTTTTCTGTGTATTTTAAAATGTTCATTCGGAGGCCTTTGATTTTAAAGTCCATAACATGATTGTAATTCGAACAATATTTGGTAGAATTAAAAATTGAACTATTCATTGTGTTTGAAAACATTTAGGATCGGTGGATTTGAATTTACTGCGTTCAAAATTAAGTAATTTTTAGTACAAAATTACATTCTTATTAATTTATTTGTATGTATAGCAGCATAGCCCTCAATTATTAAAAAGAACTAGATAACAAACACGCGCGGGATATTGAATGTTACCGTATTTTAAGTACATACTAAACTATATTGCACTGAATAGGGCTTAATTAATCGAAAATACATATTTTTAAATAATTAAGGACTTCACCTGTAAGTTCTAATACTTAAAATATGCCGACAGATCAGAAAAGCAATACTAACGGTTCACTGTTCACAAATACTATAAAAGCAATACAAATAAATATTTATATATTTTAAAATACTTATAAATTAGTATTAAATGAGGATTTGACCAGTCTGGAAATATTTCACAATCTTTTAAACCTTTCAATATTTCTTAAAATATCTCGAAATCTTCTAAAAATTCTTGAAATCGTATAAAATTCTCTAGAACACCATGAAATTCCTTAAAATACTTTCAAATACTTTGAAAGACTTCAACATTTCTTTAAATCCGACATGAACAGTTGAAAAAATTGGAGAGCCCATGAAATCCCATAAATAAATCTAAATAAATTAAATAAATCTGAATAAATTAAATAAATTTTCTTCATAAATATTTTGAAATCCCTAGAAATCCTTTGAAATTCCCTAAAATGTTCTGCAATACTGTGAAACCCTTCGAAATCTTCAGAAATGGCTTGAAATTTTGTGAGATCCCTTGCAATATTTTTAAATACTTCGATAATCTTCAACGAATATTCTTGAATCACTTAAAATCTTCAGAAAATCGGTGAAATCCCTTTGAATGGCTTAAAGTTACTTTCAATCCTTTTGAAAGTGATGTGAAGTCTCTTCGAATATTTTGAAACAATTCTAAAATTCTTAGTCTTTCAAAATACTTTGCAATTCCTCAAAATTCTTTTAATACCATTGAAACCTTGAAAAATGTTATGATATACCCTGAAATATTTTTAAACACATAGAAAACGCTTTAAATCTTATAAAGTTTCTAACACTCCCTTGAAATCTTCTTAAATCGATTAAAATTCATAGATATAATGTGAAAATCTTTTAAATCTTCTACAATTCTTCAAAGTTTCTAGAAAATATTTTAAATGTAAGATCTGTATTTACAAGAACAATGAAATATTTCGCCACCATATCTATCCCAAATTAAATTAACATTTGTAAACCAATTGAAAATTAGCAGCGGATTTTATTTTTAAATTTCAAATGTAATAAATGCACCAATTTTAAGTCGTTCAAAAGCCAATCAGGTTTTCAATAACAATAAGTTCGAGATTTATGAAACATTTCGTTACACCACTTTTTACATTCTCATTATAATGAGAAGGTATTGGTTTTATGTAAAATTCGACATTGTCGGTTTTCATCAAATCTTTACATTTGAGACCCCCTAAGTTAGAAAAAACGATTTTTATCAAGGTGTCTGTCTGGCTGTAGGCACGATAACTTAAAAGAAAATGATGAGATTGGATTGAGCATTGGCACATTTTTTCAAGCCCTAAAAGAAAAGGACAAGTTCGTTAGCCAGATATTTTTGATAAAAATTCAAAAAGTTAGAGAATTTTCAAAATTTTTAAAATGATTTTTTCTTTAATTTAAAAAATTTATATACGGAAATTTGTAGTAATCGAAAATCTAAACAATTTATCCTCATAACTTTTTTCGATAAAAAGAAACTTATCAGAGTTATAGCATTTTCAAAATCCAAAAAAACAAACGAAAATGAACGTTTTAAGCCAAACAACGCACGATATGAAAAAAAGTCACGAGAACAAAAACGTTACTTTTTAAAAGCCCTACAAGATTATCGTAATAACTTTTTGAATTTTCTTGAAAAATCGAAAATTCAAATTTTGGCCCCATAAAACATAATAAAAATAGATTCCATTTTGCTGTCAAACTATGCAAGATATGAAAAAAAATTGTTAGACAAAAATTATCGATCCAAGAAAGATCTACAAATTTGTTTCTAACTAGTTTTTTATAGGACGCGTAGTTTTTGTTTTAATCGTGAAAAATTACATTATAAAATAAACAATCCTAATGAGAAGGTATTGGTTTTATGTAACTTTTTTAAATTTAGTTTTCTATGAATAAAACAAACACTGTTTGACCAGAAATGGAACTTTCGATTTTTTGGTAGCATTTTCAGTAAGTTGAACCAAAACTGTTTCTTAAGCATTTAAGCGTTTTTCTTTGGACTTTAAAAAAGTGTGCGGGTATAGTAATGAGAATGTGTTCCTTAAGGCCGAAAGAGCCTTAAGTAAATAAACTTCCTTTTTAATCTGAAATAAAAACAAATTTAACTATCACTTAAAACGTAGAGGTTTTGTCAATTTTATAATATTTGTAAGTAAATTTATTCTATTTATCTAAGCCGAAGCACGATGTGCGAAAACCTAAAAAAGCCGAGCGCGAAGCGCGAGGCAAAAAGTATCCGAGCGCGAAGCGCTAGGAAAATATATTATCGAGCGCGAATCGCGAAATAAAACCGCGCGCCAGAGGCGCGCTCAAACTTGCGAGCGAAGCGCGCGATGAGAAAGAAAAAAGCTCAGCTTTCATTTTTAGATTAGAGACTTTTTGTTTTTAAATTCTAATTGAAAATTAATTCTCAAACTGAAAACTTTTAATTCTACAGTTAAAACTGAATAATTTTTATTTGATTACATTAAACTTGAAATTATACATTTTTGTGTTTTAAAAGCTACTACGAAGACTGTCTGCAATATAATGTTATCAACTTTTATAAAGTTCATTAGCCGGTTGTCATATAGCTTGAAAAATTTTACGTAGTGCTATTCATCACGGATAATCACTAGCAAGTCAGATAAGTTGATGATAGTTTCAAAAGCAAGTACCTTGAGCAAATTGCACAACGTTTCTATTCACTTAAAGCTAACCGCTACAGCAGTCCTTCAGCATTAATGCAACCGATGCAAATTTCTATATAAGGAATTCATACAGATAAACTACTCGCTTTTTGGTTTCGAAAAATGGAAGTCCAAACGTGCCGTGATTTATTAAACTAGATATTTTATTTCGAATGAAAAAACCAAGAATTTTAGTCATCTTATTCTCTTGACGAATTCACAATTACTTTTAAAATGTATGACTTAATTTTTTGACATTTCTTCTGAATATTAAATTTTCTAACTAAAAACTGAACTTGATCTGTACTTCAAAAAACTTTAAAATTAGACAAAGTAAGATCATTCTCCTGAGACTGGTTTGGTTCTTGAACTTAAAAATGTTTTCTTTTGTTTTATGTTAAAAGATACTTGTGTATTTGGTATGTCCATTTCGAATTTTATAAGCCTGATGGGTTTTCAATTAGAATTATTTTTGTGAATTTCCATCATTTAGAAAAATAATTATATTACTTATAATTGTGTAGATCTTTCGATTTTTATTGTATATAGTCGCATATGGGTGAAAATCATAAAGTTAACAATATCATGTCCCTGGAATATTATACGCTTGTGTTTAAAGGAATATTTTTCTCAATCTCCGAATTTTTTCAAGCGTATTTTACCCAATAATACCCTATGTGTCAATTATTTTTACTTTATTCCTTATCAAAATAAATTCGATTAAATATATGAGTATATGTCATCCTGTAAAGTGTCCCTGACAACGTTTTCTCAAACTTATGGCGTTATATCTTTTAAAAGAAAGCATAAGATATAATTGTTAAATACAAGTATTTTTCAGAATTAATCGCAAAATTACAAAATATAGTTTTTTTAATTTCCAATTATAATTATAGAATTATAATCACTTTTTAATTCCCCAAGTTTTTATGTCATCCGGTGACAAAGAAGTTTTTCTTCAATTTTATGGCTTAAGCCCAGGCGGAAATATTATATATAGTTTATATATAGTGTGAAGTATTATATATAATATTCATTTGTTTTATATAAAGAATGCATAAAACAAATGAATATTATATATAATAATTCACACTATATATAAACTATATATAATATTTCCGCATGTGAGAGTTTAATTTTCCCATCTGAATAGATTAATAATAATTGAAGATTATTGAATAGACTTCAAGACGTTAACATTTAATGACAATTAAAGTGTTTCTATTGGACCAAAATAACGAATTTAGAAGCCCGAAAAAGATCATATACAACAATTCGGTGTCATCCGGTAACAATTGTTTATAATCAGAAGAAGCATATTTTGGAAGTGAGTTTATGAAGAAAATATTTGTAGTTCTTACCTGTAAAACATTTGATTGATAGATTAATCCAAACTAAAAATATCGTTTAAAATAATAAAAATTAATTAATATAATATTTTATTTTTATTATAATGCTTGGCATCATGAAAATTATTTCTAAACATCTTCAATATATATAAACATAAAAATTTAATTTTTTATTAATATTAATTTATAAAATTAACTTATAATGTAAAAATATGACGAAAATAAGTAGTATCCGGATATCGAGACATTGTGTTTATTTGACAAAAATACGTCTTATATAAAAATTAAGTGCGCGAAAAAATTCATAAAATAAGAATTTTATTTTAGTAACTATTTTTTTACTCAATTATGTTATAAAAAATAGTAATGAAATTATAACTTTCGTATTTCAAGTCTCGAGAAGGAGATATAATTATTGTTTTGACTTAGAAAATATTTAAACGGTTTATATCAAGATTGTCACTAAATATAAAAAATTATAATTGTAAAATTAGAGTGTATATCTTCATCTGGCAAATAATTATTTTTACACTTATTGGAATTATGATGAATAGAAGAAATGTTTTATGTTGATCTGAAATTTTTGTTTTCAATTAAAAATCGAATAATTCCAACTTTTTTATTTTGACCAATATGTAGATGATTTTAGGTTAGAATTTGGGTTGTCGAAACTTCTCACATTTTGAGAAGAATTTTGAATTTAGTCTTCGAACTATCGGTAATGTTACCCGTTCAAAAGGATACACATCCCCACGTGCATTCGGACCCAGTGACTTAAGTAATCCGGGTCACTGCATAAATAAAATTGTAAATTGGATTGGTTGGGCTGGAAGGGTCAAGAGCCAATATATCTTCGAAAATGTCGCTTTACCATCCGCTACCAAAGGAAGGATAGATGCGGGGTTCTTAAAGAATATTTGGTTAATGTTCATTTTACGTTAATCAAAACATGTCAAGTTCATGGGATAGATGATCTTTTGATAAAGCCGAAGAACCACTCTGTCTTTCGACTACTTTATTCTTCCTGACATCAGGACATCAACTATTAAAAACTCGCACTATTATACATTGCATTAAGAATATTGATTTCGAAATACTCTATGTGGAACATTTTCAAATTAAAAATAATTTTACTTTGAATTCCTAGTTAAAAAATAGTTTCATTTATAAGGCGTGAATTAAGAAAATTAATTCCTTAATTTTTCATTTTTGAGTCGATAATTTCAAACTAGTTTTTGTTTTTAGATTTTTATTTGAATTTATTCAAGCTTTTCTTTAATAACTGTTTGATTTTAAAGGCTTGAAATGAATATTCAACTAGAAAGCGTCCAAATTGTAATAATGTAAATTATACAATTACGGGGAGCACAGTCCGTCCTCTTTTTTACCTAATCCTCCTTTTCCCCCTTTAATTTGAAAAGTCTCCTCGAACACGTAAAATCGAGCTTTTTGACCCAATTTTCATTTTTCCGCCCTTTTTTCAAGGTTTCAATTCATTTTTTTTTAAGAATCATAAAGACAAATACATTATGAAAAAGATGCTTTGAAAGTGATTATTTTTTATGATACCAATGTCAAATATTTCCTGAATGATTTATTTGCTAATTTTGTAGATTTGAAGGACATCGTTGACAGGGAAAAAATCGCTAATGATTCAATCGGGAAGCAGAACCCGAAAGGTAAATCATTTCCGTAATTGCAAATCAAATTCATCATCTTTATAGAGTTAACAGACTTGACAGGCGCCAACATGATCTAAAAACAGGGGGAAAAAAGAGATTTCGCTCGAAAATAAATTCTTTTAAATAAAATTAGTTTCTATACTATATCACATTCTTTTTAAAACGCTTCACATTCCTATTATTTCAAGTACAAAGATTGCATTTTTAACCAAAATAGATGAATTTTTAATCAAGAAGTTGAATTTTCAACAAAACAGGTCCATTTTTTAACCAACAAGATTAATTTTCTACCAAAAAATACGAATATTTAACTAAATTGGTGAATCTTTAAAGAAAAAAATGAATTTTTAACCAAGTAGTTGCATTTTCAATCAATAAAGGTGAATTCTCAACAAAAAATATAATAGCTGATAATTCAACCAAAAAAGAGTTTATTTTTTAATAATAAAAAACAGTTGAATTAATCCAGAAACGACAACTTTTCATAAAAAACAGTTAAATCATTAACCAAAAAATATTTCAGTTGTGAATAAAAAAATTTGAATTCATCCAAAAAGCGTAAATTTTTAACAAAAATACTGACTTTTAAACCAAACTAGATTTTTAATTCAAGAAAGAGCAAAAATACCAAGGAAATTATTGAATTTTCAATAAAATAATGAAATCCTAATCTAAAAAAGGTGCATTTTTAACCAAAAAAGACGAAATTTCTATCAAAAGAGATGAGGCTTCAAATCAAAAAGACAAATTTTCAAGAAGAGTATTGAATTTTCAACAAAAAAAATATTTTTTGGTCAAGAACGAGAAAAAATTTCAACTAAATGTTGAATTTTCAACCAACTAATAAAATTTTCAAATCCAAAAGATGAATTCTCGACCAAAAATATAATAGTAGACTTTTCAAACAAAAAGAATGAACTTTCTAAAATACGTAAAACGGTGTATCAGAGAAAAGTGTGTTCGTTGTGGTTGTAGAAACAATATTTTGAAAATCGAAAATAAGATGCAAACAAAGTAGCGTATCATTCATCGAGTTGCCTTGAACTTTTGTTCAATTTTCACGAGATATCCAAATGATAAAAAGCTTTTAGTAATAAATGAAATCTCGTTTTTTACCTAAAATTGAACTATTGAACCGTTGTGGTGCCTGCATTTACTGCATTCAAAATTGTTGAATTTCAAACGTTTTAATAAAGAAATAGCGCTCTTTTTTAACGATTGCACATTGAATGCTTTACTTTTCATTGTATGACCTCGAAACATTTTTGAAAGGATTTTTGACAGATAAAAACTGTTAATGAATAGACATTTTGATCTTGATTGATGGCAGTGTTATTTTTTGTAAAAAGTACATATATGTATATTAAATTCTTACAAAGAATCAATAATAAAACTGTCGATTTTGAAACGCCACCTTGTTACATTATAATAGAAACAAATCTAAATTGATTTTCAGATTAATATTCTTATTTTTAACGGATACGATGAATTTTTCTGCATCAGGATTAGGAAATCACCATTTCAATCCCGGGGGTGATAGTGTCCATGACTACCCCTTCGTCGTAGCTATAAATGCGATCGAAGCGAATTACCAATCCTCACAATATTTTCTATTCATTCAGTGATGCATGTATGGATTCCGATTTAAGGTCAGTCATTTAAAAAAAATTAATTAAATACACAAATAGGCAGTGTTTTTAATTTAAAAGTGTTTTTAATTTAGATTTTTAGCATAAAATAACGGAAAAAATCCTTCAAATTAAAAAAGAAACATATTTATGATATTTTGCTATTTAATTTTCTTTCAAACAATGGCGATGGTATATTTTAAATGTAACACTTCAAGTTTGAGAAAAGGTAGTGCAAAAGATGGCTAAAGATCGCTTATATGTTCTGTTATAAACAAAATTGTAGAAAAACAACTCGTTTAATTTATTATAAATTTTAAATGAGCTCTTTGACCCTCGTAATTATCAAGGTGGCGTCTTGAAATACCGTCAGACAGTTGAGTTTGTAATTGTTTTTTGTTCTCCGTATTCCACTTTAACGAAAATGTTACATTGAAACTCGATTTTTCTATACCTGTAGTGGATATCTCGGTCAATTTTTGACTGATTTGCGTGCAAAATTTAAAAATTAATAAAAATTTAGTTGAATGTATGAAACTTAGGCATAAATTGTATATTATTTTCGAAAAATACCGTAGTGAGATTACGAAAAGTGATATTTTTGAAACCTCATAAATCGATGTATTTGCATGTGTTGATTATGAAAGTGCAGAAAGAGACATTCTAGGGGCCTGGCGGTGCAGCAGTAACTTTTCTTTTCATTATGTGGAAATTGAAAATACAACCATACCCTATTTCCAGTAGTCCCTTTCAACCCGAAGAATAGAGGAAAAGGGACATTCTAGGGTAGCGTGTTTTGTTAATGGGACTATATCTGAAAAAATATAGGGGCAGAATAAAATTTTTTAACTGAAAATATTGAATAAAAATAAAATAAAATTAATAAGCGTATTCGACAGTGTTGCCTGTCTAAAAATCATATCTAAAAATAGAAGGAGGGATGAGGGGAGAGGACAGTCACAATAACATATATAACAAAGTATAATTTGATGTTTTAAGACAATTTTATCCGGAAATTTTAAGAATGATCAGTTTTATTATTATATTTCACTGCTATACTAATAACATATAATAATGTAAAATGTACTATATATACTAATAATGTAAAAAATCTTGTTTTTTACATTAGAGTGACTTTTTGATGCCCATCGTATTCGTAATTTTTAATCATTTTTTTATCCGTCCATAATTCGATGTTTTTTTTTGTTTTCACTTTTTCTTCCCACATGTATTGTTACAGTGGGGTCATTCATCTATGGCGTAATGCTTTTTTCTTACAATTTTGACTCCCTCCCCTTGTTACTATGAATAAAAAACTTATCACAATTGAGGTTATTTACAATTAGTTGAGGTTATTTACAATTAGTTAAGGGACCTTTTTTGCTCTACTTTCCTATTCTTTCCGTGGCTTTCGATTAGAACGACCCAAGTAAACTATAAAGGTAATTTTTATCGAAAAGTGGTCGTATTATCGAATGTGTTCAAGGTTTTCCGTCGCTCGAGCTACCTATATATCGTTAATACGCCATGTACATAGTGTTATCTTTAGCAAGTGGGTATCTATAACTCGTTCGCAAAATTAGTCACGTTTGTTACTGGCACTGCGCCTCAACATTTTTTACCGGTAATGCATAAAATAAATAACTAGCTCGAAATATACTTAATGCAAACAATGTTTCAACAATAATTAATCGTAACATTACTTCAGCATTTTTGTAAATTTTTAATTTAAAGATGAGTATGAATAATTTTCAAATAAGCGTTTAAACAATGGAATTTTAATTTAAGAGTCTGAAGACTTAAAAATTTCAGATTAAGAATGATTACTAAATATTCTAAATTAAGAAATTAGAAACAAAAAATTGAAAAATAAAAGGCTGCTACAATTTCAAATTAAAAGCAAGCATATAAACGAATGAATTACTGATTAAAATTATGATAAACGTTCATGATTGAATAGCGTCAGATTGATTAATTCCATATTGAAACATTTTAGATTGATACGTTCAAAATGGAAAAATTTGCCAACTGAAAGATTAAAAAAAAAGAAAAATTTTATTTAAAAGCATTAAAAATTGACCAATTTCAGGTTGAAATATTCAAGATTGGATAGTGTGAAATTTAGCTCGTCCAACACTGGACAATTTCAAATCAAATTCTTTCAAAATTGTACAATTTTCAAAATGCAAGTTTTTATAGTGGAGCAATTTTAAATTTGAAGCGTTCAAAGTTACAAAATTTTTAAATGAAACACTTAAGAGTGGAATGATTGCAAATTTAAAGTGCTCGAAATTATATAAATAAAATTTGTTTAAGGTTTATTTTACGTGGCATCTACAGCTAGGTAGTTAGTGACGGGAACAGCTAACTTAAAAGTAGAATTTATGCGCAATTGTATGGTTATTGCTCAATTTTGTAAAATTGACCTGTTAGGAGAAAAGTATGTTAGTATAGCACTTTGAGATATATGAGGGTTTATCAGCTTTTTTACGCTTCCTTAACTCTAAATAATATAATGCTATTAGCAGGTATTAGTTTTTTTAATTCTTCGTAAGCAGAAGAATAGATCCCTTTATTTGCAAAATATAGACTGTTGGAGAATGTTTTTTCATTTTAGGTATTCAAAACTGACTTTCAAGTCATAGTATACAAAGTGAATTGAAAATGATACATACATTTAAAATACAACAATTTGAAATTCGAACAATCCAAGTTGTACAATTTGAAATCCATAACCTTGAAAAATCGAATCCTTAAAAAGTAGACAATCTTCTCTTTGATTAAGAAGCCATTAAAATTTAACAAGTTTCATTGTCACACCTATAAAATTTTAGTACAAAATTTCGAAATTTTAACAGTTTTATTTTTACAAGGAGTTAAGTTAGAGAACTTCTTAATTCGCTCAAAATCAAATAATTTTACAAGCTGAACATTTTTCAATTTCAAACGCTTTCAGTTCTTAATTGTTCAATTTTTTAAGCTCTTTAAACTAAAAATGATTCCTTCATCAATGAACTAAGTAACTAAGATGTTCATTATAAGTGCAACATTTACCAAATTCGCTACATTTGGAAATATTTATTTACATCCGTTTTCATGTTTCTTATAACAATTCCCAAAGTCTCAAAGTAAAATATTTATATTGTGTCCACAAACATACGAAATAGAGCAGAGTGAAAAAGCTCCAATTTTTCGAATCGTTTGAGCTGAAGGAAAAAGTTTGATACCTCAGCACCTATTGGAACAAAAAATT
Organism: Andricus grossulariae; assembly: GCA_011634705.1. Lineage (NCBI taxonomy): Eukaryota > Metazoa > Arthropoda > Insecta > Hymenoptera > Cynipidae > Andricus > Andricus grossulariae. The sequence continues at coordinate 243,382,721 of JAABKJ010007545.1, read as the reverse complement.
TCGAAAAAAGTTCAAATTAGTTTTTAAGATACGTACTCCACACGCAAACAATCAAAGACCAACATTTCGAAACAATACCCTGGATATTTCTAATCAGCGGGCTTTTCTCGCATTTTAAGCCAAAGTTATCCTCTAGAGTCTAGACCTCTTCGTGCATACAGAAGTATTCCTTTCATTTTTCATGAACAGTAAACGCACATCCAACACTTTTTTCATCAGCTATTTGAAATTCAGCAATTTTTACTTCAAATTTGGATTCAGCGATCCAAAAAATTGTATATTTTTTAATTTATGTCCGCCATTTTGGGTCAGTCATTTTGAGTTTAACTATTTTGACTTAAAAATTGGATTGAGTAACCCAGAAAACCCCCTTAGCGAGAATCTTCTCAAGAAAGTCCGAGTATTTTACATTTTTTTCAGCCATTTTGAATTTAGCCATTTTTACTTTGAGAAAACAGTATGCAACATTGCCTTAGACGATGAGAGGATAGAATAAGTTGATAAGTACGTGGATCTTGGTATTTTATTTACTGCTGACGGAAAGATCGATGCAGATAGCCGAGCACACAGTGGTGTCTGTCAATGAAAAAATGGGACATGGTGAGAAAACAAAGTTACTAGATCGGTCTTTCCTTTAGCATATTTTGGTAAATGAAGATATGACATAAAAAATGCGAAGGTCCTGTTTCGTTATTATGCACCTGCAGTGTTGAAGATATGATAAGAGAACACACAGGTAAGATATGCGTTTAATTCATATTCGAGTATCAAACGTGTATGACCTATGACGCAGCATACATCCGAGCCCATTGCATCTATCGTTATTCAAAAAAATGGATTCGACTCTGGAAAGTAAATACTTTAGACATACTATAGTAAGAATTCTCGATTAAGTTTTCATTTTTTATTAAATCAGTATGAAAATCATAAAAATTGCATAAGTTTTCTTTAAAAAATAAAAGTGCATTTATAGAAAAGTTACAGTATACCGCAATATGCCGTCAATATTTTAATTAAAAGTCGTAAATAATATTCATAGGTACCTCAAAAACTTGAAAACGTGTCCCGATATTTGCCTAAATATAATTTATTTATTAAAATCACAGTAAATTATAAATTGAAAACCTAAAATCATTGTTTTATAGATATTTCCAGCTGTTTACTTCACATTGATTCTATAATATTTCAACGTTTTGACAAGTGCAGTTTATTTTTTTAAGTAAAAACTTGCTGAGATACTATTGAAAATATTTTCAATAACTTATAAATTAAATAAATAATTCGGCATTGCTGTCACGAAATGTACAGGTTCATTATAATATCTATATACAGTATATATATTTATATATAGTATTGTGTATATTTGGTATAGAAAACCAGATTTCTAAGATTTCAGAACATTTCAAAGATTTGGAACGATTTCAAAATGTTTTGGAAGATTTCAAAATATTTCAGAAATATTTCAAATATTTTCATGATTCTAAATGAATACAAAAGATTTCAGAAAGATTTCACAAATATTTCAAAGAATTCATAAGGATTTTTAAGATTTCAAGAATGTCAAAGATTTAAAAAAGAGTACATTACACCAGATTTTAAAGATTTCAAAACATTTTAAAGATTTTAAACGATTTAATTTTTTTTAGAAGATTTCATAAAGATTTCAAAGATTTCACAAAGATATCGGACATTTCACAAAGATTGTAACACTTTCCGAAGATTCCAAGGATTTTAATGATTTTAAAAGTGGTATAGAAAACCAGATTTCTAAGATTTCAGAACATTTCAAAGATTTGGAACGATTTCAAAATGTTTTGGAAGATTGCAAAATATTTCAGAATGATTTCAAGTATTTTAATGATTCTAAATGAATACAAAAGATTTCAGAAAGATTTCACAAATATTTCAAAGAATTCATAAGGATTTTTAAGTTTTCATGAAAATCAAAGATTTCAAAAAGAGTACATTACACCAGATTTTAAAGATTTCAAAACATTTTAAAGATTTTAAACGATTTAAATTTTTTTAGAAGATTTCATAAAGATTTCAAGGATTTCACAAAGATATCGGACATTTCACAAAGATTGTAACACTTTCAGAAGATTCCAAGGATTTTAATGATTTTAAAAATGGTATAGAAAACCAGATTTCTAAGATTTCAGAACAGTTCAAAGATTTTGAACGATTTCAACATTTTTTAGAAGATTTCAAAAAATTTCACAAAGATTTCAAATATTTTAATGATTTCAAATGAATACAAAAGATTTCATAAAAATTTCATAAGGATTTCAAAAGAATACAAGAATTTCAAAGATTTCAAAGAGGGTACAGTACACCAGATTTCAAAGATTTCAAAATATTTTAAAGATTTTAAACGATTTACATTTTGTTTAGAAGATTTCACAAAGATTTTAAAGATTTCACAAAGATATCGAACATTTCACAAAGATTTGAACATTTTCAGAAGATTCCAAGGATGTTAATGATTTTAAAAATGGTATAGAAAACCAGATTTCAGAATATTTCAAAGATTTGGAACGATTTCAACATTTTTTAGAAGATTTCAAAATATTTCACAAAGATTTCAAATATTTTAATGATTTCAAATGAATACAAAAGATTTCACAAATATTTCAAAGATTTCATCAAAATTTGATAGAGATGTCAAATGAATAAAAGAATTTCAAAGATTTCAAAAAGTTTTCAGTTAACCAGATTTCAAAGATTTTAAATAATTTCAAAGTTTTAAAAAGATTTCATAACATTCCACAAAGATTTCAAATATTTCCATCATTTCAAACGAATACAAACTATTTCAGAAAGATTAAAAAAATATTTCAAAGAATCCATAAGGATTTTAAAAGATTTCAAAAATTTCTCAGATTTCAGAAAGGGTACAATACGCTAAAATTCAAAACATTTCAAAGATTGTAAACGAGTTCACATTTTGTCAGAAAATTTCAAAAGATTTTACAAAGATTTTAAATATTCCAATGCTTTCAAATAAATATCAAAGATGTAGGAATGATTTTACAAGTATTTTAAAGAATTCATAAGGATTTCAAAAGATTTCAAGAATATACAAAATTTCAAAACATTTCAAAGCTTTTTAACAATCTCAAAAGGTTTCAATAAATTTGAGAAGATTTCAAAATATTTCAAACGAACACAAAAGTTTTCACAAACAAAGATATAGGAAAGACTTCACAAATATTTCAAAGATTTTTTCAAGATTTCAAAATATTTCACAAAATTTCACAAAGATTTCAAAGAATTCAAGAATTTCAAATATTTTACACATTTTTTTAAAGATTTCACAAAGTTTTCACAAAAATTTCACAGAAATTTCAAGATTTCCGAAAGATTTTAACGAATTCACAAAGATTTCAAGAGATTTAAAAGATTTCACAAAGATTTCAAGGATTTCAAAGATTTTACAAAGATTTAAAAATATTCCAAAAGATTTCACTAGGAATCGCTGCACACCTTGTTCAAGTGGGATTATATATAATTAGGGTGTCTACCCTACCTGAAAAACCTGAAATTTTCAGTGCATTTTTATATAACTGGCAAAACCTGGAAATATCAGGGAATTTTTTTTTTAAGTTAGGGAATTTTTTCGGTAGCGTGCTTAATTTTTTGATTGCAATATAAAATATAATAGCAATGATTCTTTATTTGTAACAGTAGCTTTATATTACTTTATTTAACTATTTGGTTGAAAATTCGTTTTTTCTTTGGTTTGAAATTAATTTTTTTGACTGAAAGTTTAACTGTTCTATTTTTGGTTGAAAATTGATCGTTTTTAGTTTTAAATTAAACTGTCTGGTTGAAAATCCATGTATTTTGTTAAAAAATTAAACAGCTTGCAATTTTGTTCTTTCTTGACTACAAAATCTTTCTAAGTTGAAAATTTAACTCATGGTGGAGTCATCTTTTTTATGTTGAATTAAACTGTTTTTGATTAAAAACTAAAAACATTTTTGGTTGCAATATAAACAAGTACATTTTTCCTTGAGAATTCATATTTTTTGGAATGAATATTTAATTACTTAGTAGAAAGTTAAACTCTTTCGATAAAAATTAATTTTTTTGATTGAACATTAATTTTTTAAAACCAAAATTTAACTACTCAATTTTTTCTTTAAAAATTATCTCTTTTAGTTAAAAATTCTTTTTTTTTCGGCAGAAAAGTCTTTTTTTGGTTTAAAATGAATCTTCTTGGTTTCAAAATCAACTATTTCAATTGAATTTTAGTTGAAAATTCGTCACTTTGGCTGAAACTTAAATTTTTTATCTAAAAATTTAACAGTTTCATTTTTTATTGAAAATTGATCTTTTTTAGTTGAAAATTCAAATATTTGGTTGAACATTAACTCCTTAATTAACAATCTAACTATTCAGTTTTTTGTTGAAAATTCGTGTATTTTGATAAAATGTTAAAATTCATCAGTTTGCTTGAAAATTATTTTTTTTTATTGAAAATGTAACTATTCCGGTTGAATATTCCATCAAATTCATCTCTTTGATTGAACATTAATTTTTTTAACCAAAAATGCAACTATTCAATTTTTGGTTGAAAAATTATGTTTTTTAGTTGAAAATTCGTTTTTTTTTTCGGTAAAAATGAATCTTCTTGGTTGCAAATTAATCTTCTTGGTTTAAAATTCAACTATTTTAGTTGAAGATTCATAATTTTTGTTGAAAATTCATCCGTTAGTTTGAAAATGTAACTATTTTTTTGAAAATTAGTTTTGTTTTGTGTTAAAATTTTTTTCAGAAAATCGAACTATTCCAATGGAATATTCAATCTTCTTAGTTGAAAATTCATCTCTTTGGTTGAACATTAATTTTTTTAACTGCGAATTTAATTATGTAATTTTTAGTTAAAAAATTTTTTCAAGTTGTAAATTCAACTCAAATTGAATATATTACTCACATTAATTTTATCTAAATATGCACTGAATTTTAAGTATAAGAAGATAAAATATTTGATTGAATTATTATTTAATGATTTTAATAATTGATGGTGCTAATATGTTTAAGAATATCTTGTTATCTAATTTTTCAAAGGTTTCTAAATTAAACATATTAATTGAATCTTCAGAAACTGGAAAAACATTATTTATAATAATACCTGGAAAAAACATGAAATATCTAGAAAAAACATGGAATTTTCAGGGCATTTTTTCCAGGATTTGACTAGGCAGCCTGATAATAATCTTCGAATTCATTCACTTTATCCATATTGAAGCTTTCTGCTCGCATATCGCTTGGTTTTGTCTCTTGATTTTTTTTCTCAGCCATCCCAGTTTCGAAATTTCTCAGTTTCCCTGACCATTTTTTCATTTCTTACAGAATTTTATAATGGGTCATGCCTATTCAAAGAAAAATGAGTATTTAAACAAATAAGTTAATTTTTAACTAAAAATATAACACTTAAATGTTCATCAAAATACATGAATTTTAAACCAAGAAAGATAAATTTTCAACCAAAAAAAGAATAGTAAAATTTTCAGTTATACAAATAAAATTGCAACAATAAAAATATCGAATTTTCAACAAACAAGTTTGTTTTGCACCAAGAAAGATGAATTTTCGACAAAGAGAAACATTTTCAATCAAAAAGTTCCGTTTACAACCAAATAGTTGAACTTTCAAGCAAAATAGACGATTTTTTTACAAAAAGGGCGAATTTTTAATTAAATAGTTTAATTTTCAAGAGACTAGATTAATTTCCTACCAAAAAAAGTCAAACTTTAAAGATAATACGTGAATTTTCAACTTAAAAAGATACATTTTCAACAACAACAAAAAAACTAATTTTAAAACAAAAAAGTTACTTTTCAACCCAAAAAAACCCGAATAATCAACCAAAATTGAAGATTTTTTAATTTTGACAATTTATAATTAAAATATTTGTAATTTTGATGATTCTCATTCTAAATTTCTTCAATTTAGAAGATTGAGAATTGGAAACTTGACTTTTGATCTTCAAAATCATCCAAATTAAAGAATTGTTATTTATACATACATCTTTAAAATGAAAGAATTTCAAACTGCAAATCGTTAAAATTGGAGAATTTTCAATTGTAAATCTTCCAAATTATAGAACTTTAAATTGTAAATCTTTAAAATTGAAGAATTTTTTATTTTGAAAATTTACAATGAAAAATTATGCAAGTTTCAAGTTTTGCAAGTAAAAATTCTACAATTTTAATGATTTCTTGTATAAATTTCTTCAATTTGCAAAGTCTAGAATTAAAAACATTACTTTTGATCTTCAAAATTATCAAAAATTAAGAATTTTCATTTATACATCTTTGAAATTGACGATTTTTTTATTGCAACTCTTTAAAATGGTAAAACTTTGAATTTTAAGTTTTCAAAATTAAAGCATTTTGAATTTTGATAATTTGCCATTGAAAATTATGCAAATTCAATGTTTTGCAATCAAAAATGCTTTAATTTTGATGAATTATATTCGAAATTTGTTCAATTTAAGAGATTTAGGATTGAAAACTTAAGTTTTGATCTTACAAATCATCCAAATTTAAGAATTTTTATCTATACATCTTTAAAATTGAAGAGTTTTTAATTTTGAAAATCTATTATCAAAAGTACAGCTTTTTTAATTTTACAATTAAAAATGATGCAAGTTGTAAGTTTTACAATTAAGCATACTGTAATTTTCATGATTTACATTCGTAATTTCTTCAGTTTGGAAGATTTAGAATTGAAAACTTGACTTTTGATCTTTCAAAATTATCCACGCTTATGAATTTTTACTAATTTATACATTTTTTAAATTGAAGAGTTTAAAATTGTAAACATCTTCAAAATGGATCAGTGTTGAAAATGAAAGACATCAGTAAGACTCAGAATTCCTGAATTTCTTTTGAGAACATCTTATTACGATATAAAATCCCACATTAATTTATTAATTTTTTTATTTGCTTTTAATTCTTGCTGAGATAAAATATTATATTTAAATGAAATTTACAGATTTCTCAAATTCAATTAAAATTAAAATTAATAACAAATGGTATCAAAGCCGATGTATATATTTTAATATTTATTTTAATTTATGATTATTAATTATAGTTTATATCAATTTTTCGCAGAGGTGCTTTTGTTTTTTATTCCTGTTTTTTAAATTGGTTCGTTTTGTTAATTAAAGTGTAGAAACACATAAGTGGTGTCTAACCTTTTTAGTTTATTATATAAAAAAGTAAGCATTATTTTAAATATTATTATAGTTGTATTACTTTCCAATTTTTAAATATATTTCAAAACTGTAAAATGAAAGATCTTATATCTTACTTAATCAGCCTTTAGCTTGAAACTTTCAGCATTAAATTATTTCAAACTGGAATCGTTTAAAATTAAACAACTTTGAATCGAAAGCATATAAAACAGATTTATTTTATATTGAAACATTGAAAATAGTTTCGTTTCATTTTTAAATCTTTAAAAACTGTATTGTTTGAAAATAATTGTATTTTATAGTTGAAAAAATCATGAAGGCAAATAACTTTCAAATTTAATACATAAAAAATGGTAAAATATAAAGTTGAAAGCGCGCTTTTGTTCTTGAATAAGCATTTGAAAATAAACAATTTTAAAGGAATTTTTAAATCTGTTTACTTTCAGAGAATAGGCAGCTGAAAATTAATGCACTATACAACTTATTAGTGGAACATTTTCAAATTTAGAGAGTTTAAATTAGAACAAAATGGAATTAAAATTGTTGAAAAATGGAAGAATATAAATTTATGGAATTTCAATCTCAAATATTACAAAACGTAGGAATTAAAAATTAAAGAATTTATAAAAAGTATTAATAACTGAATATTTTTAAAGTAACTTTACAAATTTATAAGGCCCTTTCCACTACTTGGTTAAGAGTTGAACTACTTTGTTAAAAATTCATTTTTGTTGTTGTTGAAGATTCGTCATTTATTTCGGAAATTCATCTCTTTGGTTGAAAAATCGTGTTTTTTTTCGAAAATAAATTTTTTAAACTGAAAATTTAACTATTCCAGCTATTTGATTGAAAATTAATATTTTTTGGTTGAAAATTCAGCTACTTGGTAGAAATTTGAACTACTTTGTTAAAAATTCATTTTTTGGCAAAAGCTTCATCATTTTAGTTGGATATTTATCTCTTTGGTTGAAAATTGATCTATTTTGTTGAAATTTATTTTTTTAAACTGAAAATTTATCTATTCCATTTTTGGTTGAAAATTTATCTTTTTAAGTATAAAATTTTATGAGGTATTTGGTTTAAAATTCATGTACTCTATTGCAAATTTTTTTTTTTATATTGGTCGAAAATTAATATTTTAAACTAAAAATGTATTCTTTTTTAGTTGAAAATTCAACTATTTTGTAGAAATGTCATCAATTTCGTTGAATTATCAAAAGACGAATTTTCTACTAAATTTGACTGTTGTATTTTCAACTATACTACGCATTTAAAATTGAGCATTATTCTATTTTACAAAGCAAAAGTTCACCATTTCCAAATTTAGAAAGTTTAGAATTGAAAATTTTGAATTTGAATGGCTGAAAAATGGTACAATATCACATTCATAGCTTTTAAAATAAAAAATCACATATTTCAAATCTTAAAAATTAAAGATGGAATATTAATTGAAAAATTCCGAAAAAGCATTAATAACTGAATATTATTAAATTAGGGTTCCAATTTATCAAGCCACTTTCCAAATTAATCCGGGAAAAAAATTTGCGGTAAAAATAAAACCATGCAAGAACTAGTTTTTCAAAATCGAATTATTTTTAAATTTAGTAATTTAGTAATATTGTTTTATGTTTGTATTTTATTAATTGGCAATGCAATGTTTCCCGCGCGCTGTAGCGCCCGTATAATATTGCTAGTAATTTATGATCAAACTTTACAGGAGTAGTTTGTTATCACTTTTTATGGATTTGATAATAAGTCGAACAGAGTTGGAAAAAGCGAAAAGGTTAGCCAAGATATTTGGATTACACGTACGACAATTATTAGAATATGCGGGAGACATTCTTTTGGCAAATGAAAGGTTTTATCAAGCAGCGGCATTGTATAAAGAAGCTAGGGTAAGTTTCATGAACAAGTTTTGCTGAAGAATTTCGTTAACTAATTGTGTAACATTATCCATTAATACAAATTTCCATGTCAAAACGATTACTTTGGGCAAATAATTTTTGAAGAACAAGAAAAAATCTGCCGCTGCCTGGATTTTTGTTGAAAATTTATTTGTCCCAAAGTAATCGTTTTAAGTTTGAAATTTGTGTTAATTAAAAATGTTTAAACTTGGTTGCTTACATCTTTAAATCTTCCAAATATTAATTAATATTCTTATATTTTTTGTTACAGTGTCGGCCGTCAAAGATTTTTGCAAAACTCGCATCAGTTGGCTGCACATCTGAACTATTAAATTGCCTCGTGCATTGCCTAGAACATCCTGCTCCACTTAAATTGTCAATTGCAGAAAAAATGTCCTTGTCTAATTTGAGTATAATTGCTTTCACGGAATTGTCAGTCAGGGCTACAACGCAGAAAGAGCAACAAATTTTTAAGGAATTTATGTATGTCGAATAGGGTGGTCCAAATTTTTTTTCTTCGTATTTGCATGCCCCATGAAGTTTAGCACGTATATTTCCGAGGATTTCAAGGATTTTAAGGGATTTTAACGTTCTCAGTGTATTTTAATACATTTTCCAGGATTTCAGAAAATATCGTAGAATTTCATGGGATTTTATAATATTTTAGTGGATTATATAGAATTTATTTACGAGAGGTGAGGTATTTTGTAGGGTTTCAAAGATTTGAAATTAGTTTTTGAAATTTTCCTTGAATTTTGATCAATTTATCCTGAATTCTTTTAAATTTGCAATTCTTTTGATTTTTTTAAATTCACTCGAGTTCTTCTAAATTTACTTAATTACAAATAATTTAAAATTGATTTCAGTAATTTAATGGGATTTCCAAGGAGGGCATTAAAAAGTTTCAAGGGATTTCAAAAGGTATCAAAAGATTCGAAATATTTTAGGAAATTTTGAAGATTCCCAGATATTTTTTATTTATTTCAATTGTTTGAAGGGATTTCAAAGACTTTGAAATATTGTAGGGTATTTTAAAAGATTCCAAGGCATTTTCAAGAGATTTAAACAATTTCAAGGGATTTCCAAGGATTTAAATAAGTTTAAGGAATTTTTAAAAATTTGCATGCGGTTGTGAAGAATTTCCTAGAATTTCGGAAGATATGCAACGATTTTACAAGACCTAATTTTTTTAAAGATATTTTAAGAGATTATAAGGGATTTTATAAGATTTCTCTGGATTTCAGTGATTCTAACGGATTTTAAAAGCATTCAAGGAACTTTAATACATTTTCCAGAATTTCAAGAAGTATCATCAGATTTCATGTAATTTCCCGGGATTTTATAATATTTTAATGGATTTCAAAGAATTTATTCACAAGAAGTGAGGGATTTTGCAGGGTTTCAAAGATTTTAAGAGATTTTCAAATATTTTTTGCAATTCATTTAAAATTCGCCCTGAATTCTTATTAATTTATCCTGAATTCTTTCAAATTCGTTTGAATTCTTCTAAATTCACTCAATTCTACTCAATTCAATGGATTTTTAGAAAGTCTTTGTTTAATTTTATTCAAACTTACTTAGTTTGATGATTTTTAAAAATATTTTTGAATTTTTTGAATTCACTTGATTTCTTTTGAATTTAACTTGAATTGTTTTGTAGTCCTTAGTCACTTCCTTGGTTAGAAATTAGTAGAATTTCAAAGATTTGAAGATATTTGAAATTTTTTTAGGAATTTACCCTGAATTCTTTTAAATTCTTTAGAATTCTCTATTTTTAAAAATTTGAATTCTTTTAAATTCACTCAATTCTATTTAATTTAATGAATTTTTTCGAATTTTTAAAAGTTTTTATTTAATTGATCCTAATGTCTTTTAACCTCACCTTGAATTCTTAGGCACTTCATAAAATTCTTTTGAATTCTTTTAAATTGCTCTAAGCTCGTTTCAAACCTACTGAATGCAATGAAGTTTTTTCATATTTTTAAATTGTTTTCGATTCATTTGATTTTTTTTGGGTATAAGTTTAAATTTGCTAATAAATAATTTATTTATTCATAGGAATTTCTTGTCTACAAACATGTTTTATGATGAACTTGTGGCTGTCAGTATCATAGGACAAGCCCATCTATGGAATATTCTGCATCACCTAGTAATCAAAAGAGGTCTATTTACTCAGGCATTAGATATACTTATGAAGACATTACCCCTATTTTTTAGCTTCAAAAACTCTCATCTTCATGCTAATCGTAAGTAAATTTTCCACTAGAAGGATATATTTTTCAGAGACTATATAATAATCAGGGTGGCCGCAGGTCAGAAACAACCTGAAAATCAGGGAAAAGTCGAGGAATTTTAATGGTTAAGGAAAAATCAGGGATTTCGAAAAAAATCTTGCAAAATTCAGGGAATTTCTGTAAGAGGTACTTTAAATAACTGGTATTTGAATATTTATGGTCAGGGAAAATGAAAAATTGGTTAGGGAAAAATTAAGGAACTTTGAAAATGAAGTCTTGCGGCTACCCTGATATAATATTCTTGTTAGTAATTTAGTTGCCTTGTATTTATATTTTTTTGTAGTTGCCTCCTACTGGTGATTATATTTTTACTTAAAACTGAATTATTTGATTGAAAATAGAACAATTTTTATCCTTTTTGGTTGAAAATTCAACTGTTTAGGTGAAAATTTGTCTTTTTAGTTTGAAAATTCCACTATCTTTATTGAAAATTGATATTTTTTAATTGAGAATTTAACTAATATGTTAAAAGTGTATTGGTTTGGTTGAAGGTTCATCTCATTGACTGAAAATTAAAATATTTTACAGAAAATTCGTCTTTTAGCTTAAAAGTTCAACAATTTTCATGAACTCTCTTGACTAAAAAATCTTTATTTCGTGAAAATTCGTGATTTTAGTTGAAAATTTATCTCTGTGGTTGAAAATTGGACTATTTAGTTTAACAAAATTTCTCCTTTTTTTATTGAAATTTAACTTTTTTTACTGAAAATTTAACTTTTTCAGTTTTGGTTGAAAATGTCTCTTTTTAGTTGAAAATTCAACTATATGTTTAAAAAATTCATCCATTATATTTAAAATTCTTCTTTTGTGGTATTTTGTAGAAAATTTAACTGTTTTGGTGAAAATTCGTCTTTTTGGGTTGGAAATTCAATCGTTTTGGTGAAAATTCGCCTTTTTGGTTTAAAAATTCATCTATTTTAGTAGAAATTTGATCTTCTTTCGCTAAAAGTGCAACTTTTTGGCTGAAAATTAATCTTTGATTAAGGATTCAACTATTTTGTTGAAAATTCTTCTTTTTGTTCGTTAAAAATTAATCTTTTTCGTTGAAAATTAAACTACTTGGTAAAATTTAAAACACTTTGTTAAAAAATAATTTTTTATGAAGATTCATCGTTAAGTTGAAAATTCATCTCTTTGGTTGAAAATTCGTTTTTTTTTTAGTTGAAAATTAATTTTTTTAACTGGAAATTTAATCGTTGCAGTTGAAGGTTCATTATTTTAGTTGAAAATGCATCTCTTTCGTTAAAAGTTCAACTATTTTATTGTAAATTTTACAGAAAGTTTATCATTTGGCTTGAAAGATCGACAATTTTCATGTACTCTTTTTTTTTCTTGACTGAAAAAGATTTATTTGTTGAAAATTCATTTTAGTTGAAAATTCATCTCCTTGATTGAAAATTTGACTATATAGTTTAAAATTATTATTTTTGTTTTGTCAAAATTGATCTTTTTTAGGTTAAATAAAAAATTTATTTGAAAATTCATTTACTTTGTAGAAAATTGAACTGTCTTCTAAAAAAAATTCAATAATTTTGTTGAAAATGCAACTGCTTTTGGTTGAAGTTAAATCTTTTTGGTTTGAAAATTCGATTACTTGATTAATAGGTTAAAAATTCATCTTTGCAGGGTCAAAATTCAACTGTTTTATTAATAATTAAGCGATTTTGTTGAAAGTTTAATTTTTTTGTTCAAATGTTGATTTTTTTTCAATCATCTTTTTGGTCGAAAGTTCAATTGTTTGATTGAAAATTCGACCTTTTGAATTGAAAATACATCTTTTATGATAGAAAGTCATTTTTTTTGGTTTAAATAAATAAATAAACTTGAAATTAAAAAATTTTAATCTGAAATTGTTTTATTCCGTTTATAAATGATTATATGTTAAAAATTTTACAAGGTTAAGATTCCGGTCTTTGAATATTAATGGTTAGGGAAAATGAAAAAGTGATTAAGAAAAAATTAGGAAATTTTGAAAATTTAGTGTTGCGGCTACCCTGAAATAATATTCTTGTTTGTAATTTATTTGCTTGATTTATTTTTGTTTAAAAATCATATTTTTGAATTAAAAATTAAGTTTTTATGGTAGAAAAGTCTTTATTTTTTGGTTGAAATAAATAAATTCTATTCCTTTTATAAATGATTCTAGGTTAAAAAAAGTTACAAGATTCTGGTCTTTGAATATTATTGGCCAGGAAAAAATGAAAAATTGGTTAAGGAAAAATTCATCTTTTTTGTTTTAAAATTCATCTCTTTTGGTAGAAATGTTATCTTTTTTGCTTAATTAAATCATGAACTTTTACATTTTTAGTTGAGAATTCATTTTTGTAGGTTGAAAATTCAACTATTTGGTTAAAAGTTCAACTATTTTGTTGAAAATTCAACTATTTAGTTGAAAATTTACCTGTTTTGTTGAAAATTCATCTTTCTAGGTTGAAAATGTAACTGCTTCGTTAATCATTCGTCTATTTAGGCAGAAAATTCATTCGTTTGGATTGCAAGTTTTTGTTTGAAGTTTAATATTTTTTTATTTGGAAATTTGACTGTTTGGCTGAAAACTCAACAATTTAATTAAACATCAAACTATTTTGTTAAAAAATCCTCTCTTTTTTATCGGAAATTCAACTGTTTTGTTGAAAATTCATATTTTTTGGTAGAAATAAATAAATTTGAAATTAAAAAATTTTAATCGGAAATTGATTTCATTTATAAATGCTTCTATGTTAAAAATGTTACAAGGTTAAGATTCTGTTCTTTGAATATTAATGGACAGGGAAAATGAAAAATTGGCCAGGGAAAAGTCAGGGAATTTTGAAAATGAATAATTTCCATTTATGTTTTAGATGATTTGTTGATGACCATAAGTGAACCGAATTTGATTCGAGGAATGATAGCTAATCCCAGTCTTGCCAAAAGTCACATGTCGTTTGTTCTTGCAAACCTTTCGTCTCTACAAATCTTTGTGTTACAGGTAAGGCGAGAAATACACTTTTCCATGGTTAATATCAAATATTAGACTTAGAAAAATTAATTAAATAAATAAATAATATAATAAATAAATATAATAATAATATAAATTATATATTCAGTATACGCGTTCCGTTTCGCGTGGGTTCCGTCTTCATCATCTGTAAACATGATCAGATGAAAAATTAAATTAAAAAACAAAGTTGTAATTTTCAAATAATCATATGGTTAAGCTACATTTACGTTAATAAATTGAACATACATTTTTGAGAGAAGGCTTCGCAGATCCTCGCAGAAAGAAGCCGAAACTTTTAGCATCACAAAGAAGTCACCGGCCACGTTGTCCGACTCACGTAAATCAAAACGCGCTTGCGCAGCTGCATATAGTAAACACGTATATGAATTTTAGTATACGGAAACTATAAAATTCATATATGTGAAAGAAACTTACTGTACACTTGGTAAATTTAGTATACATATAACTTCATAAAAGAAATTTGGTATACGTAAGTATAATAAAATTACAAAGCGTAATGAATTTAGTAAACATATAGAAAATTTAATATTCCCGTGTATACTAAAATTGCAAACATTTCTAACAGTGTAGATTTAGTATACATGTAATATGGAAGCAAGAATGCACGATATGAAATTAAATTTAGGATACCAGCGTACAGTAAATTTAGTATATGCATATACTGAATGTAGTATGCATGCATATGAAATTTAGTGTACGCGTATACTAAATTCAGTATACATATATACGAAATTTAGTATACGCATATACTAAATTCAGTATACGCATATCGTTTCGCGTGGGTTCCGTCTTCATCATCTGTAAACATGATCAGATGAAAAATTAAATTAAAGAACAAAGTTGTCATTTTAAAATATTCATATGGTTAAGCTACATTTACGTTCGTAAATTGAATATACCTTTTAAATGGAAGACTTCGCATATCCTCGCAAAAAGAAGCCGAAACTTTTAGCATTGCAAAGAACTGAAACAAATGCCACCGACCACGTTGCCCGACTCGCGTAAATCAAAACGCGCTTGCGCAGATAAATATAGTAAACATGTATATGAATTTTAGTATACAGAAACTATGAAATTCATATACGAGAAAAAAACTTACTGTACACTTAATAAATTCAGTATACATATAACTTCATAAAAGAAATTTCGTATACGTAAGTATACTAAAATTGCAAAGTGTAATGAATTAAATAAACATACAGGAAATTTAATATTCCCGTGTATACTAAAATTGCAAACATTTCTAACAGTGTTCATAAATTAAAACTTAATTTTAAGTGGCTAAAATTTCTCTAATTTTAATTGAATTCATATTTAACAAGTAATTAGTGAAACTCATGTAGATTTAGAGAGGAGCAGTCAAAATAGAATAATTTTGAATTGAAATCGTTCAAAAACTGTTCAAAATTAAATAATTCAAAATAATATACATTTTTAAAGGAAACCGATAAATTAAATAATATAAAATTCACGCTTCCATATGTAAGTAAATTCAGTTCTATAAAAGCTTTTTCTATGACGCACCAGCTGAACTTGTTCCTTTTGGTGAAATAATAAATGCATATTTTTCTTTTCTATTTATAATAATTTAAACCCGTGGTCCTGGGGCCTTAAACTGTCCCAAAATGATGAATTAGTGTTAATTTTTGCAAATATAATAATTCTAATTGAGTTCAATTTTTTTCTTAACGTGTGGTACCATTAGTTCTGTTTCCTGGCAGTCAATTATTATACTTACGAATGTTAACATCAATATTAATCATTTTAATCATTCTGGGACTGTTTAAGCCCCCAGGACCATCGTTTAAAATTATGTTAAAAAGAAACGAAAAATATGCATTCATTTTGTCACTAAACGGAACAAGCTGAGGGGGTGTCTCATCAAAAATAAAAAATCAGAAAACGCGAAAAATGCATTTTCTGAAAACTGAATAGTGATACTATACATTTTATGATCTATACTTTTCATTCAATAAAATATCTGCTTTTGAAAAAAGTTTATTGAGTGAATAGTATATTTTTTGAGTATAAAGCCTTTGTTTCAGAGATATCGATGTTTAAGTATTTATGCTTGAGTGCTTTGCACTCCAGTTCTGAGACGAGCGCTCAAGCGTAAAAGCATAAACTTTTATATCCCGGAATCTAAGACCCATTGGTTCAAAGGAAAAAATACATGTCTAATTTTTTTATTTTTATTTTGGTTGACCAAGATTCGAACTCTTGAGAAGGGCAAAAAAGCCGAACGCTAGAGAACGACTCAGGGTCTAATGGCTTGATGTCTCTGTTTAATATTTGAAAGTACATTTTTTTGAACCAACTCAAACTTTTAAAAAACCAAATTGCACAAGAAGGCTTAACAAGAATTATGTTCTTAAAAGAAAAATTCAATTTATGCAAAATAATCTTTTTTCAATTGTCATATATCTGTCTCTAATGAGCCGTTTTACGATGTTTTTTGTAAACATATTTCTCTTATTTTAACTCTTTTTGTGCAATTATTTGTCATAAATTGAATTTCTTGAGTATTTGTTTTTTGAAAAACAGTTTTTTGAAGAACATAATTCTTTTTAAGCCTTCTTGTGGAATTTGGTTGCGCAATTTGGTTTTTTAAAAGTTTGAGTTAATTTGAAAAATGTACTTTGAAACATATCTCTGTATCAGTGTGAGCTGTAGGAAATAAAAATACCTATTTTTTCTTACAGCATTGAGTTCGCAGGGCAACTCACCAAGAAATAAAAATAATTATTATGAACGTATTCCTGCCCTACCCGCGCCGCATCCGCTTGAAGAAGCTTTTTCGAGTAGGCCTTACCAACCAGTTTTGGGTAAGTTACTTTTTCTTAAAGTAACTCGTTACAGTTACATGCGTTACATATTTTTCGAATACAATGAATACGAAAGAATTATGATGGTCTCTCCTTTAAATCGTTAACAATGGACGGTTGTCTGACATATGTATTCTGAAAATTATTACCTATTTGATTGATTGATTGATGATTGATGTAATGTGGGCTCTAATTTTGAAGGTGGAAATCTGAATTTATTCAGTTTTCTATGAATTAAAAATTATTCAACTATTATAGCTTTCAATTTGAATTAAAATAGTTGTAACATCAGAAAGTATTCACGCAGACAGAACTCAAAATTTATTAAATTCGTATTGATATTTGTTAATGCTTAGGGCTTTTAATTTAAAACTATTGTACAATTAGGTTGATCTAATGTGATAATGTAAGAATTACGTTTAATCATATAAATAATTGAAAAGTTAACGATACCACTGTTGCAACGCCGCTGGTATATGGTATATCAGATAACAAATATAGCTGAGCCCTATATGTAACATTTAATAAATTGCCTAATACTATTTTCTTACAATTGTAAAAATTCTCTATTCTCATAAATTAAAAACACTATTTTCGTCTAACGCATTAGAAGGCGCTTCGAGAGCATAACATTGGCAAAATCTAATAGGATTGTGCATAAAAATACGTCACCTCATCATAAAACTCTCGCTTTATTCAAATGTGATCAATTAGAAAATATATAAAATAATAGTAAAAAATTTAGAAAATTGGTTCTTATTACAGCTACCTGAGTAGTAATCAATATTGATAACGTGAAATGACTAATACTGTGTTTTCAAATGCTTTTAATCTCTTTATTATTCGAAGAATAGTAAATAAGAACAGCGAAATGTGCAAATTTGAAAGGGATTGAAAATATTCTATTTCATAGCCAATTTGGGGTATCCAAAAGTATTCAGTAATATTATCGCCACTGTGTACAAAAATTTCATGTCACCATTAAAAAGAAAATTTCTGAATACTTTTGAATGTAAGCCTTCTTATCGGGTATCGCAAACAAAAAGTAGCCGAGGGATTTCTCGAGGCTCAGATGGTATCGTGATTGAGTTATGTTAATGTGAATATAAACATTCAATCAATAAACAAACGGTAGTCATTGAATTAAGTGTTTAAAAGCTCATAATAATAATATTAATAATAAATGTTCATTTTTTTCTTCCAAAATTAGGTGCAGATGGATATCCAGTTCTTCTTGAAAGCCACATTCTTGTAAAAATGGAGAACGGACCTTATTTTAGAGGACTCATGAACCCAAGAACAGGAGTTATATTGGTACCCTTTTGGATGAGACCGGATGCCCAGTGGATTGCCAAGCCTTATCGAGGGACTTACGTTTATATACGAACGGCGACGGAAGAACATTTGAGTGCAAATGACGGAATCGAGCCGATACCCCCATATGAAACTTTTAATGAACGCACTCTTAGTCCACAAGTATCTTGGTTAAATTTAGGAAGTGAACAATTTTTTGCTATCAATTTCGAACCGTACGTAGTAACTGCGCCCCATACTGATTTCGGACTCTACGGCCGCATTTATGTAGGAACGAAATATGGTGCTATCTATACAGCAAGTTTACAAAAACTATCAGGAAAGAATCCTGGAGATAAAAAGAAGCGCAGGCAGCAGTGTAGTAAGTCAATAAAATTCTGGAAAGTTTAGACACTCTGTATGTTATGGAATGTATGGTCGTAAGAATCAGTATGCAAGTGAACCGCGACGGATCGCTTGTCTCTTTCGCCAAACCTGTTTAAATTGGATGGAAGTATATATTATAATAATATATCATATAATAATATATAATATAATATAATAATAATATAACATAATGAACTCTACTGCTACGTTTTCACACCGGCACTGTGGTCTAGTGGTTAGTACGCTCGCCCCTAAACTTCAGCGCTGAAGTAGGGTGTTGACAAAAGCTTCAAAAATTTGACAGTCACTCTGAAAAATGGCATAACCAGGAATGATTCCTTTCGGCGCTAGGTCGAACTCAAGTCCGTTGTACTATACACGAGTGTAACTGCGATTTTCCTTGTGTACTACAAAAATATTGTTGGTGAATACTAGTGCAAATGCTGGGGTGTAGAATCAGTTGTGTCATAAGGTGTTGCACCTGTTTGAGATAAGGAATATGGCGAAAACAATCAAAACTATTTTGCAGAATATTTCAAAATCAACATAGAATCTTCCTATCTAGCGATTTAAAATGAGGGGAGATTAGGATAGTACCGTCCACTGCACAAAACAGAGTGCATAAACCAAAATTTCATATATGTATGCAAACAAAAACCAGTCTAAAAATTGATGTGGTTTTGGAAATATTTAATGACATAGCTTTTCTAAATTTGTTGAAATACAAAACATTTTCTTATAGTCGGAATTTCCCAAAATCTTTATAAAATAGATTTTATTGACCGATGGAACATATGAACTAACACTTGTAAATTTGTTATGTTGAAAAATTGAAGAAGAAGAAAATATTGATCTATCATATGTGGCCTGAGTGAAGTTATAGAAAATATTTAATAAAATTAAACTTTTTAAAACAACATTCTATACTTAGAGAAAAGACGGTCAGATACAGTTTTTTGCGTGCATTTGTAAAGTGGGCGAAGTTAAATATTTTTGTTCAAACGAAAGAAGATACAATGGGTTACCATAGTATTAGTCTCCTAATGGGACATTCTTGAGGATACCTTCATATATAGTAATTTTATATGCCAAGGATATCCCCAAACTTCCTCTATCCTATAATTTTGTATACTCCTGTCAATGTAGATATATTTGCATCAAATCATGTATCTTTTCCCTGGCATTTTGTACAAAGTAGGTCAACTCTAGAAGAATCAGCAACTTGTTGAACACATGCTTCGGTTTATTCTTTTTTACATTCGATAATGTAGGTAGTGTTATAAAGATTCTTACTATAATAAGAGATGATGATATTTTTATATGTATTATTATAAACTTGAGCGAGTAAAAATTAGTATTTGGCTTAAAAAAAAGTCTCATTTACTGTTTGAAAATTGTAATTGTGAAAAAGTGATAATGGTCAATAACTGTTTTTGTAAAAAATATCGTCCAAAGTAAGTATTTTAAGTAACATAAGTTATACGAAATGTACGAAATTGTAATATTCTTAAGTAAAAATGTGTATTGAAATAAGAGCGTATTGAATTTTAAAATTAAAGTTCAAAGCATCGACAACTGTAATTTGGTGATTGTGAACTCTCTTTTGTTAAAGCTCCTTTGGCTCTAAGGAACACATTATCATCACGTATCTCGTGCTTCGGACTCGATTCTGTCAAAAATATGAACTTTTCGACATTATGTTTAATACTATTATATCAAATGTATATTATATTTATTTATGTACCTCGGTCTGGGACTGCTTATTCAGATATTGCAAAATAATAATCGAATTTTATTTTTAATGTTTACTTTAATATTTGTTCCTCATTTTGCACTAATTTGAATTCTTAGTTAACCTGGAAAATGTATCATTTCAATAAATTTATACTATTACACTTCATAATATACATTGGTATTGAAACGTACATATTTTCACTGTCTTGTTTTTATAATTTAAAAAAGTGCGCATCGTACAAACAACAATTTGGTTGTTAAACATTTTATTATAACCTTCGTAGTTTTTTCATCAATTTATTTTGTTAATTTTCAATGTAATTTTTTACGATTTAAACTAAAAATACGTATCCCAGCGTAAAGTGGTTATAAGCAAATTAGTAAATATAATTTAGTCGAAAAATCTTGTTAAATAAGATTTTATTGTAGCTTGTGTTCTTTTTTCCAAAAATTTAATTTTTCATTTTTAATATATTTTTATAACAAGAGTTCATAACAAATTTGTAGATTTTTTTGGTTGGAAAACTTTTGTCTTTTCATTCTTTTCACCTCTTGTTTTGTATTTCTAAGAATTTAATTTTTGTATTTTAATTTTATTTTTTACGGTTGAAAGAAAATCTATTTGGTACATTTAAAAATGATTAATAACAAACTTGTAGATCCTTTTTTGGTAAACAACTTTTGTTTATTAATTTTTTTTCGTACCTTGTGCTGTTTTTCAAAAAATCTAATTTTTTTATTTTGAATATTATTTTTACGATAAAAATAAAAACTACGCGTCCTATTAAAAAATTATTCAGAAAAAATTTGTAGCTCTTTTTTGGATGAACAACTTTTACTCATTCATTTTTTTCATAGTTTGCGTTATTTGTCCAAAAATTTAATTTTTTTATTCTTGATGTTTTGACGTATAAAACAAAAACTACGCATCCTATCAAAAAATTATTAATAACAAATTTATAGCTCGTTTTTGGATGAACAATTTTTGGCTCATTATTGTTTTTCGTAGCATGTGTCGTTTGTAGGGCTTTCAAAAAGCAACGCTTTTCTTTTCTTGACTTTTTTCATATCGTGTGTTGTTTGGCTTAAAATGTTCATTTTCATTAATTTTTTATATTTTATGAAGCCCCGTATGTCGAAACCTTATATGTAACTATAAATGTAAAAATAATAAATCTATCACTGAAAAATATGTTCTTATTTTGAAATTTATTTATAAACAAGTTATTTAAATTTTCTTCTAAAATTTAAAACTTGAATTTTCAAGACAAAATTACGAGTTTTCTACAAAACAGTTGAATTTTTAAACCTAAAGTAGTTGAACATCAATTTTCTGCGAAAAATTTAATAGATGATATATTGAAACCCTGCAAGATTATCATAAAAACTTTTGGAATTATCTTGAAAAATCAAAAATTCAAATTTTTACCTGCAAAAAATAATCAAAAATTCCATTTTGGAGTCAAACTATGCAAGATAAGAACAAAGATGTAGAGACAAAAATTGTACATCCAAAAAAGATCTACAAATTCGTTATGATTCATTTTTTGATTTGACGCGTAGTGTTTGTTTTATTCGTAAAGAACATAGAAAATAAAAAATTCAAATTTTTGTACCAACGACACAGGCTACGAAAAAAATAAATAGATAAAAATTGTGCACCCAAAAAAGAACTGCACATTTTTTATTAATCATTTTTGATATCAAAATTTTTTTTAAAATTAGATCTGAATTGATGTATTTAGTGTTATACAGACAAGATATATATCATTTAAAAATCCGTTTCTCCTCTCTCGGGTGGTTTTAAAACGTCGACAACCTTCTATTAGAAATGATGAGAATGTAAAAAATAATAAAATGACACATGTGTTCCACAAGTTGTTGATTTTTCTTAGAGCTGACATACTTTGTACAAAATACCAGGAAAACAGATACTTTCATATCATTGAATAAAAAGGTTATTTATTTATACGTTTTAATATACATAATTTACGGGAAATATATCTACATTGAGAGAAATATATAAAATTATTGGATAGGGATATCTTGAGGATATCCCTGGCATATAAAATTACTATATATAAAGGTGTCCTCAAGAATGTCCCATTGGGAGACTAATACTATGGTAACCTATTGTATCTTCCTTTGTTTGAACAAAAATATTTAACTTTACCCACTTTACAAATGCACACAAGAAAATGTATATGACAGTTTTTTCTCTAAGTATAGAATGTTGTTTTGAAAAGCTCAATTGTATTAAATATTTTCTATATCTTCATTCAAGTCACATGTGATAGATGAATAGTTCCTTTGTTTTTAATTGTTCAATATAACCAATTCACAAGTATTAGTTCATATCTTACACTGGTTAAAAAAATCTATTTCATAAAGATTTTGGGAACTTTCGACTATGTGAAAATGATTTCTATGTCATTAAATTTGGAAATGCTATGTCATTAAATATTTCCAAAACGACACCAATTTTTAGACTGGTTCTTATTTGCATACATATATGAACTTTTGGTTTATGCACTCTGTTTTGTGCAGTGGACGGTACTATCCTTATCTCGCCTAATTGTAAATCGCTAGATAGGTAGATTGTGTTGGTTTTGAAACATTCTGCAGAATATTTTTGATTGTTTTCGCAATATTCTTTTTCACAAACAAGTACAACTTATGATACTACTAACCACCAGACCACAGTGTCGGTGTGAAAACGTAGTAGTAGAGTTTATTTTGTTATATTATTATTATATTATGCTATATATTATACATTTTTATATCATATATTTCCATCTAATTCAAACAGGTTTGACAAAAGAGACAAGCAATCCGTTGCGGTTCACTTACTCTTGCACACTGATTCTTACGACCATATATTCCACAACATACAGAGTGACTAAAGTGTTAGAAATTTTTGCAATTTTAGTATACATGGGTATATGAAATTTCCTATATGTTTACTAAATTCATTACACTTTGCAATTTTAGTATACTTACGTATACCAAATTTCTTTTATGAAGTTATATGTATACTAAATTTATCAAGTGTACAGTAAGTTTCTTTCATGTATATGAATTTCATAGTTTCTGTATACTAAAATTCATATACGTATTTACTATATTCAGCTGCGCAAGTGCGTTTTGATTTGCGCGAGTCGGGCAACGTGGCCGGTGGCATTTGTTTGGGTTCTTTGTAATGCTAAAAGTTTCGACTTCTTTCTGCGAGGATCTGCGAAGTCTTCTCTTTAAAGGGTATGTTCAATTTATTAACGTAAATGTAGCTAAACCATATGATTATTTGAAAATTAAAACTTTATTCTTTAATTTAATTTTTCATCTAATCATGTTTACAGATGATGAAGACGGAACCCACTCGAAACGGAACGCATATACTGAATTTAATACATGCGTATACTAAATTTCGTATGCATGTATACTGAATTTAGTATACGCGTATACTAAATTTCATGTACGTGCATATCAAATTCAGTATATGCATATACTAAATTGACTGTAAACTGGTATACCAAATTTAATTTCATGTTGTGCATTCTTGCTTCCCTTACAGGTATACTAAATCTAGTACAGATTTTTCTAACAGTGTAGCAGGCGAAAACGATATAATCGTGAAAATCGAAATCGACAATATCGTTTAGAGATCATATATTAAGGATTGTAGGATTGTGCAATGTGCACTGTATTTTCCAAAGTGCAAATCTAGGTAATAAAAAAATGAAGGTATCATATTACAATGAAAGAAAAATGATCAAGGAAGGTTCACGTAATACTTTAATATCTTAATTCAAGTCTAATGATTACTCTGGCTAAGAAATCGACGCCAAGCTCTGGCGAGATGTGAGATAACCATTACGTAAATAATCGCCCTGCTTCTGCTTTAGTTAGACACGGTTAGTCAAGCAATGAAGTCACCGAGCCTCGATCAAAGGAAAAACAGTTGAAAATAGTGAAAACCTCCTGAAAATAAATTAATTAATCAAAATGGTCGACGAAATTCTTCTTCTATAAAATAGAAACTTTTTATTGTTTTCTTTTGAAAATTTACTTTGGGTTTCTTTGTTCACAAACTTTTTAAATGAGAGATTTAAAAAAAGTCTGTCTAGCCCTTATAAAGAATGGCATTCTACCCCATCAGAATTTATGAAATTAGTTACGGTTGTTCCTGGAGCATCCTGCAATTGAAAAATCCACCATGTCACGAATATGACTATAATACGTGGGTGTTTTTGATCAGCCTTAATTTGAGAGAATCTGGTTAATATTTAGTGCTGCAAGCTCATGATCTCTGTAAGAACTATATTTGATATCAATTTCTGAAAAAAGTTGTGGAAGTGGAAAATTATTTATCGTTTATTGTTTATCGACAATAATTTTCGATTGTTTTATTCTTTCATCAATTAGTAATAATAATATACAAGTTAGTGTTCGCAGAATGAATTTGGTTCGCAGAAATGCTTTTTTATAGTTGTTTTTTTTTTCAATTTGTTTGTTGTATTATTTATTTTATAATTTGAATAAAGAAGAAGCCTTTGATATTTATGACTTCTAATATTACTTTCAGTAAAAATAATTGAATTGCTCAAATCTATTACAATTGCAATTTATTAATTAAAAGTATGAGTTAGGTCTTTAACCAACAGTAAATGATTATAAACAGGAATGGTTGAAAATTAAACAATCTTGAATGGAAAGCATTTATCGAAACCTTGAAAATGTTTTGGTTTCATGCTTAAATCTTTCAAAATTCTAATGTTTGAACATAATTATATTTTATAGTTGAGAAATAAATTTAAACCAATGATAAATTAAATCATATTAACCTGAAATGTCCTTAATTACGTGAATAAATGTTTGAAATTGAATTAATCATTTTTACCACTTAAAAATGGACTATTTTCAAATTTAGAGCATTTCAAATAAAAAAATGTAAATTTGAATTGCTAAAAAATGGTACAATATCAAATTTAAAGCCTTTCAAATTAAGAATTCACAGCTTTCAAAATTTAAAATAAAAAATTTTCATTTTATTTTTTTAATTAAGGAGTTTGATATTTAGAGCAATGACAAATTGGCAGGTCAAAATCAGAATCTCGATGGTTTAATAATTTTAAATTTGAAAATATTTCCAAAAATTTTAAACAAAATGTAAATTTTTGAAGATTTCGAAACAATTTCAAAGCTTTTTAAGAAGTTCGAAAAGTTTCAAAACAATAAAAAACTTTTTTTTAAGATTCCTGAGAACATTCTCAATGAATTTTTACTTTTTAAAATTAATTTTCAAAGAAAAGTTCAACCAATTTCAAAACCTTTCAAAACATTTCTACAAATTTCAAATGAAAAAAAATCTTTTGTTTTTGAATTTATTCTGTTTTTGTTGAGAATTCCACTATTTTGTAGAATTCGTCTTTTCGGTGGACGATTTTAAAACAAAATCTTTCAATTAACAAGATTAAAAAATTTAATGGAAAATTCTATCAAGCTTAGGATACATTTAGAAGTCTCAAAAAAGATTCGAAATTAATTAAAAAGTTGTGAACATTTTGCAAAAGTTTAAAAAAATGTACATTTATGAATGTTTGAAAATACAAATTTTGAAGCTTCTTAAGGATTTTAAAAAGTTTCATGACAATAACCAAAATTTCTAAAAATTCATGGAAAAATTTAAGCTGATTTTTTATTTTTAAAAATTAATTCGAAGAGAATGTTTACAAATATTTTAAAAGCTTTCAAAAGATTTACAAAATTTGCATACCAGAATCTGGAAGATTTAAGGCAATTTTGTTTATTTTTTTGAGAATTTTAAGAAAAATTGCGAAAAAATTCGAATGATTTTAAGAAATATTCAGAAGGTTTAAAAAATTTGGAAATAGTTAACAAATAATTTGAAACGTGAGAAGATTTCCAAACATTTTTAAAAAAGTCTTCAAGAAAATAAAAAGCTTTTCTTGAGATTTCTGAAAAAATTGTAATAACTATTAAATAATTATACGTTTTCGACATATCTGAAATCTGCAATTTTTTCTTAATTTCCTCAGGAACCTTGAAAAAATTATATATTTATAAAAGCTCAAAATAAATCAACACATTCATCTAAAAAAGAAATGTTTATTCGAAAGTTTTATTTTGTATTCAAAATTACTTATCCCCTAAAATTATAATTTGGATAAAAGTTTTTTTCTTTCATGACTGAAAATCTTTTTTTGTTAAAAATTCTTTTTTTTTTTTTAAATTAATCTGTTTTTGTTGAGAATTGTCTTTTTTCGGATGAATTCAACGGTTTTTTATTTGAAATTAATATATTTTTTTGTTGAGACTTCATTAATGCAATAGAATTTTCGTTGACAATACAAAAAAAATGTCTGCTTATTTCTGGGAAAATTTTCATTATTTTTTATTTTACAAAATTTTTTTTGCACTAATATTTAAGAAGATTTTAAAACATTCCAATCGATTTTCAAAATTGTAAGAAAAAAATCTGGATGATTGTACGGCATTTTTTTTTTAATTTTGCAGAATATTTTTAAGATTTGAGGGAAAATTACAATAATTCAAAAAAAAAATATTTAAAAGTTTCCAAAAAACATTTTTAAGTAATGTTAAATTTAAATAGATTTCGAAAAGCTTTGAACAAATTGTAGATTTTTGAAGATTTGGACCAAGATTCTTTCCAGAGTGATCTGTAAAAAAAAAATTTGTCCCTAAAAATGAAACCAGCCTTCTGCAGAAATTTTAACATGACATTCTCGATCTCGCCCGGATAGGGAATGAAACGCACTCCCATATTTTACACTTTACATTTTACATTTCACATTTCACATTTCACATTTTACATTTCACATTTTACATTTTACATTTTACAATTTACATTTTACATTTTACATTTTACATTTTACATTTTACATTTTACATTTTACATTTTACATTTTACATTTTACATTTTACATATTGCTTATCTTTAAATATAATTGACATTCATTAAACTATTCGGGAGTTCGGATTATTCCAGCTAAACCTCTCCCTCTACTAGCGTGGTCAGTGAGCTTGTGATTAAGCTTTTGGTGCCGCCAACAATTCAGAAGTGGGATTTATCGATAACTCTGAAATTCTGGAGCGGTGTGTAGACAGTGTGGTTCCCAATAGCGGAATTGTGTGGAAAACAACCTGTGAAATCGAGTGAAATTTTTTTTCTTCGAGACGCTTACATTTCAAGATGGCGGCGATCACGCTACAAGCTTATGGTTCAAGTTGCTTAGTCTTGCGTTCGATCAACCAAAATGGCTGAAAGCAATGTGATTCCTGAAATAACGGCTGAACAATTTGAGCTGTTTGCGTAGCAATACCAAAGTAGCCTAAAGCTGCCTGAATCTCCCCCAATTGTTAGAAATCCGGAAAGAAGATCATCAGAGGAATCGGAAAAGAAAGAGGGGGATGGACTGCGGCTGGGGCAGCAGGAGGGGAATTACCTCGCCCTGGTAACTTACGAGTAAGGCCACCTAACGACGTAAGTGGTGGAAGAGGCAACCAATCTCAACCTACTTCAACACTCAACGTTCGACATGGAACATATGGTTTGGACAATGTTGCAGGAGAGTCAACGGCGAGAAGCGAGACTACTCAAATTACTGGAACATCTTTCCGTGAATCCGAATCACGCGGCTGATTCATCAGGTCGTGGAGTCTTAAACGGCTATGATGCAGTACCAAATTATCACATAATGCCCGATCTCAGAAAGAGCATAGAAGATTTCAAGGGCGAACTGGGATCGTCTCGAGCTGAAGAGTGGATTGAAACACTTGAGAGCATGAAAGACTTTACCACTGGCCGGACACCTTCGCGCTCGAGTCCGCTAAAACGCACCTAAAAGAGGGCGCTCGTGACTGGTATCGTCTCCAAGCACGTGAACTTACAGGCTGGCAGGAATTCAAAGCAGCCTTTTGTGGTTCGTATGTCTTTGCAGAGATCAAGTCATCTAAGTGAAAAAAGATGACAAAAAGAGTTCAGGAGAAGAGTGAGCTAAAAACTACTTACTTTACGCGAAAGTAAAGTTATGTGTGGAGTTAGGTTTGGATTTGCGCGACACTAAAGAGCAGGTGTTAGTGGGACTTTGGTCCAAAGGCACATGTAGTGCAATGGCTGCACGCACTCACAACAATGCCGACGAACTATTGCACGAAATTATTTCTTTCGAGCGGCTTAACACTCAACGCGTAGAGCAGATTAGAATCGATAAATCATTTGAACCAGATACGAATAAATATAACAATCCAAATTCTAGACAGTCGACCTCCAGTGATAGGAGCACTGAAAATCCAAGTGCCAAAACTGATAGAGCGCATGAGGCGAAGAAGGATAATAACAGGTCGGCACGCACTCAACCCGATCGTCGACCACCTATCAAAAACGAGGAAGGCGAACCAAAGTGTTACAATTGTCAACTGTACGGACATTTTTCTAGAAATAGCCCGGAACCTAAGAAAGAAGGAACTTGCAGGAAGTGTCACGCGAAGGGACACACTCAACGGCATTGTACAGCGAAACCGAAAGTGAATAAAATTGAAATAAATTCAAGAGATCACGCGCTGGTCAAATATTTAAAATCAATATTCGTAAACGGGAATAATCTCAGTGGTCAAATCGACCCTGGAAGTTCGGACTGCACTATTAAAATTTCGAAAGCGCGTTCGGTGAATTCTCGAATTGAAAAAGCAAATGTCGTTCTCAAGAGTTGTGGACCATCAAGTTACAAAGTTGAGTTAGCCGGTCTCGTAACCGCTGATATGACTGTCGACTGAGTGACAGTTGGCGATGTTACAATTTACGTTGTACCAGATGATTATCAGGAGGTGGATGTAATGGTCGGTAGATTATTTACGCATGCCCAAACGGTCGACTACTTCAAGGTCGGTAAAAAAAGATACCACACTTCTCCGAGGAGAAGTGTCGTCGCTACCCCCTCTCGATGTCTTAACACATGCAAAAAAATCTCCTGTCACCGAAGAAGAGCTCGTCTACTAAGGTAACCCGGCGAAAGAAATTAGAGACGATCTGGTGCGTATTATTAATAAATATTCTGTTGCGGTTTCAAGAAATTTAGCGGAACTAGGTTGGACCTCTGATTGAAATGAGGATCAAAGAAAAAGAGGGCAGTACTCCTCCGTGGAGTAAACTACATAGGGCGAGTAATTTTGAGCGATTAACTATCAAAGAAATTTTGAGCGATTATAGGAAGTTAGGCCTCGTAACTGATACAGAGTCGCCTTATGCTAGCTCGGTATTACTTGTAAAAATAAAAAACGGCGATCCGCGTCTTATCGTCGATTACAGAAAGTTAATCAACAAACTATGCGAATAAATTACCCGTTGCGCGATGTCGATGATCACTTAGCAATGATAGTTGATAGCTCGATGTTCATTACGCTAGATTTAGCTCAAGGCTACATGCAGGTACCACTAAGTAAAGAAGCAAGAAAAAAAACGGCGTTCATCAACTCCGAAGAGATAAAATCAAAGCAATTCTGGAGTTTC
The DNA here is from genome assembly GCA_011634705.1 of Andricus grossulariae. Classification (NCBI taxonomy): domain Eukaryota; kingdom Metazoa; phylum Arthropoda; class Insecta; order Hymenoptera; family Cynipidae; genus Andricus; species Andricus grossulariae. The sequence continues at coordinate 243,352,529 of JAABKJ010007545.1, read as the reverse complement.
CTGAGCAGAAGGACGTACATAGTTTGCGACGTTTTCTAGGCATGGCAGGTTACCTGCCTCGTTATGTATATAAATTTGCGGAAGTGGCCGGACCTTTGTATGACCTACTGAAAGAAAATCGACCCTTTGTATGGGGAGAATGTGAGAAAAATACGTTTGATGAAATTCGCGGCAAATTAGCAATCGAGCCTGTTTTAAAATGCTACTCAACATCGCGCGTCACTGAACTGCATACGGATGGAAGTTCAAAGGGCTTAGTTGCCATGCTGTTTCAAAAAGCTGATGACCTGAGGTATCACCCGGTATACGCGATTAGTCGACGTACATCTGAACCGGACATCAACTACCACTCAAGTAAACTACAGCTCTTAGCGATTATATGGACTCTATTTCGAGTGTGGCTCATAAAATCATTCGATGGGGTAACCTATTGTCAGAATATAAATGTGAAATTGTACACAGGGCGGGCGAGAAAATGCCGCATGTTGATGCAATGAGTAGAGCTCCAATTTACGAAGGAAATGAAGACGATTCATCTGAGCGTGCGATAGGTGTCTTTGGCATAATTAATCCTGAAGATAAGATATTGATGTGGCAATACGTAAATGATAAACTTAGGCGAAAACGCGAGATTCTTAATAAACCAGAGAGCGAGCGTACGAAATATGAGAAAAGCGAAGTCAGAGACTACGAATGTAGAAATACCATTTTGTATAAAAGGGTAAATGATAAATAGTTATATGTGGTCCCTGAAACCTTAAGAAAAAGTATGGTTATTCGCTACCATGATCTTCAGAGCCACACCGGCATTGATCGCACTTTAGCCAAGATAAGAGTTTTATTACTTCCCGTCAATGAGGCGATATGTTCGCCAACACGTCCAAAGTTGTGTTCAATGTATGATTACAAAGGCTCAAACGGGGCCGAAGACTGGCGAGTTGCACCCCATCAAACTGGGTCATCGACCCTTCGAATTGATTCACATCGGCCATCTCGGTCCATTTGCGAAATCTGCGACGAGAAACATGTATGTGTTAGCGATTTCTGATACGTTGACAAAATTTGTTGTCTTGAAAGCTGTGCGCGATACTTCTGCGTATAATGTGATTGAATCCTTGGAAGACGTGATATTAGATTATGGAGCACCAGCCCAGATTATCTCGGATCGAGGATCGTGCTTTACCTCTGAAAAATTCAAAGAATTTTGCTCCAAACATGGCATCAAACACTCTCTGAATTCACCTCGACACCCCCAGGCAAATGGATTGGTGGAAAGGACGAACTATACACTCATTCCAGCGATACAAGGAAGCGTTCTCAACCCTCAAGGAAAAGATTGGGACAAATTCCTTAAGGTTGTGGAGAGAAATCTGAATGAGTCGCCTAACAAAACCACGGGGAAGAGCCCCTTCGAATTACTTCTTGGATACGTTAATCGTCACGACGAGGGCGAATTGCGCAAACTCACAATTGATGACAAGATTCGTTATACATCTCCACTGATTTTGAGAGAAGCCTGCGCGAGCAAGAATCTTGGAAGAACAGATTAAAAAGCGGTACGACAAGAATAGAGCAACACACGTAAAATTCGAAGTAGGCGATATAGTCTTCGGATATCTTTGATAACGCGGACCTACGAGTCGACAAGAAGGGGTGGAGATATGCCTCAACAGCCTCAGCGAGCCAACTCAAAATTTGTCGAGCTCCAATAAATGAAGATTCGAATGCCATGGATGGAACAAGCAAGGATGAAGAAGACTCTATTTCTCTTCGTCAAATATGTGCAAATCGCGACGAAAACCTCATAATTAGTGAAAGAGTAACCAGTGAGACTGATGATGCAAATTCAGTGTTGCAAGGTCAAACTCGACCAAAGCGTGTTCGACGTCCTCCACAGCATTCTGGAGACCCTAGATAAGAGAATGAGCGTGTAATGCGGTGGGCAGTAAGAAATTTTGCGATGAGAACGTGCGTAATCCAAACGTACCTGGTTGTAATCATTTTTCTATGCGAATAACTTGAGGTCAAGCTGACAATTAGGATAGCCGAATGTTAGCGGTATAAGTTGTTTATTGATTATCTTTAAATACAATCCACATTCATTATACTATTCGGGAGTTCGGATTATTCCAGATAAACCTCTCCCCCTACTAGCGTGGTCAGTGAGCTTGTGATTAAGCTTTTGGTGCCAACAGTTTACAGAAGCCCCCTTATAACTGAAAATTACGAAATTTGTAACTGAATTTTCTTAAACTTATCTTGAATTGACGAAGCTTGTAACTTAATTTTACTAAATTTATCCTAATTTTCCGAAATTTATCATCGGTATGACATAATTTTACCCACAAAAATCCCAAATGTTGAAAAATACCGAAAAAAATTATATAATTTTTTCCATAATACATTTCCTACAATTAATGGAATCTTTAGCAATGCCATGAAATATTTTGCAATCTTTTTTAATCCCATGCAATATTTTATTATATATATCTTGAATTTATTGCAACATTTTGTCGCTTTTATTGTGAAATAAAAATCATTGTACTATTCAGTATTTATTCAGTGGTTTTCACAAAACGCAATCGTAGGTATAAAAGCATTTAATATAATGCCAAGAATGGTTTTTTCGAATAGAATGAGAAATGTCCTAATGTTTAAAATTTCACGTAGGAAATTAAATTACACTGCAAACTGAAATTAAGAACCCCGGATTTACGAAAGAGCGGCGGTGTTCAGTTATGCGTCACGAACAGCAGCGAAGCAAAAAAGGGAGGAGTACGCGGTTACTCACGCACGTATTTTGCGTAATATTATGTATTCGAATTGGAAATGGTTCACGCGGCCCTGATTGCTTACTTTTGGATTCCCTGAACTTAAGATCAAGGCCACTGCAAGCCATGCCCGAAACCGTTCCTAATTCCAGGTTTCAGTGTACTTGAGATGACGTGAAGTCATATGGGATGATAAGTAATCTTTACGTTTAGTTTTATAATTACAAATATCGCAAATAAATAGTCGTCTAACTGCCTCGTGTTGTATACTTTTATGTCGATTTAAAGAACCTTTACTAGAATAACTTCGGGAACAAATATCACAATTAAGCCTCGTTCCCGCAGTCTTTAAGTTTGTTTTCTGATGCACACGACGTATATGCTTATTAATGTAACTTTTACATTTAAATAGTTTGTCACAGAATTTACAGGTAAACTGCGGCATGACGTCGCATTCGTATTTTTTATGAAAAGTCAAATATCGTTTCATTTTATAGCTTCGCGCACACTTTTCGCATGTGTACTTCTTATGCGATTCCACATTTGATTCTTGAATATTCGGCTTTGTTTCGGCCTGATGCATTTTTAACACTTCTGATTCATATTTTCGATTATCGCTTGGTCTTGCATCTCTACTCGAAAAATGTCCATTATCTGAAAGTTTAACAATAAAATGTCATTTCTTTTTTTCGTTTCGTGCTGGATATTTATATTATGTTTTACCTTCCATAATTTCGTCCTTGATTTCCAAAGTTTCGTCGTTGATAAATTCAATTTTGCAAGTAAAATCTTTTTCATTACTTTTATTGTGGGCTTCCTTCTGACGTTTTATAGGATACGCTTGGTATTTCTTGGCTGTTCTTGTTTCCATCGGATAACTCTTTGATTTTTCTGAAAAAAATTTAAATTAGAATTTTTTAATAGTGAAGTAATTGATGATTAGCCTATAAGTTCCGGTTTATGTTTTCAAAATTTTCCAGTTTTTCACACTAAGGTTGAGATCATTATGCACTTATATCTCCATTTAAACGTATCGTTTTACAAGATTTTACAAGGCCATCCACTTTCTTTTATATTTGAAATTTATTGAACGTTTTTGCATAAATATATACATTTCTGGTGTTCTATTTTAATTACAAAAAGATTATGTAAAAGAAACAAACCTGCAACAAAAAAAACCTTCATATGGTAAAATTTTCATTTACCCTTAAAAATATTAGATGATTAACATGTCAACTTATTGTAACTGAGGAGATGGATTCTATTATCGCCTATACATTTTTCTCGCTAAACGGCGCGTTGGCTCCTGGAAAATTTTCAACCAAGTTTCGAATTTTAATATTCTTACAGGAAATGTAATTGCGAATCTTTTTTCTCTGGACAAAAAATATGCGGTTTTTTCCGTTTTCAAAATAAACCCAAAAACCCCGTTTTTCGGAATACCAAATTTGTTGCCTTTCGTGATTTCAACTCGCTGTAATTCAGCCAATTCTTCGATTTTTCAAATAAAAGTTACAGAAAAAGTTCTTTATTGTGTTCTACGACTAGCAGCGTAAATAACATATAAACTTTTTTTAAAATAAATGTTATAAATTGAAAACAAGAAAATTATAAATTTTCATGCATTCATATCTTTGAGCTTATGGAGAGTCAAGCGAATTTCGGACAACAAAAAGCTTTCACCGGGAAAGTTGTTCAGAAAGGTATAAATATGTTTTCTACATAAATAGTTATTTAAAATAGTATGTATCAACTCGATGCGTTCCATCAGTATAATAATAATACAGAAATAATTTATAATGTATTGTAGTAGGAAAAAACTTGTTTATTATATTATGAACAAATTAATGAACAAGATAATTTTTTCCCTGATTTGCAATGATTAATTGTTGAAATTCATTGTTTTTGCATAAAATATGAGGAAAATGAATGTACGATTGGGATTATTTAAAAGTAACTGCTCTTTTTAAATTAATTAAAAAATGTTCGTAAGCAAATACACAGTTTGATAATATCTAAGTGAATAGGCTCATTTTTTTAGCAAAATGTACTGAAAATTTCTTTCCAATGACTTCTTGTTGCCATATTTAGTAATTAGACTGAAGGTTTTAATTATCTAAACAATTCTCATAAACCATGTTCGTCATTCTTTCACGAATAAACTCAATGGGTTTTACGGAATAAACTAAAAAAGATCTTTCCAGTGAGTTCTTGTAGTCATATTTATTTAACTAATCATAACTGTTAATTATTCAAACAATCGATACATATTAGGAATATGTGAAAATAATTCCTTTTTTCAATCGAAAAAATGAATTTTAAAATTATGCGAATGACAACTGGATAAGGACCATTTGGGTTTCCCGCCCTCGAACACAGAAAAAAAAGGTTTTCACCCACCTGAAACTTTGTGAAAAATGGCCACATACTTCTATAATTTTTATTACATTTTTTATCATGTAATAAAGAAATAATGTTATTTTTGGTCATTATCCAGTGTTCACTCTCATATTTTCATCAAATTCTTAAATTTCGGTGTAAACATTTTTCGAAATATATCAAAGAATATATATATTGCACACACGTATATATATATATAAATGACCCGATGATGGAAAACTGGAAAAGGACTGTTTTGTTTTTTCCCCTCCGGAACAGAAAAAATGTTTTCCTGATGGTTTTTTCCGCAATGTTATCAAAATTTTATATTTGAAGACCTATTGCACAAATCCTTTTTTGTTCACCCTGTTAAATTTAATTTTTTATCCTTATCCAGTTTCCCTTCTCATGTCTTCAATTTATTTTGTTTCAATGCAAAAAGATCGAACTTAACCCACTTAAAAATTACTCACAAGGAAAATAACACGTCTGCCATTTCTGTGAAATGACAGTATATTGTGTACCTAGGAGGTAAACTCAGTCTTTTTACCCGAGCCTGAGTTTTGCAAACACGCAAGAGTAAAAAAGACGTTTGCCTCCTTAGTGCACACGATATTTTATAAAATAAAGGTATGATTTACAAGTTTATCACGTCGGACATTTAAGGTTAGGTTGACGCGGCCCTAATTGTACACGGGCGACAGCGAAAACGCATGTGCGCACTACGATTATGATCATAATTTTACCCCGCGCATGCGCATTAACTATAGCTCGACCTGTTCTGTCAATAGCTACTTTAAGAGCTAAAACGGCGATGATAAAACGCGTTAATCACGTCTGCGTTATATAAAAATCATTGCACTATTCAATATTTGAGTAGTGATTTTTACAAAAAGGAATCTTAGGCATAACAACATTTAATCTAACGCAACAAAGAGTTCTTGTAACTGACATGGAAAATTTCCCAAATTTGAAAGTTTCGCGTAAGAAATTAAATTACGTAAGATGGCGTGATATAATATGGTTTGATAAGGGAACTTTTTCACTTGATTTATAATCACAAATATCGCAAATAAATTGTCGCGAAATTCCCTCATGCTGTATACGTTTATGTCGATTTAAAGAACTCATCGCAGTGTAACTTCGAAAACATTTGTCGCAATTATGTCTTGCTTTCGATATCTTTAATTTTTTCCCCCGATGCAAGACATCTACATGCCGGTTCATGTGACTTATTCGTTTAAATAGTTTGCCACAGAAATTACAATTAAATTGCCGCATGACGTCACATTCGAATTTTTGGTGATAAGACAAATCTTTTTTATGTCTATAGCTTCGCGCACACTTTTCGCATTTATATTTCTTTTCCAATTCCACATTTGATTCTTGAATTTTCGGCTTCGTTTTGGATTGATGCATTTTGAATACTTTTGATTGATATTTTCTATTATCGCTTGGTTTTACGCCTCTATTCGAAAAATGTCCATAATCTGAAAGTTTATTAATAAAATGCTTTTTTTAGTCTTGTGCTGGATATTTTTTTAACGATATTTACTACAAATAAGTTTTACCTTCGATAATTTCTTCCTTGATTTCCAAACTTTCGTCATTACTATATTCAATTTTGCAAGCAAAATCGCTTTCATTATCTTTAGGCAGAAGAAGAGTTGGGTCTTCCCTCTGGCATTCAAAAAAGTATGCTGTTGATCTTATTCTTATTTTCTTCGAATCACTCTTTGATGTCTCTGGAAAAATAACAAAAATTTAAATTAGATTTTTTAATAGTTAAATATTTGACCATCGTCTTATAAGTTCAGTTTTATTTATCAAGATGTCCCAGTTTTTCACACTGAAGCACAGTGTTCCAGGAGACATGAGTCCGTGGCCAAAAGTCCAATTTGCATACCTAAAATTGGACAAAAGTATTATGATATTGTAATCAGTGATAATTAAGGTATCTATTCCGTGAAGTATTTGATATTTAAAGAAAATCTGCTCCGCTGGTAGTTACGCAAACTATAAAGATATTTTTTAAATCAGTTGAAAAGTCATAGACTCATACACAATTTTTTAAACTATTACAGCCCATAGCCAGACTAATAGGCGCAACAAAGACGCAGATATTGTAGTGACAGCATTCTATTCTTAGATGATTTTTTATAGAAAACAATTTAATTTTTCAATTGTTTAAATAGAAATTGTTAAAAAAATTTGCTAACATCTGTGAGTTATGGAAAGAATGAATACTCCATTCGATTCTATAGAAAAATGATATAGAGTTCATGTGTTGGACAATTTTTATGTCCATCCAATTTGTTCTGTAACGTAAATAAACAATTGCACAGTACGATACACTCTTCAGCATTTATTTGTAATACGTAACGAACGGGATGAAGATAAAAATATCCAACACATGGACTTTATGTAATATTTTCCGTCGAATCGAATAGCGTAATAAGTTTTACCGTAACCTCCAGACTTAAACAATTTGTTTAAACAATTTTCGTATCAAAATTGAAATGAAGATTCTTTTACATTTAAAATTATGTTTTAGGGAAATTCTCTTACTCCAATATTAACTTTTAGTTATGTCTATCGGTGTGATCATGGGCCTTAAAAGATTAAAAAAGTGTATATAATTTTATAAATTGTTTATTAATTTGTAAAATATAACAAATCTTTTGTGATCAAATAATACTTTGAAAATAAAGCAGAACGATTTGAGTACAGAATAATTTTTGTCTACAGCAAACTAATACGCGGGATTATTTGTTTAAATAAATTGTTTATAACATTGGGTCATTTCGTTTTTTGAATTTTTGACTTCAGATTCGGAATCAGCGACCCAAAAAAACCATCTTTAGGTATCATTGGAATTCATTCAGGCTTGCTGATTTTTGGCCACGGAACATATAAACCTCCATTTAAACCTCGTATGGTGCTTTAATTCCACGACATGCATTTGCTTTTCTATTTAATTACATTAAAATATTTCACATTTATACATACATTATTTGGTGTTCTATTTTAATTAGGAATAGATCATGCAATAAATTTTGTATAAATATGTAAATACCAAAGAAAAAAACAAAAGTGTAATGCTTTAACCCGATTTCAGATTAATCTTCATTTGCAACGAAAATTACCTTCACGAGGCACGATTTAACCACCAAACTGGGTGTGATTACCATGTCTAACATTTTGTATTTCTTTTACTTCAATGCAAAAAAATTCAACTTTACCCGCTTGAAAATTACCCACAACGAAAATTCACTTCTGTTTTTTCTGTGATAAGACTATTTACATCTTTGATCTTGATCATTAACCAGTAAATATTTGTTTCAAGATTAAATTACAAGAAAGCATCTGATGCCCAGAAAAATGATTACTTTATTATGTTAGAACTCATTACATTTGTAAGTGTATATTAGTGTTTACTACAAAGTACCGTAATCCGGGGATAACCGGGACACGCTGGGGAAACCGGGCCACTATTAATTTATAATTTCATTTCTCTATTTCTGAATAACAATCCGAAAGATTTTTCATTATTTTCTGTAAAATAAGTGTCAAATTTTTTTCTATAGACAGTTTGGGTCAGTTTCGTTGAAAAGTTTTGATAAAAATAATCTTTTGATAAAGTTGCCGTTTTCTGATCGTTAATCGTCATAAAATGCATGATGAAAATGCATCTTATTTAGTAGAAAATCAATTTTCTTCATTAAAAATGCACCTTTTTGGTTGAAAATTACTCTTTATTAGTTTTTAGTTTTTTAAAATTTGTCTTTTTTCGTGAAATTAAATTGTTTTTAATCTAAAATTATAATTTTTTTTGTCGAAATATCTTGTTGAAAATTCATCTTTTTAGGTATTATTTTTTTAGGTATTATAGTTTGACCAGGCTTTATAAAAACTTTTTTCCAAATTCAATAAAAATAAGGATAATATCATTTTTTTGATCGTTTGATTTTCTATATATTTTTACAAGTCTAAAACTAAAAAAATACATGGATATAAAATTAAATCGGAAAAACAGGGGGTGCGATGGCATTTTAAAGAGTGTGTTCCGGAAGCGCAAACCCCATTTGATTGACATGATTTCGCTGCTCCAGGACGCCAGACAAAAAAATCAAAAATATTTGTAAAATATACAGGGATGGCTATAGCCATAGCAAGAACATTTGTTATTCAATGTCTCCTCTACACCATATTCTTGGAGGATTCTTTAATTACTGACTTTGTCCATTAGCGTTTTACCTCACATATTTCGTAGGAATTTTATGCCAGTCACGTTAATTTTACTCTTATCCTTTTCTTGGAAGGGCCAGGTCTTGCTACCGTACAGTAGAGTGGGTGTAAATACAGTATTATATATTGCCATTTTAGCTTGATCTGATACACATATTGTTACTTCTAATAGTGGATCCTACCCTGCCGATAACATTCTTACCCTCGCTTATTTTGTTTTGTTTATTTTTGTTTCATTCCCCTTTATTTTAAGACCCATATTCTTCATGCTAGTATTCAGTCGCCGCAACATTCCCTGCAAGCCGTCGGTTGACTCTGCCATGACAACATTATCATCTGCAAATGCTAACCCACGTACCTTCTCTGTTCCGAGATTCACATCTTTGTATAGGACACTTGTCTTGGACACTTGTCTATGAATATAATAAATAGCCATGAGGACAAATTTACAAAAACGTATTTTTTCTAGCGATGTGCGAAATAATTCGACTCGACTAGAACCGACATCTGAACATGAGTAATGAGTCGAATTTTTCGCCGACTCAGCTGAGAATTGATTTGAATTTTCGACATTGACTCAGCTGAGAATTCAGTCGCAAGATTCGACTCATGACTAATGCGGTGAGTCATGAGTCGATTTTTTGATACCGACTCAGATGAGAATTGAGTCGAAAGATTTGACTCATGACTCCCCTTATGAAAGTATATGACAGGAAGAAAATACAGGCCTGGTATTTTTTTCCTGTAGTTTTTTCGCGACCACAGGAAAACGACAGGCAAGACGACAGCCGAAAATGAGTGGCCCTAATTGGCCATAATTTATAATAATATCGTCTAAACATTATAAAGTAACGACGACTTGCAGGTTTATTAGTAAACTATTTCAACTTTCCTGTAAAGCTTAAAAAATCATTAACAAAAGAAAAACTGTTTTCAACTTTCTTCATTCCCTGAACAAGTTCACTGCGTGCTTCCAATTCCATGATCCAACAAAGTATGGTGTCGCCACGTGCAAACGACGGACCATTTGATTGGTTCACTTTTTTTCAGATGCGCGTGGCGAGATCATACTTTGTTGGATCATGGAATAGAGAGCACGCAGTGAACTTGTTAATGGAATGAAGAAAGTTGAAAATAGTCCGAGTGTTGCGGAATGAACGTGTTATTTAAATAAGTAACACGAGAATTCTAGATCAATCTAAAATATCTATACCTTAAACTTATATACCTATCTACCCTTCACCTATATACCAATCCACACATCACTACTTTCCAACCGAACAATTCACGCCTACCCCGAAATGGAAACGGCTTAATGATATAATAATAAAAATAATGTACAATTTTACATAAGTTACGAAAAATTCTAATATTAGCGATTTTTGTAAAATTCTGCGAATCATGAATTTTTTAAACTTATTTTAGCCCTGCGGAACCTCAGCATATTTATCGATCTAATTTTAAATTTCACGCATATTATAAACTACTGTTTATAATTTCTGTTTTTAATTTCCAATATTGTTTTTACCCACTCTATACAATATAAAAGTTGGTTATTCGAAAAATGTCATGTCCTACTATTTTGCTACTATTATCAAAAATTACTGCCACTATTGGCACTATTTATGTTGAATTATATTTGAATTTTACGTGAAATTCAGCTTAAGTTTGTACATTGAAAAATTGCATGCTCGAAAATAAATCAAGCATTTTTTGCAAACATTCCGAGGAATGTGTGTGACATGAATAAAATTGTGTACATATATCATTTGTTGTCGATTTTCGAAATAAAAGCATGCACCTGTGCAAACCCGGCAAGACATGCCAATATTAGTCAGCGGCCAGGGACTGCCTCTGAAACTCGATGAGTTAATTAACGGTAAAAGAATTGATTACTTTTTATTTCAAAATATCATTACCCTGAAGAAAAGTCATTGACTTCATGAATTTTCTTCCAACGAAAAATACTTCATCCCATCAGTTACTATTCCATTATGATTATAACTGATTTACTTGTATTATATTTTTATTGATCCATTAAATTATTTCCCTACTCTCTATGAATTTGTTCACAAATTAAACCATACAATTATATTCTGAAAATAAATTTTTATAACAAAATTCCTCAGCAGAATCTTCTCTCTGATTTAAAAAAATAACTTACATCCGTTATCGGCGGAAAAATCGTTAGGCTGCATTATATCCTCGATCCGGACTCGGTTGGCGAAGTTTCTCTTATCTCGCGTAAACAATCATTAGTCAATCCACATTCGTGAGAATATCTTCAATATCATCTCCAAGCAGACTGTGCGAAATCCGATTTCGATTTCATTCCCCGAACGCGTTCCACAATTTCGCTGCGTTGCAAAAATTTTTTCGGTCGAAATTTCAGCGCGTAACATTACACGCATAATCGCATCTGATTTCGACGTTTCACGCACTTTTTGCAGTCGTTCTAACATCAATTTATTTTGACAGTTTTAATTTGACTTTTTATTCAATTTTACTTAATTACATTCCTCCGGTGTTGAATCCACAATCCGGTTTTCTGGTTCCAGACGAAAATCGCGTTTCCCTCCTGCACATGATCGGTGTATTGCTGAGGAAAAATCACACACTCAATAAAAGGCACTTTCACGCACGACTCGCTCAACAACAAAGTGCAAGTATGATCGAGGAAGCGCACGTTTAGAAATCACTGATCATATTTCAATAAAGGCTTAGCATCATATATTATTTTAACTGCCGCACTGAAGTTCATATCTTTTTACAATAAAGGAGGCTGCATAAATTATCATTAGATATATAATAAAGAGGATAATATATACCTTTGTTCCTGTAATCTACACACGTTTCAAGAAAATGGTTAACAAAAGTGAAATAAGTGCATTGAACTTGGACATCATTTACATACTTTGCATTTTCACTTTCCACGAATTTTAAATGAGAAAATTGTCCGCTGCACAATTTTGTGGTACCAAAGAAAGTCAAGGTTCCCGAATGAGGATTTTCGAGAGACGGAGGTTCGGTTGGAGAAAGTGGGATTGTGGGAACAAAGAAGTTGGCTGGAGTTGAATAAAATACTTTTTCCTGAGATTAGATTGAGTTAGGATTAAGTAGAAAGAAATGAAACCGGACCAGACTCTGGGCATAGCCAACACGGTGCGCGACTTAAGGCCGTCTACGGACCCAACTTTTCACCGACGTACGCACAGCACTGTAATCGAGACGATACTGTACTGGTTGGTTTGTGGAACTTGGAAGGGGGTTACATCAGAGTAAAGCCTTCGCCTCTTCGAGGCCACACGACGACAAGGGACCACGAAGATCTTCGAGGCAGAAGATCAGGCTGGGTCCGGTACTAAAAGGCCCTGGCATTCGTTCAAATTTTTTAATTTAGCGGCCTTTCAAAAACTACGTCACGCTATTTTGAAAATGTTCTCTACCCCACGCCTTCTTCGTCACAGATCATCACACAAAACTTGAACCCCCCCGGGTGTCGTCACAAATACGAACACACACCCTCTCCAGCCCTTTTAAGTCTAAATTTTTCTTCGAATTTCTTTGATAAACGCCTAAAATAAAACGCAAATTATCAGGGTTGCATACGTAATATGCCATAGGTAATTTACGTGGTTTTTTACATGTAAATTACCTACGTAATTTACGTGCCTAGTTTTTTACATGTAAATTACGTTTTTCTTAATTTATTAAAAAATGTTTAGAGGTGGCAGACCCAGAATTTCCTTTTGGGAGGAGGTAAATTTTATTTCAAAGAGGGAAAATCGCAACATTTTTGCTTTTTGCCCCTGGTGCAATCTTTGATTTACTTATTTTCATAATTTTATAAAAAATAATTCACTTATTCTCGCACCTAATGCATTCCGGAATAAGTGAGGCTATATGGGATATATTATCCTCCTTTGCCTCAACCGCCCCCCACCCCCACCATTCAAGTTCGCCATTTTTTACGTTTATTACATTTTTGACGTATAATACGTAAAATACGTATTATACGTATAAAAGTTTGTGTTACGCGTAACCGTGCAACCCTGCCCCTGAGTCAGAAATTATTTTTTTTAAGGTGTCTGTAGTCTGTCTGTAGTCAGTTTGTAGTCTGTAGGCACGATAACTTTCGAAAAAATGATCGAATCGGATTGAGCTTTGGCACACTTTTGAAGGCCTAAAAGAAAAGAATAAGTTCGTTAGCAAGCTATTTTAGATGAAAATTAAAAAAGTTTTCAAAATTTTTTTCAAGATTTGAAAATTCTATGTACGGATATTCGTAGTACTCGGAAATTCGAATAATTGATCCTAACGACTTTTTTCGATAAATATGAAATTATCAGAGTTATAACATTTTCAAAATCAAAAAAAGCAAACGAAAATGAACATTTTAAGCCCAACACCGCACGATATGAAAAAAAGTCAAGAGAAGAAAAACGTTGCTTTTTGAAAGCCCTACAAGATTATCTTTTTGAATTTTCTTAAGAAATCGAAAATTTAAATTTTGATCCCACAAATAATAATGAAAAATAAAAAATTCAATTTTTCGGTCGAACTATGCAAGATACGAAAAAATATGAATAGACATACATTGTTCATCCAAAAAAGAGCTATAAATTTGTTAATAATCACTTTTTGATAAGACGCATAGTTTTTGTTTTAATCGTGAAAAATGACATTACAAATAAACAAATAAAATTTTTTTACAAAAAGATACAAGGTACAATAAAATGTTTATCAGCAAAATTGTTTTTAAATTAGATCTGAAAATTGGCTTTTAACCTTTTTTTCTTGCGAGACACGTGATGAGAATGTGTTCGTTAAGGCCGAAGGAGCTTTAACAAAAGAGAATTCACAATCACTAAATTTCAGTTGTCGGTGGTTTAACCTTTAATTTTAAAAGTCCTATGCGAAAATATGGGGGATGTACAATGACTAAGCGCGTAACGCGAGGTAAATACATTATCGAGCCCTAAGCGCGAGATCTAACAGGTGCGCGTCATAGGCGCGCCGAAACCTGTGAGCCGCGCGCGATGATTATTATTAATTAAAGCAGGTTTCATTTAGTATAATTTGAAATTAGAGTATCGCTTAATTTTTAATTATAAAATCTCTTTCTTCATATCACACCTGGAAAATGAAAAAATTCCATCGTTCCACATTAGTTTGCTTTTTAGAATTGAGTCTTTCAAAAACTTCAAAACTTAAGCCTTTCGAAATTGGAATGCATCAAAATTAAGAAGCTGTTACATTAATTGTCTTAAAAATTTGTATTTTTCGAGGTGTTAACTACTCGCGAAATCAGGTGTACACCTTCGCTGAAGTCACTGGCGTTCAGTCACTCAAATTCACATGAAGACATAGAAATCACTTGAAGTCAGTGTACACTTCATCGATCGAGTTGCGAACCCCTCGGTATTTTTCATTTTTTTCAAATTTTTATTCCTTACAGTTCTTTTATTTTACAATTTGGAAACTTTCAAAGTAAGGTTTAAAATGTTTAAATGTTCAACGTTTTTAAATATTTTGCCTGTTTAGATTTAAAAACGTACTATTTAAGTTTGTATTTAATGCAACCAATTTTTCGTCTGTAATAGGAATTTAGAGAATAACTCAATTTTTAATTTTAATCAGCTTATCGTTTTAATTCGTCGAGATTAAAGTATTCGAAAGCAGCTCTGGCCTGGATATCACATCTGGAAGGTTAGATATTTAAATTTTTTTATACTTCCCTAACTTTAAATTCGAATCCGTTAAAATGTGGAAATTTAAAAATCAACCCCCTTCTAAATTTGGGTGCTTTAAATATTTATTTACTTTTTAAAACATGGATACGTTCACTTCAATATTTTTCAGCTTGCAAGCTTCAAATTGTCTATCTTATATGCGGAGCTTTTCATTTTGAAAGTTTTTAAATGTCTATTCTTCTCAATTTCTTTTTTTTGTTTGCTTCTTCATTTTAAACTCTACCAAATTTTAGAAGTTTTCAAATTTGACCTATAAGAATTTCAGATATTTTCAAATATTTTTGCTTTCAAATTTGAAAGCATTGTAATTTAAGTTATTAATTCAGTAATTAATGAAACCAGTTTCCGTTCAATAATGAGAATCTAGAGCATCACTGCATTTTTAAAATAAAAGATCTATCTCTCGAGGGCGTCTCTGGACGTCATTCTTCGAAAATTAGTTCATAGTTCCATATTTAAATATGTAATCAAGTGGGTTGTGAGTAATTGTGCAAAAAGAAGATATCACTATTCAAGATATTCTGGAAATGATTACCTCTGGTTTGTCAGTAATTGCTTTTGTGTATAAAACTGGAGCACGTTGAGAACATTGGTTTTAGTTTGTTGAACGTAGAATTGCCTGAATCGATCAGAGTGTCTAATTTCGCGATTCTAATTCAAATTGCAAGCAGAGGGAAACATTTTTTTTGGCTTAAATGCCAGTTATTTTTAGAAAAGCAGGTTAAATATAATAACAATAAACGGAGTCCTATAGGAACAGCGAGAAAAGTGAGGAAATTTTGTACCTGCTATACAAACCTGGAATTTAAAATATATATCATCACCTATAATAATTTTTGTCTATTTAAAATTCAGTATTTAGTTATAAAATTTTAAATAGCCTCCGAAGAATTGAAATGCCCTAATCGATCAAATCTGAAGGTTTTCATTTCTTTTTTAATATAATAACGTTGCAGGCTTTCAATTTTGAACAACATTGTTTTGGAATGACTTTAGTCTTTAAAATAGCTTATTATAATAGATTTCCTTTTTAGAAGCTTTACATCAAGGAGATTTTTAATTTTGTAGAATAAAAATGTGATCACTTTGAATGTTAGGAGCGTTGAAATTAGAATTCTTTCACATTTACTTGTTGTAGAATTTTAATCTTGTTTGTTTCTTTCTAAATTTGTTTCCTTTCCAACTTAGTACACATTTAATTTTATATTAATAAGGTAAAAATTTAGAGCTTTCCACTTGAGATTTTTTTCAAATTTCTAGGGTGCTCAGTTTGTTAATTTTCCAATTTTTAATTTTAGATGCTTCAAAATGTTTTGTCTTTCAAGTTTAAATCTTTTTGAATTTAAAGCATTAGAATTTAGAATCTTATAAATATTCCTGAAGGACAATTCTTTTCTTTATAATAATTTCTTATATTCAGCAAGTTTTGCTCTTTCTTATACATATTTTTATCATTCATTTATTATTAAATTTACCAGAGTTGTGCTGGAAATACTTTACGTTTTGTATTCTCTTCTGGCATATTTTGCCGGATTTTAATTTTCTATTCTGGCATATTTTGTCAACAGGAATCGCAGGATTATATGTAGGACGAAATGAGGCTAGGTACTCAATAGGCGCGTCTTTTAAGTTTCTATCCCGGCATATCTTGCCGGAGGTGAATGTTCAAGTTTGTTGGAATTTATCGTAAATTCTTTCGAATTCCAAAGAATTTACGCGGAATTTCTGTCACACTTTCCATGTTTCCGTAAGGGCCGGGAATACAGATCTACAGCTCCATGCAATATGAAATCAAGTACAGGGAAGTCCCTATAAAGAAACAAGTTACTGTTATCCCGCATATCAAATAAGGCTAGAGATGCTTTGTATATGGAATCAGCTCTACTTTTTGACACTTCGATTTATTGCAATAAAATAAACAAGCAGACCGTTCTGCAATAGAATATTGACAAATTCTATACAATAGTAAATATTGCCGAGAATTCTATAAAATTATATTGCGTGCTGTGTAGCGGCCTGATTTTGTTTATTTAACACCCAAAGTCAAAATGTCAGAATCAATCAAAATCAACTTGATTCCATATATAGGTATACCTATATGCAGTTAACATTGCTGTTGCTTAATTATTTTAATTCTTCTCTATCAAATGATCTATTTTATTGGAGAAATGGTGCTATAAACTCTAGTCTCAAAAATTTACGTTCTAAATGAAAAATTATGCAGAAAACTGTTTCGACAACTGAGAAATGGAAGATTCGCTGGCTTGAATATAACGTTTGCAGCATTAATTGAAACAATTATAGCATGAAAATTTGATTTAATGGTAGATAAAGATTTATTCCATCAAGTCATTATAAAAATTAAACCTAATCCAAGTTTAAAAACAGATTAAATTTAGAAAATGTCTGAGACTTCAATATGGGGGCAAGAGCAACTAAGAAAATATGTAGTTAACAAATACTTGGATCATAACTCTACTATAAATTTGGTCGATAATACGATCAAACTCAAAAGAAAGTTGTATTAGAGATTTTGGCTCACTGGAATCTATGTTCATACTGTTAGTTTTTCTGATTCGGAAATTCGTCCGTGGTATCGCTGAAGTTTGAATTAAAAAACTGGCTACTGTCACTTCTTGTAAATACACGTGTAATTTCAGACAACAAGGTTATTTTCTCTTATAAAACAATATAAATTTTCAATTTTAAGCTCGGTTCTTATTTTTTACAGAATGATGCTGCAGATGCATTTATTCATATGTTATTTATATTAATACCGATCATCGACGCTTAACAGCAGGCTTTTCTTCTTTCTTTGAGTTATTATGATAAGCTTCCCCGGATTCTTCAGCCACTTTATTCTTTTTATGATCTTATTCCAGAATATTATTTTTCAGTTTATTCCTTTGTTTAATTTATTAGATGACGAAGTTATAAGATACATTTTTCCCTAAGCTGCTGTTAACCTCGTTTAATTCATAACCCACATAGGATTTAAATTTAAACTCCGGAACCACACAGAAAAAAGTAGGGTTTTAATTTTGTTTCAGCTAATTTTTTTACAAAATTATTTGAAAATTCAGCTGTTTCCGGTATCACGGTCAATGTGAAAACTGATAAACAACTAAAATACATTCAATGTTCATATTGTGAAAAATGAACTATTTGTGGCTCAATTTTGTTTCAGTAAGTTTTTACGTCTTTTTTTCGTTCAAAATGAAACTTTATTTTTTTCTATGCGCGGACAAATTTACGAATAAAAGAAATTAATAGTATGCATGTAGATTCCAGTGAAAAAAGGGTCCCTTTTGCTTCATTTTCCTTTTCTTCGTGCGTACATATCGAACTAGCCTGTGTCTGTTGGTTCTCGTGCTTCGCGCTCGATAATATATTTATCTCGCGCTTCGCGCTCGGTCTTCGTATTTCACCCACATTTATGCACAGGCCTTTTAAAATTGAAGATCAAAGCATCGACTTCATGGTATAATAATATCAAGCTTCAAGGAATTTCAAATTTGAAATCCTCCGTACTTGAGATTTCATTTCAAATATTTAACTGTAACTTCTTTTTAACACGAAAATTTTCCAAACATAATTCTCCCAATAAAGTTACTCAAATAAAGACATGTAAGACTTATGTAAGGCAGGAATAGGATAAGTATTACATGGACTTAAATCCATGTGTCTGTTGCAAACACCTACATTACCGACAGTGTTTTTGGGAACATTCGAAATAAAATATAGAATTTATGGAAAAGAATTTTTATCAGACATCTAGACCTGAATGTTTACAATTACAAAAAAAAGTTTCTTCTAAAAGGAAAACATTTTTTTGGTTATAAACATCTAGAACCCGATAAACCTTCCTTTGTGCCTTTTATTTAATCTCCCTAAGCGTAAAATAAAAACTAAAAAATCTGCCTGCTGCTCGCAAGTTTGAGCGCGCAATAACAATGTTTAGATACTTTTTGGGTGAAGAACTTTCGTCTTTTAATTTTTTTTGTACCTCGTGTCCTTTTTCAAAAAATTTAATTTTGTTATTTTTAACCCTAATTAGTCACACGGGGTGAAATTCTCCCCAAAAAAGTTCGAGCTCCTCGTAGAGGATCTCGTTACCTTATCTTGACCGATATTGTTTAAATATTTAAACAATTAATGTTGGTTACAAAAACTAAAAGATCATCTTTCACTATCCTTAGATAATATCTAGCAATTTTATTACATTTTTAGGACTCATTAGGACCCAGTGTGACTATTATGTGCTTATGATGAAGTGTGACTAGGGTTAATGTTATTTTTTACGATTAAAACAAAAACTACGCGTTCTATTACAAAATTATTGATGACAAATTTGGATGAATGTTCACTCATTTTTGGAAGAGCAAGTTTTGTCTATTCATTTTTTTCATAGATTGTGTCGTTTGTCTATAAATTATGCATATATTTTTTTAATGTTTGTTACTAATGAATCAAAAACTACGCATTCTATTAAAAATAATTAATAAAAAATGTGCAGCTTTTTTTTAGGTGAACAACATTTGTCTTATTATTTTTTTTCGAAGCTTGTGTCGTTCGTCCAAAAATTTTATTTTTTTATTTTTAATTTGGTTTTTAAGAATAAAACAAAAAATACGTATCCTATAAAAAAGTGATCAATAACAAATTTGTAGATCTTTTTTGGGTGTACAATTTTTGTTTATTCACTTTTCTCGTATCTTGTATAGTTTGACGCGCAAAATTGAATTTTTGATTTTTCAGTTTTTTTGTGCGGTCACATCTGAATTTTCGATTTTTCAAGACAATTCAAAAAGTTTTTGCGATAATGTAGGGTGTTCAAAATGTAACGTTTTTCTTTCTTCGGCATTTTTTCATATCGTGCGTCGTTGTACTTAAAATGTTCATTTTCGTTTGTTTTTTGGAATTTTGTAAATGCTATAACTCCGGTATTTTGTTAAATTCTCATCAGAAAAGGTATTAGATTTGTGTAAAATTTGACTTCCTCCATTGTCGTCAAATGTCAACGTTTTGAGACATTCTGAACCCAAAAAACAGGTTTTCGAGAATATGGCTGGCTGAATGTGTGTATATTTGTGTGAATATGTAGATTTTTATTTTGTTAGAACGGTAACTTTCGAAAGAATTTACAGATTGGATTGGGCTGTGGTATACTTTGCAGGTGTCCTAAAATGAAGGTCAAGTTTGTTAGCCAGCCATTTTGGATAAAAATTAAAAAAGTGAGCGGTTTTTCAAAAATTTTAAGACCACGTTTTTTTTTCAAATTTAAAAATCCTATGTGTGGGTGTTCATAGTACTCAAAAATACAAACAATTGATGCCGCTGACTTTTTTTTTGATAAAACAAAAATTACTGGAGTTATAGCATTTACAAAATTCGAAAAAACAAACGAAAATTAACATTTTAAGCCAAACAACGCACGATATGAAAAAAAGTCAAGAGAAGAAAAATTTTTCTTTTTTAACACCCTAAAATATTGTTATGACATTTTTTTAATTTTCTTGAAAAATCGAAAATTAAAATTTTTATCGCACAAAAGAAGCATGAAAAATCAAGAATTCCATTTTGCGGTCAAACTATACAAGAAGCGAAAAAAGTTGAATGGACATTAATTGTGCACTCAAAAAAGATCTACAAATTTGTTATTAATCACTTTTTGATGGGACGCGTAGTTTTTGTTTCATCTGTAAAAAACTGATTTAAGAATAACATAAATTAAATTTTTGGACTAACGACAGAAACCACGAAAAAAATGAATAGACAGAAGCTGTTCACTCAGAAAAGAGCTACAAATTTTTTAGTAATCATTTTTTGATAAGATGCGTAATTTTTGTTTCAATCGTGAAAAATAACATTAACAAAACAATTTTTTGTTGAAAAAGGACGCAAGGCACGAAAAAAGATAAATAGAAAAAAGTTGTTCAACCAAAAAATATCTACAAATTTGTTATAAACTTTTATTATAAAAATACATTTAGAATAAAAAAATTAACTTTTTGGAAAAACGATACACGCTACAATAACATTTTATAGGGGTGTGCAAAAATCTCGAAGTTCGAACGAGTCGAGTCGAGCTTGTTAGCTTTCGAGTCGAGTCGAGCTGAGCTCGATCTTGTTCGAGCCGAGTCGAGTCAAGGTTGTTAGCTTTCGAGTCGAGTCGAGCTGAGCTCGATCTTGTTCGAGCCGAGTCGAGTCGAGATCGAGCTTTCCAGAAAGCTCGAAACTTTTCGAGCACTCGAATGTCTTTGAGAACCCGAAACTTTCGAGAACTCGAACATCTTCGAGAACTCGAAACTTTCGAGTAGTATAATACTTTCGAGCTGCTCGAAAGTTTCAGGTTCTTGAAAATTTTGAAATTAACAAGAATTTTTTCAAACTCGATACTACGAGGTTTTTCGCATTGCTAAAAGCGATGTTGAAATAAAAAATAAAAAATTAAAGATTTTGTATCCAAAACGATGACCAAATTCTGTACAAATTCAATAAATTGAACTCATCCCTGAATATAATAAATTTCAACTAAATTTCTGATCAGAAGTCCGAAAAAAACTCTAGTATACTGAGTCTCATGGAAATCCGTCAGTTTATTAAATTTTTCATCTGTCAATTTATTGTAATTCTAAAAAATGTAGTCGCCGTTTACGATAAAATATCTCGAATTTTTACTTTTAATTCTAAAATCACTGTTAGCAATTCGAAAAAACCCTTAGTACCGGGTTTGAAGAAATTCTTAGTTATTTCAAAAGCTTCGAGAACCCTAAACTTTCGAGCAGCTCGAAACTTTCGAGTACTCGAATGTCTTCGAGAACTCGAATGTCTTCGAGAACTCGAAATTTTCGAGAAACCGAAACTTTCGAGTAGCTCGAAACTGTTCGAGTACTCGAAAATTTTGGGTACTCGAAGCCGTTCGAGTTCTCGAAACTTTCGAGTGGCTCGAAAATTTCGAGATCTAGAAATTTCGAGCATGCTCGAGCTCGAGTCGGATAGAAAAAGTCGGCTCGACTCGATTCGAAGTTTCGAGCTTTTTGCACACCCTTAACATTTTATCTGACAAAATTTTTCACCTAAATTACATTAACAAATTTTCTTAGAACCACTTTACGCTAGGATGCATGTTTTCGGTTCAAATCGTAAAAAATAACATTGAACATAAACAAATTAAATGTATGGAAAAACGACACAAATTGTAATAAAATACATAATAACAAAATTGTTTTTTTTTATATAGGATGCGCACTTTTTTCAATTATAAAAACAAGAAAAGATAAATACGTCTGATTTGAATATCGATGCATATTATGAGTTTTAATAATATGCATTTATTCAAATGATATAAAGTTTTCACGGTAGCTGAGGATAAAATTAAATGCAAAAGCAGGAGCAAATATTAAAGTAATCATGATAAATACAATTCGTACATTATTTTGCAATATCTAAATAAGCAATCACAGACTGACCTACAGAAATAAATGTAATATACATTTGATATAATAATGTTAAACATACAATGTAGAAAATTTCGCATTTTGGACAAAATTGAGTGCGAAGCACGAGGTACGTCGTAATGAGAATGTATTCGTTAAAGCCGAAGGAGCTTTAACAGAAGAGAATTCACAATCATCAAATTACAGTTGTCGATGATTTGACCTTTAATTTTAAAAGGTCTGTGCACAAATGTGAGGGATAAATTGTTCTCCTTTTTGTGTACACTTGAAGAGTATACCAAAGCCCAATTCAATCTGTTAATTCTTTCGAAAGTTATGGTGCTCACAGACATACATACAGACAGACACATTCGTAAAAACCTGTTTTTCGGATTCACGGGGTCTCAAAACGTGGACATTTGAGAAAAACGGGGATGGGGGGGTCAAATTTTACAAAAATCTAATACCTTCTCTGGTGAGAATGTAAAAATGTGTGGAACTCGGGAGAAATGACTGACTCATCTATTGGGAATCTTCGAGTGAGAATCTTCTGCGGACAGATCGATTCTACTATAGATTATTTAGTTCCCTGAAGAAAAGATATTTTCCGAGTGATATTAATTCATGCCATTGGTAAATTAACTACAAATATGCCTAATCACTCGTTATGGGCTTGGGTCTCGTAAAATAAGTACACTTGTCTGGAATTCTTACAAGTGCTCGGTATTTCTCGGTTTGTAATGAAGGTTTCTTTTCAGGAAACAGTGGTTTAGATGCTAGGAGATGTCCTATGCTAAAGGTATACATACATTTTTTTAGACCTACATAAATTTCCATGTTGTTGAAAAAAATACAAATGCAAAAAACTGAGCGTAGAAGACGGCACTTTTGACAGTTTCGCGGGTGTTTCGAGGAGAATTTGAAATTAAAACTTTAAAAATTGACAAAATGTTTTGAAAAACCATCGCATTTATTAAATAATCTTTTATAAATAATAGTAGAATCAATGAACCAATTAATGCGGAATATATATATATATATATATATATATATATGTATGTATATGTATATGTAATATGACGTCTGGAAGTACTGTTTCAAGTTTGGGCCCCGAGTGCAGTAGCACCTTTAGAGAAATACACAAATCAGTTCGCTGAGAAGCATTGAAACCCGGTCTTAATTTTGTACTAGAACTGGTTTCCTTGATGACGCAGTGGTGCTAAAAAAGTAACCCTGAGTAGATTGTAGCTCATCAGGATTAGACACTAAGTCCAGCTCACCTGAAACCGCATACTCCTGTATGCACTGTACGTAGGATTGATGCAGACTAGGATCTCTTGGAAAACGCCTCTTGAGACTCATGAACATTCTGTGAGCGGCAGAACGAGAATCACCCAGATTCATTGATCGATCGTTGATCGGAAGTCGAACAATATAACAGCCATCCTTGTAAAGCTGATAAGTGGGGTGAAAAAGTTTCTTACACCCCTCCTCATCAAGGGTGAACTCAAAAGATACATTCAGCAGATCCTCCTGTACAACAAATCGACGCAGCAGGTCTAAAAATTCGTGATCAATCGTAAATTGCAGTCCAACAATCTGTCGTGTAGACGAAGAAGGTTCTTCGAGAAACATACCCGACAAGGTCCAGCCCAACGAAGTTTTTTGAGCCGTAGGCATACCCAAAGGACCCTTCCGGATTCCTCCCCAAATGATGTATGCGTAAACCTCTGCGCCTAAAATCATGTCAATGGAGCCACCCCGATCAACAAGTGGATCCGCCTATTCCAACCCGTAAATTCTTCCCGCAGTTAATTCAGCACACTCATA
The DNA here is from genome assembly GCA_011634705.1 of Andricus grossulariae. NCBI lineage: Eukaryota > Metazoa > Arthropoda > Insecta > Hymenoptera > Cynipidae > Andricus > Andricus grossulariae. The sequence goes on along the minus strand of JAABKJ010007545.1, from coordinate 243,328,109 downwards.
GTATGACAATTTACAAATTTATTTCATAAGAAATTTTTTTTTGCTACTCAAGTAAAAGAATAACAACAACGCTTTACTTTGAAACCTAGAGGTTATGTCTTGCATGATTTACTCGGGTGTTAACTATAAAATGTTGTTTTTCAATGGAAAATATCTGTCGACTCTACTCTTCGTGCGAGTTCCAGGTCTCCTTCTGCCAGACCTCATTCTTCTGTTGGGTCCACATCAGATGCATGTAAAATAAACATGGACAGCGGTGAGGTTGAAGAAATGTTGGTACACATAGTCCAATCAAAACGGTTTTCAGAGTATTCCTTGTGTGAACTATATGCAATTATGTTTTCTTTATACAATTTAGCATAAGTACCATTTAAAATTTTGTAATATGTTAAATTCACTCATTTACTTTTTAAATTAGGAAATTATTCTGTTTGCAATGCGCAGCTCTAAAATCTTTTGCTTTGAGAATCAAAATATTATATCTGATGATGGTCTTTCGAATAAAAAACATTACATTCTATTGAAAAAATTTAAATCTTAAAGAAATGTAAATCTTGCAAAGCATCAATTTTCACAAAATTTTGTGCAATTGAATTTTTTTTTGTAGTCGCTTCTTTTCAATGTACCAAAAATGGTGCAATTTTTAATTTTTCTAACTCTGATTTCCTTTAACTGATTTATTCTCTCAAATTCATTGATTTTTTAGTTTAGATAATTGAAAATGTTAGAGTAGCGTGTATATTTTCCACAACATTTCTTTGAGCTGTTCGATTTATAGCGATTGCTAAGCTACTAGACAATTTTTTCGGATGATTACTTCATTGAGTTCACACATTTCGTATTGGGTCTAAGTATTTTTCGAAAACTGATACTCTTCTATGAAGAAAATGTTGTTTTTTCTTTCTCATTTTTGGTATCAGGAAAAAAAACAATTTTTTTAAATTATTTATTACAGAGTGATGTGTGATGAAATTCGCATTAATTTGTCTAAATTGTTCGAGTTTGAAAATATGTAAAAAAACTCATAGAAAACTTGAATTTTTATCTTTGAACTCATTTAAGAATTTTCGTTCACAAATCTTCATAATGGAGAACTTTTAATTTAAAAAAAATTTTATTAAAAACTAGGCAACTTTTGAAAATTTTGAAAGTTTGGAGATTCAGATTCAATGATTTTGCAAGTCGGAAGATTTTGAATTGAAAACTTGAATTTTAATTTTCAAACCCATTAAAGTTTAAGCATTTTTATTTATAAATCGTAACATACCACATGCATCTTGACGGTTGGAGAAAAAAGTTGACGTGTGCGAGGTACGACGTCAAAAGTGGTTTCTGACTATAGTGAAAAAAAAGGTTCATCTGAGCTGCGAGAATCAAAAAGGCAATATCTGAGAAAGGGGAAGAAAAAAAGTGTTAACTGGAGAAAAGAAGGGCAAATGATGTACCCGGAACTGAACTGGAAGAAAAAGGTAGTATCTGAATTCCCAAAGCAGGAAAAAGGTTATATCTGGGAAAGGGAAAGAAAAACATGGTATCTGGGGTGGGGAAAGGAAAAACGTGGCATCTAAGGAAGGTAAAATGAAAAAGATGATAGCTGACGAAGAAGGAGACGTTGGTATCTGGAGAGGAGTATATCGATTTTCGAAACAGGCAAAAAGCGATGTCGAGGAAGGCGAAAGAAAAAAGGAGGTCTCTGGGGCAGCAGAAGGATCAAGATTCTTATTAACTAACATGACCTTGTTTGCGTAATTACACATATCGAAGATTGGAGAGGTATTACTCTTAGAATTCGAGAAATAGAACATAGGCGAGCTTCTAGAGTTGAAGTGCGGTACATTTATCGCAACACATTGAAGTAATGATAGACTATCAATTAGTCCTCGGATAATTTTGAACAATGTTTGAATACTTGTGAATATTCGTCTATCTTCGAGAGCCCATATATGGAATCTATTCCGTGATGCCTAGTGATCAGATCCCCAAGGAGTATAAACTTTGTGCTCCTTGAACGCTAGGTATTTAAGGAAACGCCTTTGACAGCTTTCAATAGCAGCTATATGCTTTTTTGTAAGTCGCGACAATATGACAGACGCATACTCAAGTTTCGATCTAAAAAGTGAGAAAAATATTGTCATAAGCGGATTTTGTTGTTTTAAAATGTCTACATGCTCTCATCAGAAAGCCAAGAGTTTTATTTGCACCAGCAACCAACTTATCTTAACTTATGTCATTAAAAGTCAAACGACTATCTAGTAAAATACCTAGATCTCTATAGACCTCAACCCCTTCCAGTTTAATGCCCTCAATGGAGTATATATGAGTAGTTTGAAAATTTAAGCAAAAGTTGAGATTCGCAATGGGTAAATACATTTTTACATCATCTCCATAAAGCAGGTGATTGAAATTCAAAGCAAGTGATACATCGTTCATAAATATAAGAAAAAGCAATGCTCCCAAATTGGAACCTTGAGGAACTCCAGATGAAGGCACAAACGGAAGAGAGAAGTAGCCACCATACTGAACCATATGATTCCTATCAGTAAGATAGGATGCTATTAGGAGCAAGAGCTTATGCGGAACTTTCATTTCACAAAGCTTATTAAGTAATAAAGCATGGTCGACTTTATAAAAAACTTTACAAATGTCTGTAAAAATAACATCAAGCTGATCGTAACGGACAAGAAGGTCCTTTATATTCTGCGTAAACACGAGAAGATTGGAAGTGATAGATCTCCGTGGAATGTAGCCATGTTGAAATGTCAATATCTCTTTAGCAACAAGGGTATATATAAAATCATGCAGACATAATTAACAAACTTTAGAAAAATTATTTAAGATGGCAATAGGCCTGTAGTTGGTAACTTCAGATTTGAGTTCTTTCCTAAATACAGGACATACTCTAGCCTTTTTCCATTCCTCAGGATATGTACCACGTTCTAATGCTAGATTAAATATTTTTGTAAGAATTTGAGTAAATATAAATTCCCAATCTCTAACTTCAAACGCGGGTATCATGTCAGGCCCAGCAGTAAGTTTATTTGGTGACTTTTTAATTTCTTTTGACACAGTGCTTTCGGAAAATTGAATATTATCACCTAGTCGCCGCTGATGAGACTTATCTTGTAAAGATGTAGGAACAGTAGAATTGATAAAAACACTACGAAAGTAGTAAGCAAAAGCTTGAACTATTTCCTAAGGAGTTGAAAATTCGATGTTGTTAAAACTTATTACGCCTGGTATTCTATGATCACGCTTTCATCTATTGACATATGACCAAAATGTAGATGGTTCTAAGGTTATGTTCACCTCCGCTTTGTGCCTAAATGCAGAAAATGCAATTTCAATACGCTTTTTTATACTAGCGCGTAATTTTTCGAACATAAGAAGATAATACGAGTGATCAGTATAATCATGCTTAGCCTTAAATTAATTTTTCAATTCAATATCAGTAATTATATCATAAGTGAACCATGATGGAAAACAGTCCATTAATCTATTCAATTTGAATAATGGCAGCGTTTTGTGAAATATATCATAAACGAACATGTAAAAAGAAAAAACTGCTTGCTCAGGTCCATTGCAAAGTCATAGGAATGACAAATCTGTATTATGAAGACTCATATAAAGTGAATGAAAATCAGCTTTTTTGAAAATATACCTTATAAATTTGGACTGATCAGCAAACTTTGGCGTGGAATTCTTATTTCTCAAATTTAGGTAGAATTGTACATTTAGTAATGGATGGTACGTGTCCTCTGGTAGGATAGGAGCAACGACTTTATTAATTCTGACTCCAAAGTTAGCAAATAATAAATCAAGGTAACGATTATTACAATTCTCAATAAAATTAAATTGACTTAACTCAAAGTATTCACGAAAATATGTGAATAAAGCTGCTTCATTGTCAGCCCTAATATTAGAAAAATCATTTTTGAAGTGTGGAATATTGAAATTCCCCAGGATAATCATTTTATGGTAAGAAATTTCCCGGACAGATACCAGAGCTAACAGTATTGTCTCAAGAATTTGAGCGGAGATGACAGGTCAAATATAAATTACAATTATGAACGCGCGTAATGCTGAAAAGAAGATTTTTGCCCCTACAGTGTTAATTAAATGCACTTCCTGAATTGCAGCAGTAAGATTTATTTTTACGCAGTTGTAAATATTTTTAACTGAAGAAAGAAAATCACCACCAGGCCTATCTACACGGTCATCCCTCAAAACCTGAAATATGTCAAAGTCAAAAACCTCAGCGCTCTTAACGGATAATTTTAGCCATGCTAAAAGTTATCCGGATATCCTTCTCTCCTCTGGCAAGACGTTTATCTAGAATTTTCTTCTGTTTCTTGAAATTGCGTTGTTGTATCAATGTATGATCTCGGGAAATCCGATATTTTTTTATTGTATCTTTATTGGTACAATTTTTCATAACTACTATATCAGTTGCGATTGCATCATTGATACTTTTAGTGAGGATGGAAGCTAGAGCATGAACGGGCATCGTGTAATTTTTTACATTGTTGATCATATTGGGCGTTTATAAAGAAGAAATTTCTCTGTTGGTTGAATAATTATTATTTTATCTTGCAAAAATAATATCATAATTTTTAAACACCAACAGTATATATACTTCCGAAAGGTTTATTTCAATTAATAAAATCTGCTCTCCAATCACATTAACGTATGTTTGTCATTATTAATGACATTATTAATATTATTATCAATGACAATTATATTGATTTTTTTTGTGGCAAAAAAATATCTTTGAGGCCTACTGTGATATTGATTGAAAAGCGACGCCAGAGGACTATGCTTTTTCTCGAGGTAACTGCTTTTTCTCTGAGTATTTTTTCAAACATCATGTAGTTACAAAATAGAAAGGAATGAAATCCATTTTTAAATTGTTTTTACATATTCTTTAGAATGGTGACAGCAGCTTTAAAGAAACGTGCGGCTACATTTTTTTATTGAAACTGACTCTTATCAACTGTACATATCTCAGAAGGACAAGGTTGACGCATTCAATATAAGAAGTAACGAATATAGTACAGATTTTACAAACTGATTAAGCTCTGGAATATTTACCAGTAACATTGTTGACCAAATTCTTTAATAAAAACATTAATCAGTCTTCCTCCAAATAGAAAAGATGAGGATTGTCTGCAATCTGGTTTTATCCTCAGTCATCATCCTCAATTCTATTGGTGAATATAATAATATAGTATATCTATAATTTAAGGTACATTTTTTTAAGCGTTACGTAAATTAGAATTTCTACGATGGAATTGGTACAGGGAAAATTTTACACGTGCTCAACTGTAAACATCCGTGTTCTTGCCGGCACATCTGTGTACGTCTAAATTTTGACTCAACTGTGCGGGCTGAAATTTAGACGTACAGATATAGTACTGTCTCCACTGTGCACGTGCACAGAATAAGTATTCCCAAATCTGCACGTCTCAATTAATGTGATCAGATTTTCAAGTCACAAGTTCACGTTTGCATATTATACCCTTCCAACTGTACAATCTCTAATATCCGACCGCAGTTTTTTTTAATGTTTCACTTTTTGTTCTGTTTTTAATTAGAGGCAGGTAATAATTGATTTATGTTAGCAAACATAATTGTTTGAATAACTAATTATTATTCTTAGCAATATTCTTTGTGATTAATGCTGGAAAGTAGCGGCTTTTTTCGGGTTTATTCATCTCTTTTTCCACTTTTCAGTTGGATTGCGTTAGAGGTTAATGTAATTTTACAAACATAATTGTTCAAACAATGTACTATTGCTCATAAGTATCCTTACCAGTGATAATACCAGATAGTTGCGGATTTTTCTGAAATTTTTTACTTTTTGTTAACTTTTCATTCAGGGTGATGTATAAATTAGTTCAAGTTACCAAAAATTATTGTATAAACAAATTATTGTTCTTTCAAATGAACTTATCTTCAAATAATGTTTGAAAGTGGCGTCTTTTTTGAAATATCTCTATGCTTGGCATTTTTAGGTATAAACAATTAATAAATAAACAATAGAGCGAATCATTTTTTCAGCAATCTGTTTCTTTTTTCGTGAATTTGTTTTTTTTTTCAATAACACAGATGTTTAAAATACTTCTTATATTTTTTATATATATGATACTAAATGTAAATTTTCCTTGAAGTAGTTTCTAAGGACTTTTTTTTTAAATTAACATTAATATTTATTATTTGTGCCTAGCCCAAAAGTCAAAGAAAGCTAAAAATGTCAAAAAACGCCGCAAGTTTCTAGCATTACTGGGAGAGAAGATAGTTATGGACCATAATACATTTTTTTAACAATATAATGTTATTTGCCTTGAAATTATTATTATCTAACTAACAAAGTAAGAATTGTACGAAACGTTGAAAACTAGAGAAGAAAAGAAGATAAATAAAGTTGAACTTTCCAGTCAAGAAAAAAGTTCACTCTTAACCAAGAAAGATAACTTTTCTTCCATAAAATGTTAAATCTTCAACAAAAATGTTCATTTCCAATCCAGAAAGATGAGTTTTCTATCATAAATCATCACTTTTCTACCAAAAGACAAATTTTTAACAAAAAAGTGGAATCCTCAACCATAATTACATTTTCAACAGAATAATTGAATTTGTAATCAAATAGTAGAATTTTTACCCAAACTAAATGTTATATAAGTTCGTAACGTTACTTCCAGAGATCCGCCCCACCCTATTACCAACCGTAGATTTTTGCTGTACGCCCTCCTCCCTGAAATTGGTAACGTAACTTATGGACGGCCCCTGAATGTAAAGTTGATAAAAATTGAAATATTTCAATATAATAGCGTAATACTAAACAGAAAATTGATAAGACTAGGCAATGCAATTCAACTATATTCAAAACTACACAGTCGTTTTTTAACTATGTATAGTGCTGCGCATTTTTGTATGTCTCACCCACAACATAGAGTTTTGTAGTGCTTAATTCATTCAAGAACGTCTTTAATACGAATAAAGGTGTTTGATGAAATGGACAAGAGATTGCGTTATTACAGGTATAAACCAATGGTCTACGTTAAAAAATCAAGATTTGAATAAACTTTGAAAATGAAGAAACTGTATTACGCCGTTTAAAGATTTTGAAATCAACTAACACAGGTGTTAAGACAGTATAATGACTGTGAAGAAATAATCAAGAATAAGTGAACAACAAAATTTTTGTCCTGAAAAGCAGAGTTTTCAGGTGTGTTTCAAAATAGGAAAAAGCTGCAAACTTTTTGTCGGTTCCTTACTAAAAACCACTTTTGAAACTTATGATATATCAAAAAACGTTTGTGCACATAAAAAAAATGTGATACTCTATTTTTTGTTGCAGAATTAGGTTCACAGTCTAGGTCTTTTCCTGTTGGCGACTATAATCCTGATGTTCCTCGTTTTGGACCTTCTTCTTCTTCTTCTCCTGCCAGACATTCTCCAGACACAACTCTCTCTCTTGCCATACCAGGTTCCTCTGCTGGGTCTCGATTACCTGCCGACACCACTCTTCGTGCGAGGTCCAGGTCTCCTTCTGCCACACCTCATGTATCTTCCGGGTCTGCACCACCAGTCGAGTCTTCTCTTCATATTAGGTTCATGCCTGCTCTCAGGAAAACTTTTCCTCGCGTAATTGGATATAGATTTGAGGAACTTAGATTTATTCGACTCACTCCTCATACGCATCCGAACCGTATATTCGAACTTCGAAGGTACGTTTTTCCTCCAGACAAGCCAATTCGATTGATAAACAAATATTCTGTCCCTATACCCATGCCAAGCGAAGAACAAATTGTATTATCAACGTCCAATGGTGAGGTCTCTGCAATATTAGTAAAATCGACGAGACACCAGATTTTTCGAGGACTATTTACACCTTCGTTCAGGCCAAAAAGGGCAAAAATAAACATTAACAGCGGTCAGGTTGAAGAAATGACTACAGAAGAAATCGCGGAATATAAATTAGGCAAAAGAACCACAATCAGAAGTTCTTTCAGAGTATTTCTTGTGTGAACCACAATTTTCCACGTTGTTAAAAAAACGCTGCGTCTATCAGATCGGGCGCTTTGCAAACGTCCTTTGTGCTTACCCCAGGATAATGCATAGACCTTTTAAAATTATAAGAAATGACAGTGAATTTCATTTGGCCACATTTCTTTTTGATCGCATAATAGAATCCAATTTCGAGTATGTACCAATTCAACCTTTTTCAAATGTTAAGTTCACTTGTTAACTTTTTAAATTGCGAAATCATATAGTTTACCAAAGTGCTATCCAATCGGTCAATTGTTTTGAAAGTTACCTTTCTAGCAGACTAGAAGGCTACATACACGTACGCAGTAAGATATACATATTTGCGAAAACCTGTTTTTCGGGATCATAAGGTCTAAAAACGTTTAAAATTTGACAAAGAATTGAATATTGGCTATAATTTGTATAACAAACAAATTGTTCATGTTTAACATATATCTATTCCAATTATATAATTTTTGTGATGTTTTTAAATGATCATATCTATTCTGATTTCTAAATTATACCTACGTAAATTTTAATTTGTTATGGAATTGGTAAAAGAGGTTATTATTAATTCGAACTTTTATAAAAATATAGGGTATAATTTATCAATGTTTCGATAACAATAATTGTTCATTGAATTTTATTTGTTTTTAATTAGCTAATATAAATTGGTTATTTACTTAAGGAACATGTAATTGAATATTGGCTACTAAGTGTATAATAAAAGTTTACTTTTTATTTAAAATATCTCTTTTTCAATTAAATAATTTTTTCTGAGTATTTGTGATGTTTTAAAATGAGTGTATGAATTAAATTTTCAAAATTTTATGTACAGTACATGTGCAATAGAAAAATGCGAAAATAATTATGATATTTCACTTACATGGGAGTAATTTGAAAAGGGTACGTTGAATATTTGCATTTTCCCATTGTTTGAGGCAAACTAGACGGGGTGCTGGCAAATAATGCCAGTGCAGCCAACGGTGCTCTTATCCTATTTTCCGTTTTAAAAAAATTTTCGATTCTCAACTTCCACTTTCTGCACGCTTTAGGAAATAGAATAGAAGAAATTGAAACTTTCCTCAAGGTCGTCCTTTTTTTATCATAAGCAAAAATTGGACTGGAAACTTAACTGCATCGAATTTTCGAGTGATGCGTGCAAGGATAAGGCTGCATACTATGAGAGCTCGTCCGGTATCCCAGTCACCGTGAGACACCTCACCCAGGTCCCATTCAGCTTTCGGCACGGTTGCCACACCTCCGCTTAGGGCATATTCCTTCGGCACCTTTCCTGGACAATTGTTCGCGACTGCTTATTAATTATTGTAACCATATTTAGCAGAAACAGGGACCTTTTATCCGTAACCCCAGGACTCTCTTGAATTATACTGCAGGGTCCCATTGGGAGCAACTGCCACCTAAAATGGACACCGGGTCGCAGCAGAACCGCGATAAATCAAACTCATGACCATGAGTAGGATTTACCGTGGTCCTACTGGGAGCCGATGTCATTTTTTAGATCGCAGTTGCTCCCAGTGGGACCCTGCGGTGATTGTTAAACTTTACTTTTTAATTATATATATATATATATATTATAACGTGGCATTAGGCCACTGATACAAATAATTTAAATGTTATCAAATTCCTATTTCAAATCGCTACTCGTGAGGCTTGAACTAGAAGCAAAAATTCTGTCAGTCGCCTGCGAGCAGCTGGGGTTGATTGGTTCGAGTAAAATGTACTCTAAACGAACCAATTAATCCAGGTTATAGGGCCCATGCCAACTGGCAAGCCTGGCAGAGTCGACACACCAAAGTAAGACGGGGGCAACAGCACTTCGACACTGGCGAAGAGGACCCTAGTTGCACGCATGTTTGTGAGTCCCGTACGCTCAAGAGCAACCAGGGAGACGAAGTCCAGGTGCCAGCGCTGCGATCCAAACAAACCGGCACGTGGTCGAGCGCGCAAACATGCGACAGGCCATAGACTAGAGTGTAGCCGACCACGCGGTCCATCTGGTTCTTCTGCGCGCCACCTCGCGCCGTTCATTGAAAACGAATTTTCTCTCTCTCTCTCTTTTTTTTTTCCGCGGGATCGGTCATCTACGCGTGACGTAACGCATGCTTGTCGCCCGTTGTGAACGAATTTTCTCTCTATCAGCGTAATCAGTCATCTGCGCATGACAGAACGCGTACTTGCGAGTCCGTGGGGACAAGCATCTTTGGAGAAAACTCACTCTTAGTTCAACGCTCACGAGGATAAGCAATAAATTTCGTTATCAGGAAGAAAAGATTGGATCTGTTCGTTCAAAAATGCCACTGGGACACGGCTCCCTACGGGGATGATGGGTTATCTCAGGTGAGGTTAAGCATCTTTAATTTCTCGCTCTCGGGACTTCTTACATATTACGTTGTATTTATTTTCTCTTTTGTGATCTTAAATGTGTACGCGAGTGGGCAATAAGTGCCAAAATTAAGAGTCGTCAGCAATGGCTAACCGGTGACGCTTTGTTAATTTTGCAGCAACACCTAACTAGCTCGAGGAAAAATGCAGTCTCGCGAATTTATTTTTGCATCGAGTCAGCGATTCGGATCTTGAGAATTCGACCACGCGGTCTCACAAAATAGCCGACGTTAAGTAGGTTCGAAAATTACTTAACTAGATCTAGCATTCGCGTAACTTCTGCGGCATAGCGTCAGTGATTCGGATAATAGAAATTCGACAACGTGGTCTCGCAAGTTGCCCGCGCTAAGTAGGTATAAAAATTAATCAACTCGATCTAGCATCCCCGAGATTTTTGTGGCATAATGTCAGTGATTTGAAATTGTAAAAGTTGACCACGAGGTCTCATAAAATGACCGACATGGCATAGGCAAGTTTCGTTCGAGAACAGACTCCATTATGGTCGTGCTCCACTTTTTGACTTGATGTTCTTATTGGTGTAATTCATATCCGTAGATTACCAACCAAAATTTAACATCGGGGTATTGTCTCGGATTAATTATTATTTTAATTTCAACTAGTTTCTCTTGTTTATTCGAAAAGCGCGGGTTCACGCAAAGTAGCCACGCAGCCTTGACCTACCGTCGGCTCTGGAAATGTAATCAGACTCAATAATTTTCCTTCTTTTCGACGATGCAGTCGGTTTGTTTGTCAATTTAATTATTATTGATTTTTCTTTTGTTAAACATACGAGTTAAAATGAATTTGACTTGTAAAAATTACTGCCTTGCAAGTGTGACGTCAGTCCTTATCACTCCCCTCTTTGCTTCCCTTACCTATAAACTAGTCAGGCTTAATCAATCTCAAAATGATATAACCCGTGAGTATGGTGGGGAGAAGTTCTGAGATAACGTCGACAACTTCCTGATTTTTGATAATTTTATTTAAAAATCAGCTGGCGATTAAAGTTCAAGTTAGAAGTCAGATGACTATTTATCTGTAATCATCAATAAAATAAATAAATAAAATAATAATATATGTATGCATTTTAAATTTTACATAAATATTATATTCATATATATATGGTTTCGGTATCTATTCCTTTGAAATAGAAATGACGGGCCTATGACAAAGCCACCGAATGCGTCCTCGGGTTGCGGATAGAGGGTCCCTGTACCAAGGGTTTCTGCTAAATATGGTTACAATAATCAATAAGCAGTCGCCGACAATTGTCCAGTGGGGTGCCCATTTAAAATGCAATATTTTTTTTCTTAAGGTCATAGCCAATAAATTTGTACAGTTTCACAAAAAAAAGGCCACATATTTTTTGTTTTTTTTTATATAACATTTTCTGGAGCTCCCGCAAGACGTTTAAAGTTCTAGGATCGACAACTATTTTTTTAGCTTTGAAAGAAAAAACACGTGGTAATTTTTATGTTTTAAGAAAAAATACTATAGAGTGAGACTTTAGAAATTTATTAAATTGGCTCAGATACGATATTTAAGTAGGTTAAGTTTCATAAATACATTGGGTCTTACCCCCTGCGATTTTTCTTTGAATGAAAAAAAAATTTCTCGCATACTTTATTTTCCGAAAAAAAGTATCTTAGATCCCGCTCAAGGCGATTGAAAAAAAAAAATTTTTTTTTATTTTCTCTCTTGAACTATGGGCTCTAGTAGAAAAATAAATATCATGAAGATATTTCATTTTTTTGCAAGGAACATTATTTAATGACAGATTTTTTGTCTCAAACCCTTCTTTCGAACAGTACATCAATTAAGTGTCAGGAAAATGGCATTTTTCACTTTTTTAGCCGAACTGAGGGTTTAAGTGAAAAAATAAATGTGACAAAAACATTGTACTTTCTTCTGAACAACATTTTTTGTTGATAACAAAAATGAACAAGTTTTTATGAAAAAAGTCGAAACCAACGAAATTAATAAATATATAAAGTTTGGTAACAAATAAAAATATTAAACTGAAGTCGAAAGAATTAACGGAAAAACATTAATGATAAAATTGATGTAACGTCAATTATTTCGTAGTCAATAAAATAATTTATAGTAAAGACAATCCAGTCAAGAATTAAAATATCTTTAAATCTCTGGCGAGATATTGAAGATCCACACATGTGTACTACATTTTTAAAAATAAGTCGAAGGCAATAGTTTATGACGATGACATGAACATACATTAAACGAACAGACTGGTGTTGACAATAAGCAAACCTACAATTTCACTTTTCATTTATAACGAAGGTAACATCAAAACAAACCCAAATGAGGCAATCGCGCGAATTTTTAAATAACTTGAAAGTAAGACGGGAGTAAATGAGAGAGGAAAAGATCAATATTATTTTAATATACTTTAATTAATTTCATTAATGTTCAAAGTTTTGATCTGTAAATTTATCGATTTTTTGTGAAATTTATTAATGAAAATGGACTCCAAAATACGTCTCTTAAATAGGTTTTTTTCCCTAGCTAAAATTTCAATTTTTTTCAATTCGAAGTCAAAATGATGATCGAAAATTCCTGGCATATTGTGACAAACCTGTATTTTGATTACCCACTACACAGTCTCTTTTGTGTTCAGCTATTCTATCTTTCAATCTCCTGCTGGTTTCACCAATATAAATCTTATTGCAGCCTTTACAAGTGATACAATAAACGACGCCCGACAAACAATCAATACTATCCAAATCTTTCTTTTCTTTCATTAAAAATTCATCTGAGGAAGAAACATTGTTAAAATAAACATTGATGTTAAATTTTCTTATAGAACCCTTTAAACGTTCAGATAAACCTTCAATATAAGGAAAAGTAACTTTAAGGTCTGTATTGACATATCAATTAATCCATTTTTTCTTTCTACTACTATTATTATAAATCTCAAAAATAATTTCTTTTATAATTTGGTTAAGTAATTGCAGAGGATAGTTATAAAGCAATAAAGTAGTCTTCAATTGATTTGAATTTTCTTTTCTATATTTAACGTCACTTAGCTTTATGCATCTATCTATCAAACCTTTTATCGGAACAACTTTTGTATAAAGGGCATGGTGTGAATTAAAATTTAAATATATACCTGACCAAGAGTTCTTTTTAAACCAATTAGTTTCTAAATTACCGTCCAATGTTTTTTTCATCGTGATATCCAAATAATTTGATGAGTTATCTTTTCCCAATTTATGAGTGAATTGAATTAAAGACTCTATGGAATTAGGAATATTAATAAAATCAAACACTTTGTTAGTTGAAATTATAGTTAAAATGTCGTCCACGTAACGCTTATGAAGAATTGGTGTGAAATCCAATAACGAAAAGGTTCTATTTTCCACCTCTTCTAACACCAAATTTAAAATAACCGGAAACATAGGTGACCCCATAGGGCATCCCGATAATTGTTTGTAATACGTATTGTTAAAAAAAACTATATTGTTGAACACAATCCTTGTTGCTACTGAAATTTCATTTTTTTTATCCTAGTTGAATTTCTGTTCAAATTTAATTTCTCCTCTATGCAATCCAAAGCAAGATCTACCGGAATACTGTCGAACATAGAAATTACATCCAATGATAATAATGAATGATCTGACGGAACCACAATGCTTTTTAAATTTTCTTTTAAATCCCAACTATTTTTTACTACCCTCCCAGAAATACCTGTTACAGGTTTTAAAACATTAGCAATATATTTTGATAAGTTAAATGTTGGACTACCTACTGTAAAAACAATCAATCTCCATTTCAAATCTGGTTTTTGAACGTTTGGGAGTGCATAAGCTTTTGCAACACAACTGTTATGAACTATCAATTTTTTAGTCACTGAATTATTAATAAAACTCTTCTCTTCACATCCTTTTGATATTTCATTAATTTTATTTTCAATGGTCGGTACCAAACTGGTTTTAATATTTTTATATAAAATATCATTTTTGAGTGAATTTTCCACTGTTGATATATAATCAAAACAATTTGTGGCCACAGTAATATTGCCTTTGTCAGCGTTTAAAAAAATTAAATCTTTGCATTCATTTTGAAATTTGCTAAGCAAATCTATTGATTTAATTAATTTTTTAAAACTATTCATTTTATTACGATTTGAGATTAATTAGGTAACAGTTTTTCTAATTTACATTTTCTTTTAATCATGATCTATAGTCTTAATGCAATTTTCAGTACTTGCTATCATGTTATTAACCGGTAATTTTTCAACAGTGAAAGGAATTCCAAAATTATTACCTAAAGCTAACGTTTCTACAACCTCATCTGGGATGTTAACATTCGATAAATTTCTAAAACATTTATTTAATCTAAAATATTTGATTGATGAATTTTCAGCTAAAAACTTTTTCATTAGAAAATCGAACTTTTTAATACATTCCCGCCTCTTTTTAAATTTTAAAATGTTAAAACTGAAAACTTGTGATTCAAAAAATAAATTCAATGAACCGTCTCTTATGATTCGAAGAAGTTTGTACTTTAAATATTTGGTAAAAAGTGAATATTTTTAATATTATTATCAATTTCCAATCTGAAACATTTCTTTTGAAAATTAAGTTTTATAGTTTCAAACTTTGAAATTAACTTGTAATTTAAATTTTGAACATTAAAATTATTAAAACAATGCTTAATGTGTGCCGGTACAAAAGAATTATTCTTACATCTAATTAAGAAAGTAAGTTGCTCCTTTAACACAACTAATCTATTAGAATTAATCCAATCTCCGATGTTGTACCTGGTAGTTGCTCCATACTGACTCAAGACTTCGTTCATAAAAACTTGTTCATTTTATTACATTTTATGTAATTATTTGTTTAGATCTTGAGAATGGCTCAAAGCTGAGCCGAAACGTTGATTAAATTTTGACACCATAATTAAAATGAGTTGTTTTTTTATAAGACTGTAAAGACCAAAAAATTTCATTATTTGAATTTTATCGACAACAGTCTAAGACCGGAGTTTGGCTTTGGTTTCCACCAACCGATATTAATTATTCTTTTATTTTTCAACTTCAGTAGAAATACAGGGCCGGTTCTGGACCGATTAGTGTTAGTGCATGTCCGTGTGATAGTCCGAGAGCCCACTGCGTTTTTTGGCAGGTGAGATGCCAGCATGATAAAAGTTACTGGAGATGATAGCTTAGACGTACACGATGAGGGAACGCCCATCCTGCCAGCCAGCGCCCAGCCGGTCATAGGTGCGATAAAAATGGATTCTTAGCGACCGATTTTTTCGTTTTTTACATGTCGTTAGCCAACACAATGGAATCTAAACCATATTGTAGAGGGCAATTGGTGCTTTCAGAAAATGTAATGCTGCCACCCCTCACCCGTCCAAGAACCCCCGGCAGGGAGGCCTAAACGGGGTAATTGAAGTTAAGTAAGTGGGGAAGTCGACCAGAACGATAAAAAAAACGTAAATAAAAGCTCTAAGCCCTCAGTAGAGAAAAAACTTGTCCTGCCAGGGCTCAGGTGTACAGAAATAGGCGGCAGGAGCATTTCTTTGCGAAATCTATTTGATTTGGCTACAATACCCTTCACTTGAAATTACGAAATTTTCGAAACGAAGCATTGAAAAAGTTTGCAAAAATATTATATGTATATTTTCTCAAGACATGCGGTGCAATGATAACTACGAAAAAGTACGTTAAACTTTAATACTTTCCAAGGAATGTTCCTACCAGTTCTATTGACGTAAGTGTTAGTGCGATGTCACAGCAGGATAGCACTACTGAATGGTCGAACTCTTCAGAAACTGTAAGCGGATCCTCTACTCCGTTATCATTGGCGGCACAAATTTATGAATGTTTCGACCCTTCGTAATAATAACATTCTGCTGTGAGCGCACAGTAGCAGTCTCATAAGTAGCACTCGAACGAGGACGCGAACGTCCTCATACTGCCTAATATTGGATTCTTCATTGTAAATCTCAATACTTGTAGCCCAATGTCCGCTTTTATATTTTTAGGTACTTTTAATTTATTTTTCATACATATAATTTTTTTAATTTATTTTTTGCTCACAAAAGTGTAGCAAAATTCAAAATAATGGTTATTGCTTAAAAGTAATTTATTACGTGCTGCAAACATCAACTGATAGATACAAATAAATTTGTGTCACGAGGACGCGAACGCAAGACGGCAGACTCTCTAGCCTGAAACCTAGACCATTGCTCCGTCGCAGCTTGCTCGATCTCTCGACAATCCCAACCGATAGTTATTCTACACGGATTTCTTTCAACGCCTTTTCTCGATTAAAATCCGTACCCCCCGTTACGCACACTCCCATTATAAGCTGTCTAGTGGTTCGCTCAAGTACCATAAATGTCTGGACAAATTTTTGTATGTTGCTTCCTAGACCTTAGGATTTATTTCAAAGTACTCCAGCAAATCTCGTAGAAGATGTAGGTCATTTAGTGGGGCCAAAGTAACACACAAACAGGTGAACCACTTCTGCAGGTACACCGTGACAATGAAGACGTTAAACTACTGGATTCCATATAGTTCTGCCACTCTGAGTTTGCACTGACCTCGGAAAATGTATATTTTCATGGATTGAATTATTTTGCACATCCACCTAGCTCTGCGATAAGATCCTGGAGAACAAATTTTGATTCCCTTCTCCGTATTCGAGTCCAAAAATGCAAGAGTTAGGAGAAGCAGCTCTCTCAAATCATCTCGAGGTTGGAATAAAGACAATTGATATCTAATGAATTTATTCATATTCTCTTGAATCTGTGTAAGAAAACCAAATATTTTCTCATCTTCCATAGAACTTTTTATAGTTCTCTAAGTCGATGGAATCCCACGCCATTTGAAATTACTGGAATATATTGTTCGGCTCACTGGAAGGTCCAACAAGAAAATCGAATGCAGATTTGACAATAAGCTCGTGAACATGATGTCTAAAGCGAAACACAAGAGCTCCTTTCCTAATTTTCCTCAAGTAACGTACATACTCCACAATGTACCCCGGTATTGCTGCCAGTTGTGTCAAAACACATAGTTGTTACTCGACCTATCAGCTACTAATACGTTATTGCCTCGTGTACGGCACTAGTCTGGGCATCTCCTGTGCCTGAAGGAATTGCTGGAACCCCTTAAAGTTTCTCAATTCCTTCACCTGTCACCAAAATTGCGTTTGTTTATACGTTTCTTCGGGGTCAAAGCTGGTAACAATTTTCCATCCTAGTGAATAGTCAAAAGAACGTCGGGTACCAATGATTTTTTAATATTTTCGGCCACCTTCCTACGTAAAAACACACGCTGTCTCCTAATTGATGACCCAGACTCACCTTGATTTGCGGCAGTTAACACTAGAAAGACCCAGGGTTTTTGAGGTACACATGAAATATCGTGGTAATAATATTAGCCACTATAAAATGGAACCACCGCGGTACATTTCTCTCCAGAAAGGACTAAAATTCACGAAAACGATTCGGTCTGTGTCCAATAGTTAAGGCACAGCAAGAACGAGAAGAAGCAATGGGTCAAAATGACCCACCTCGGTAGTTCTAGGGTTAAAATATGAACTGCGTTTCGATCACTGACTCTCGTGCGATCTAATGCAATGCAAAGGTCTCCACTTGAAGGTATCTTTGCTTTCGATTTCCTCATTAGTTTCGCATTCAGAGATTATGCTTGCATCGCATTCTTCTTCAATGCAAACACGTTCCCTTTTATAGTACGTACACGTAATTGCATTTTTATTAGCTTCTAAAATCGTAAATGAACGATAATTAAATGCACAATTTTGTGACTAGGCTAAACAAACTATGAGAAAAGAAGGCTATACACAGAGCCTATTTTGACTATTATGAATATCGCTAGATTCCGCTGATGATAACATTTTTAGCAATTGTTTTGACGAAATTGATTAATAATAGTAATTTTACATTTTAGGTTTGGGACTGAGGATCGAAGATGTGCTCTCTAGAAAGAACTGTAACTCAAAGAAGACTATAATTGTTATTACGAGAAAAATGAAAACTTCTAATTTTGTTGATTTTTCACAGTTTAATTTTTAATTTTTCAAACTCATCTTCATAGTAGATTTTTTTCTTAATATATACAGTGTATCCCAGAATTTTGACGATTCATATAAAAAAAGATTAGGGATTTAAATGTGCTCTAATATCTAAACGGTCCTGCAAAATTGCAACTGTTATGATCTGTACAAACACCAAATATTTGTTTTGATCTAAAAAGAAAAAAAACATTTTTTACTATAGACTTGCCAACAATTTCATGAAGGAAAGATATTTATACCGACATAATTATCGGAAGACTGCGTATTATCCCCCACCCACTCTAAAACGTGCATGAAAAAAATCGGACAAAATTGTAAGTTTCACCTAAGCGTCAGGTTCACAAATTTTCTTTCACTAATTACTTGTACTCTAAAATGTACAAAAAAACTCAACAAAAATTCCAACTTTCCTCGAAATGCTCGGTTCTCGCATTTTCTTTCGCTTCCCATGTGAAAACGTTATATATCATTTATATATACTGGACAAAACACTGATACTTTTGATTTGTTTTATAAAGAAAACATTTTTAAACAAATGAAAAATATCATTGTCTTGTCCACTGTAGGTAAATTATATATAACTTTTAAACCTGAGTTATTACTTATACTGGTTGTCAGGCAACAGCAAAAAAATATTCATCCCAATATCCTTTTTTATTATTATGATTATTATGATAATGTTGCATCAGAGATGTAACATTGTTTAATCCACCCATCCAATTTATTGTACATTTCAGAGGGCATGCCTGGATCAAGATCACAAGTAAACCTATTTATTATTTGTAGAGTTAGGGTAAAATAATCGACACGTATTTTTTTATACTTGCGGAGACTTAAATTTAAGGGTTGAAACTACCCCTCGTACATAAGAGGTGGTTCCCACGTATGAAGTGGCGAGGGAAATCCTCAAGCTCGGTAAGAACGAAATCAAGTTCCTAACAGAAATGTTTATAGGACATGGGAACCTCGGATATCACAGACATAAGATAGGGCTTGCGGAAAGTCCCTTCTGTCGTCTGTGCGGAAAGGATAATGAGACAGCCACTCACATTCTTTTTCCCTGCCCTGCGATTACGGGGAAACGTCTAACACTCACAGACAATTACTGAATCATTAAGTCAGAGATATCAGCCAACAGCGTGGCTGCGGTCCTCTCCCTATGGAGAGGGTTTTGGGGCCACGCTTAGGCTCACAAAGGGACACAACGGAATTACCCAAGCGTTAGGGGCTGTTACGGTCTCAACCCAGAACTAATAATAATAGCCTTAAATTTGAGTCTACGCAGATATAAAAATAATACGTGTCGATTTTTTTACCCTAGCTCTAAAAATAATAAATAGGTTTAGCTTTATCCAGGCATGCCCTCTGAAATGTACAAAAAAAAGTGGATGGGTGTATTAAACAATGTTACATCTCTGATGTAACATTATCATAATTTCTAACCGGGGATAGATTTTGTGTTTACTGATATTCTCAATTTAATTATCACGGAATTTGGCTAATTTTAGTAAAAAGATCTCAAACATTATATTAATTTTTAGTAATAGTTGTGTTGCAACTCAAACTTATCTCAATGATATTAATTATCCAAGAGAAATCCGTTCAATTTGCATTTACTCTGTTTTGATCAATAGATTGTAGCCAACAATTTAGATTGGTTCCAATACTGATAGGACATTAAATTTCATTCTGGCTCTATTCTTTTCAAACAATCAAAGTAAAATCTCCCATTAAAATTGCAATAGCTAATGCCACCATGCACAACGTGGTCTCCACTAAAATATGGAGTGTAAAGTCGTTACAATAATTGCATCACAATAATTTTAAAAAATATACATATATAACCCAAACACTTACGTCTAACTATCCAAATTCTAACGAATTTGGATAGTTTAGTAGAGAGAAGTTTTAAATGAAACAGGAGAATCCGTTGAGAGTGGCGTCCTTTCAATGACGCTTAGTCCATTCAAAACTTTGTCTTCAATGATAGGTAGATTAACGAGAGACCAAGCCTGTCTCATCTCCCAGAGGGTGGAATAAGAAGCCCATTGGTATCAATACCGGAATGAATATATTAGGAGAATTGGTCCCACGTTATCCCTACTTATTAGTTGATGGCGCACGCAATTGATCGTATGGTCGAATGGTTTCGTGAATCATTCATTCGCTCTACCTGTTTGTCCGCTTTTGAGTCAGGGGCGTATCAATATAAATATTCTCCCGTAGCTTTATGATTTAATTCTGATTATGAAAATAGAACGGACCGTCTCAACGCCCCCATGAACGAATAGAGCTTTTATCTTTTAAGAGATCCATGCGTGTCTAAAAAAAAATTATTTAGAAAAATTGTCAATCAACTAATGCTACCTGGAACGTAAATGATATAGTAATCTTAAAAGAAAAAGAAAAAAAGGAAAACTGTGAGAAAATAGCATGTCAATACTTAAATCTTATATATACATATACCAGGTGTTTTTTTTAACTTGAGACATCGAAATATCTCAAAAAATACACATCCTATGAAAAAATATCTGTAATCAAAACTTTTTATTTTCGAGGGGGAAAAGCGACTTTGAATAAATTTACCCCACCCCACCCCCTCAGGAGGCCAGGGGGAGGTGTAACTTTGTAATTTCAAATGGGAACCCCAATTTTTCATCACAGATACAGATACAGAAAAAAAAATTTTTTAATAAAAACTCACCACCCCCCCCCCTGCCTCCTCGGGGGCAGGGGTGGGGTAAATTTGTTCAAAGTCGCTTTTCCCCCTCGAAAATAAAAAGTTTTTGTTACGGATATTTTTTTCATAGGATGCGTATTTTTTTTAATATTTCGATGTCTCAAGTTAAAAGAAACACCCGGTATATCGACTGATGGCCCCTTAAGCTCGAAAATCCTTTTAAGAAATCGATTTTTAATTCTTCAATTTTAAGAAATTGATAATCATCAATGCCCCCCTAAATGAATGCGTTTAATGAAATTCAATTCATTCGTTTATAAACTAATTGCTAACTTATTATCTTTATAGGTATTCTTTTATTAAATTTCGTGTTTCATTTTTTTATTTTTTATTTATTACTCCTTTTCAATCCTTCGTAATAATGAGGTCGTTCCTTATTCCAAACCTTCTTAAAATTATTAAAAATCTGGGGGTCGTGAAGGGAATTTTAACCAATCTCCGTACCCCATAGTGTTTTGTCAGTGAGCTAATTTCTTACTAGAGTTGATACAATAGCGAAAAAGAAATTTACAGTACTTTTCCTCATACAGTTTAGCCGCGAACCGACGCTTGTATTTTATTGGTATTATTATCGGGTTTCTAGAAAATATATTTTTATATCGAGATATCAGTTTATAGAATCGTTCTTTTTCTAATGCGTTTAATACAGTACAGTGGGAATTAGTACACTAAAATCTCTCGAGAATACCGATTTCGGCAAAACATTCTAAAATCAGCCATTTAAGCATGCTAAAATATTAGAGTGGTCTCGAGGATAGCACCCCTGACTAAAGTTAGTAAGTAGTGTCAGTAATTTCCTACAAAAAAAAAGTTCACATAAAATGAACGAAACCTCAGCCATAAATAATGAACTCCGCGAAGCGTATAAAGACACAAGAATGTTTCTAAAAGATAACCCCAAAATTTGTTTGACTAAGTAAGATAAAAGCAACACTACGATTATAGAAAGAAGGGATGATCACAAAGAAAAAATGGAGGCGATGGTGGGGGAAACAAAAACGTACACGGTTTTAAAAAAATACTACATAAAAAGCACATAAAGATATCATAGAAATGGTCAACCACTGGGAAAAACAAAACTACGTGTGCCAAGATACAGAAAAAAAATTAAAAACTACCAACGGAACAGTACCCTTAATTTATAGTAGCCATAAACACCGCAAAGAAGGTAACATCAGTCTTAAGACCAGTCATATCTTACTCAGGCAGTCCCGTCCTCCCTCTAGCTTCATTTATAGGTCAAACAATTATGCTCGCAGTAGAGCCCCCAAAGTCACAAACAAAAAATAGTTTTGAACTAATAGAACGGCTTAAAAATTTAAAAATACCAAAGGACCACGTTTTTGTTTCTTTATATGTAAAATCAATGTTCACAAACATACAGATAGAACTAGCGATAGCAAGTGTGAAAAAGAGGTAAAACCACATTCAGCCGTTAACTGATATACCGCACACAAAATTTTTCTAAGCCTTATCCTTGTGACTCCGGAACTCAATTATTCAATGTAAAGAAATGATATACAAACAAAAACAGGGTCTTCCAATGGGATCCCCGCTATCTCCAATACTATCAGATTTATTTTTGGATCATTTAGAACAGGAATGTCTATTAGAATTGCCATGTGAGGTCCCTTGCTTTTTCAGGTATGTTGATGACATATTAACAGCGATACATGCAAAGGATTTGGACAATGTTTTGGCCACTTTTAATAGAAAATTTAGCAAATTGCAATGCACACAGGAGGTTAAGGAGAATAACAAAATCACATTTTTGTATGTCTGTATTTTTAGGAAAAATTACACAATAAAAACCAACTGGTATCAGAAACCCACCTGGTCGGACAGGTATCTCAATTTTCACTCTCATCAACCAATTAGATACAAAAGAGGTGCAGTCAATAACTTGGTGGACAGAGCAACAAATTTAGCTGACAGAACTTTCCATGAAGAAAATTTAAAGAAAGTTAGAGAAGTTTTAATCACAAATAGTTACCCAATAAAGTTTTTAGATACCGACGCCTCCATTCAATATGAGTCTATGTGCTGACAGCGCCCTGTATGAGACTATTCCCTATGCTTATCCACAGCGCATAGTCTCATACACGGCGCTGTCAGCACATAGACTCATATTGAATGGAGGCGTCGATACAACAATTCAAAACGGATTAAAGTCTCTTCACAGTAGAAATAACGGAGGGCCAGGCGATCACAGGACGCTCACCTCCCACCACCGGAAAATGAGCCACAAAACATAGCTGAACAACCAGATCGTACCCAACCTCCTACCTAATTTCTGTCCATGCCTTATGTGGAAGTGTTGTCACAAAAAATTCTGAGAATGCTCAAACCGTACAATATAAAAACGTCCTTTACTAATCCCTTTGATTTATCGCGATTTTTCACTAAAAATAAAGACAAGTTAAGTAAAGACTTACTATCAAATGTAGTTTATTGCGTTTGATGCAGGGAATGTGATTCGTGCTACATCGGGCAAACTAAAAGGTACCTGAAAACTAGAATTTATGAGCACAAAAGGGACCACCTCAAACCTCCAGAAATACAAAACGCGTTAACAAGACATTCATGGTAACACAATCATGTTTTCAAATTTGAAAATACAATAATTCTAGATAGAACCGAAAAATACAAAAAACGTCTTGTTTTGGAAATAGCACATATACTCACAACAGAAAGCATCAATGAACGGGCGGAAGTAGGAAATCTGTGGGAATTCTATCTTCCGTTACTGCACAAAACGAAATAGGCCAATACCCGAAAGTTTTTTTTCAAATCAAGAACCCTAAACAACTTTTTTAAATAAAAAAAAAATGTAAGACTCCACAAAAATACATAACAATTTTAGTGAGCTATGCAAAACATGTTTTTTTAATCCTGCTGCTAAATATATGAAAAACAAAAGGAAAAATTAGCAAATAAAAATTCAGAAATATTGTAATAAAAATAGCTAATAATGCTTTTAAAAATATTTCAAAGAATGTAGAACAGAAAGTATAACAGCAAAATGCATTCTCGGATATCTGGTTTAGGAAAACGTAAGATGAAGGAACCAAATAAAGCATAGTTCGCAAAATTGAAAAAAACTAAAAGACATTTTTTTACAGTAGTGTCATAAAAAGTCAAACCAAATTCGAAAGAAAAAAAGTAGAAAGAAATATTAAAAACAACTGCACGAAAGATTAAAAAAAGAAAACTGCTATTTCTCAAGGTTGGTAATTCCAGCATTTTTTCTATCATTATTACCATTGCCATTGCATTTCTGCTTTGTGTGTCTGCTTTTTTAGTATCTTGATTACAAAAAATTGTTTAACTATATAGTTTTGTTTTTTCTTACAATTCCGTGGTTCAGATTCAGATTTATAACTTTATACTCTTTCTTGTTTCTGTTTTTTCGTATCTCAGGTTGCATATCATACCTTTGCAGTCCTTACTGTTTATGGTGTCTTATGATCAAAGGGGGAGGGGAGATTTATTTTAAATATATATATATATATATATATATATGTATATATATAATCTTGTTCTCAAAAAGGGAAAGGGGAGTAGAGAATACAAAAAACTATACGTAGTTTAGGCCGTTCCGTCTTCCCGGTTTACCAATATATAATTTGCAATTTTCTTATTACGTCTGATGCTCAAGAAAGCAGCGGGGTGGGGAACAAAGAATATATTTTTTAAAAAAACGCCAAATAGTTTAGACAAATTCGAAAAACAGTTTGCCAGTTTCAATTATCTGCCATCTGTATCTCAGATCTATTGTTAATTACCATTCTCAATTATCTGCCTTACGTATCGCAGGTTTTAAAATTGATAATTTCTCAATTATTTTTCAATCTCAGGTCTCATTTCAAAGTAAGCAATAATTAAAAATCAGTATTCTATGTGAATAAGTTTGGTGCAATAATGGCTTAGGACTATAGGGGATTTTAAAGTAAGAACTTAATGTTTCATATTTACGGCTGTTAGGCACTAATTAAAGACAACACGCATTGAATATAAATGTTTGAAAGATTGTTATTATATTTCAGTTATATAGAACAATAATTAATTTTATATACAAACAAAAATCGATGCACAAAAATCTGTATTAGGGAATAAGTGAAATGCACCAAAAAACTTTTTCTAGACTAAAACACTGAAAAGGGCCCACCTCCCAGACGATTGGAGAAACGCGATTATCGTACCCATATACAAAAGGAAGGGAGATAAAAACAACTGCAATAATTACCCAGAAGCTACGATCATGGTTCCTTAAAGCAACCAATCCCGACGCAACTGGAACGTGTACGTCATCCACTTCTGCTCGTTCTGTTTTAGAAGGTAAGCAAGAGCGGGAAGTTCACGCGAGAAAACATCGTTCAACACTGTTCCTTGGAGTCAGGCCTCTAGCCGCGGATGGACCTTACGCGGCAGACGGATAGTTGGAGATGAAGGTTTCAACTCTGGATACTTTTATTGACTAAAGTATAATTTGTAAATAGTAAATATTATACATTTGAGGTTGGAGTGACAAGGGACTTATCCAAAATATAGGTACTGCTTTTCTTGTTTGAACGGCAGTATTATTTATGAACTAATCAATGTTTTTGGAATGTATAAAAAATGCATTTGCTTATCTATCGACGTTGCGATAATTTGTAACCAATCTTCAGTTATCGTGGTTATCGCTAATAAGAGGCAGTCCAGTTTCAGACCGCACTGTGTGACAATTGAAAACTCATATGGTTTTTTCTGGACAATGCTTCTTATTCTGTAATTAATACATTCATAAATAATAATTCTGAAATTACATGGGAATCGATGACGTGAATACTTTTGTTTGTCAACAAAACTTTAATATTTTTGGTAAGTTTTTCTGTAATATAATTTATATTTGTTGATAATCTGCTGATGAAGAAGAAGCGAATTGTAATAATAATTTTGAATTGAATGTAACTGAAGTTAAAACATGTTTGCATAGAAACCCTTTTTTAACATACGATGAAGATTTTGGATCCTGATAATCTTTTGATGAGAAAGGAAGTAAAAGACTCTGAGGAAAGAGGAAATCGATTTTGGCAAATTGCTGGTGCCTTCTGTGGTGATTATTCTTTTCTTTTATAATTTATTAACTGATGATAGAAACTTCTGGAAAATTGATGAAATTTTGATACGGTTTCGTTGAAACTCCCGGAGATTAATTTATGGAATTTTTGTAGAGATATTTTTCTCGATTTATGATGCAATAAGTAATATTTTATAACTTTAGGAAATCATGCAATATTATTATGAAGAATTGTGATTTAAATTAATTCAATTCAATTCGAAGTTGATTAATCTAAATTTAGCTCAATTAAACTTAATCTCGAGGCGAATTCAACTAGAAAACAAGCATACAAGTAATTTAACTGACTTAAAAGGATTTTGAAATAAAATTTCTTCAACACATAATAGTGCCTAATACTAATAATTTCAATGTTAACATTTAATTTTGTAACATTTTTTGCAGCCGGCCTTTTTATGTTTGGAAATGGTTCTCTTTCTGCCTGGACCTCACCTTCTCTGATTTATCTGACAAGTGAGGATTCAGAAATCCCCATTTCAGTGCAACAAAAAGCTTGGATAGCTTCAGTCACAAATCTCGGTGCAATTTTTGGATTTCCAATGACATGTTTTCTCATGGATCGAATCGGACGAAAAAAAACAATGATTGTTTACGCTATTCCATACAATATTTCCTGGATAATGATAATCTTCGGCAAGAATTTTGAAGTTCTATGTTTAGCAAGATTTATAGCTGGATTTGGAAACGCAGCTGTTGCTACCGTTACAGTATATTTATCAGAAATTACTGAAAAAGACATTAGAGGAACAGTGACAATTTTATCATTGGTATCCTACGACCTGGGTGTATTTTCCGTAAACCTCATGGGAGCATACTTATCATATCACCACATGAACTTGGTACTAATCATACCTTCAATCGTATATTTTGTATGTCTACAATTCTTACCAGAAAGTCCTTATTTTCTATCCATGAGAAATCAAAAGGAACAAACTGTCACGAATTTGTTAAAATTCAGAGGAAAGAGAAACATAAAATCAATTAGTAATGAAATCAAAGAG
Organism: Andricus grossulariae; assembly: GCA_011634705.1. Taxonomy (NCBI): domain Eukaryota; kingdom Metazoa; phylum Arthropoda; class Insecta; order Hymenoptera; family Cynipidae; genus Andricus; species Andricus grossulariae. The sequence goes on along the minus strand of JAABKJ010007545.1, from coordinate 243,300,740 downwards.
GTAGAAAACTCAACATCACAGTTACGAAAGTACAGCAATTTCAACTTGAAGGAATTGTTCAGTGTTAGAAGCAACAGAAGAGCATTTGTGATTGTCTTGATTGCAAATGTAACACTCATGCTATCTGGAAATTTTCCGATAATAGTTTACACCCAACAAATTTTTGAATATAGTGGATTTTCTTTAGAACCTGCTTATTCTGCTGCTTCGGTTGGTGCAATGAAATTAGTGTCTGGATTAGTACTTGCACGATTGGTTGATAAAGGTGGTAGAAAATTATTTTTCCTTTCTTCGGGAATACTGTGTGGCATTTCTTCGATAACGATTGGACTGTTCTTTTTTTTGAAGTTCCAAACGGAGGTGAATGTATCTGGTGTAAACTGGGTTCCACTAGTTGGTCTACTTACATTTGAGATTGGGTCTCCTTTAGGTATTAGTAAAATACCATATTTACTCATGGGAGAAGTCTTTCCTATGAGTGTGAAAAAAACAGCTGTTAGTGGTATTGAACTGCTTAATGATATACTAACATTCACAATGAAATTTTTATTTCCAATTCTAAATGCTGCCGCTGGTATTTACACATCCTTTTGGTTGTTTGCCACTTGTTGTTTAACTGGCACGCTTGTCTTTTTCTGCATTGCGCCGGAAACAAAGGGAAAAAGTTTAGCGGAAATTGAAGCGATTTTGAAATCGAAATAAAAAAAAAGCGTTTCCAGTTTCCAAACAAATTTTATGTTTCTCTTTTTCATCTCTCCCCAAATGTTTCTTATAATAATAATTATATTTTTTTCTACTCTTATTATTCAATCCATATCCTTATATGACCTCTAGCAGCCTAGTCTTTATAGCATCGACTAGTTCTCTTGAAGATGTTATGCTTGTCAAATTAAAATAGATAGCATCAGAATATAGATAGCAACAGAATATAGATAGATACAGAAGCTTAAAAATTTGTAATACCATTTTTATTGAAACTATTTCTTCAACATATTTCCTAAATAAATCCACGTCCAGATCAAAAAGTAACCGCCAACGCTTCGCTTCCTCAATATAAATTGTTCTTAATCTTGAGTGCATTATTTCAGCAATTCAGTTTTATAATTACCAACCAAACTATTGGCTCCCACATAAACCATTCAAAAATTAAGAAGAGCATAGAAAAATATAAACAAGGACAGTTCTCTGGCTCTGATCTTCTTATTCACAAGCTAAAATAATGGCTGCCTCTTGGGGTCAACTGAAAATGTCGAATCCATGCTGTTTATGGAAGGTGGTTTTTATGTAATCCTTCTAATTTATAAAGTATAGATCAATAATACTAGTGAAATCCATAGCACAATTTTTCACACACACTGTTAGAAATATTTGGGATTTTACCACACTTTTACTATACGAGTGCAAGGCAAAATTCAATACCGGTATTGGAAGGTGACACTCCAATACGTGTATTGCACTTTCAAAGAATACGCGCTGTTTACTATATAAGAATTGCAATTTCACTTTACCATACGGGTATTGTAATTTTGCCTTACACTCACTGAAGCCTGTCTTGCGTGTGAGTGATCTTCTATTGAAATAAGATGAGATTTGTGCCTGCAAGTCTAGTGGTAACGCCTTCGTCTTAGAACTTGACAGTTAGGGTTAGATTCTCCGTGCCTGCGAATTTCGATTTTTTTTTAAACTTTCTTCCCCAACATTGTGTCGGAAACAAACTCCGATTAAATTGAATAGAAAGTTCCACCTGATATTTTTTACGGCGTAGATTCTTTGCAATCGACTGCCTAATCGGGTAACTAAGATTAATCTAAATCCAGAATCATATCCGAGGTTCAGAAATAAGGGGAGTAATTGCAGAGACAATTTATTTACGCTAGAACATAAAACAATAATTTATTTAGACAAGTTCACCTACACCATTTGGATATAAGTTTGTTTGTCATATTTATTACTTATAATCTAAACCCATGTTTATATGCAAGCATTATTTGAATTATAATTCTAAGAAGTATGCAGTGTGAAGCTAGCCTCTAATTTAATATTGTACAATTCTAAACACTTGGCATTCAAAATTATTTTATTGCTAGGACTGGGATCATTACAGCAGTCTCGAGACATCATATTTGTAGCCACGAAGCGAGCTGCTCTTTAGGATATAAAATAAACAATGTAGTGTTAGTATAAAATATTTTAATAGAGCATATGAATTTGGAAAAATATCTTTTATTATATGGTGAACGAAATTTTCATTTAACATAAAAAACTTGAACGTCGAAGCTTACTGAAGTTTGGGAAGCTTTTAAGAAAAACATAATACTTTTATAGATCTCTAGCCTCAACCAGCAGGTTTTTAAAGAAACACGCACGATGGCTCTCTACTAACTTTAACAAAAATGGCTTAAGCTGTTCAATTTAGCATCCGAAAAAGGCTCTAGGTTTTAAATACCTAACGATAATTGCACTTGTAACTTACAGTACTTACAGTTACTCATACAACACTTATGCTTGCGCACTAGTCACCGACAGTATCTCAGCCTACGCACTAGTTACCTAGGGTTCTTATGGCTGTATAGTAGTTACTCAAAGTACTTAAACATACGCGCATGTGTTCCAACTTTTCCACGGTCTTTACAGCTATGTAGAAGTTCCCTGCGATGCATACTTGCAAATAGACTGTGGTCTGGGGACCTATGGTACCTAGGCCTGCAAACTAGTCACCAACGGCATCTTGGCCTGCGCGCTTGTTACCTAGGGTAATCATGGCTGTGTAAAGTCAGTCAAAGCACTTAGACCTGCTACGTAGAAGTTCCCTGCGGTACATACTTACGCAATTGTTACCTACCGTTCTTGACCAGGCTACCGGGCGCATCCCCGGGTTGCAGATAGGGGAGTCTGTACCGAGGCTTTCTGCTGAATACGGTCACGCAACTCAATAAGCAGTCGCGGACAATGGTTCAGGTGTAGTACTGAAGGAAAAAACTCCAAGTCAAGGCGTTAACAACCGTACCGAAGATTGAATGGCACCAGGGTATGGTGTTCCAAACGGTGTCTCTAGTATATCAGATCGCCTCCTAGAGTATGCAGACCTTACTCCCGCATGCGGGGCTCTGCGGGGGTGGACCCATACTTTCCTAGCTACTCGTGGGAAGAAGATGGAGACGAATCAAGAAAAACTAAATCGGAGCGTCTTAAGCGAGATGGCAGAGCTAAGCTGTCTGCTGCCATTAAAGAGGCAGTTCGTGCCGGCGGTAGCGTGCGCGAGCTCGTCCCCCGCATTGAGATCGAGATCCTGGACTTCGAAACAACTACGGAGGTGGAAGAAATCGAGGCAGCTGTAAGGCAACACTACGGTGAGACCGCAGGTGAGGTGAATGTCAGCCTCACGAGAAAAGCCTTCAGAGGAAATCTGAAGGCTTTCGTTGAGCTAACAGAATAACTGGCGTCGAGATTGGTGTGTACGAACCCCCTGAAAGTGGGATGGGTGTCCTGTCGCGTCAGAAAGAAGACGGAGGTGATGAGGTGCTACCGATGCCTAGGCTTCGGCCACATCGCAGCGGCTTGTAAAGGCTGTGACTGAAGAACGGCCTGTTAGAAATGCGGCAAAGAGGGCCATAAGGCGGCGACGTATGAAAGTACGCCACAGTGCTTCGTTTGCGCTGCTGGAGAAGGAGAGCCCCGGACAGATCATCAGCCGGGGACGATGAGGTGCAGGGCGTTCCGAGAGGCAGCTTCGTTGAGGAAGCCTCAAGGACGTGCTGCCTAACCTTATATATCTAACCAGGATGCCGTAGGCCGACGAGCCCGATGTATGTTACCACCACACTACTGAGAACGATGCGTGCATCTAGGTTTGGTGGAAAGAGACGAAATGCCAAGCAAGTAAAACAGCGGGACGCCGAGATATGGCGTAGGATGCCTATAGCCCATGTTCCTAAAGTAATGCGAAAGCGGATTCCGGGAACATGGGTTGGCAGAAAGAGGAGGCGAGTTTAGTGCGTATTACCGTTTTTAGGTTGAGTCCCACACTCAGTGCGTAAATGCATTCTCACCTTCTCTACAAAAAAAAACTTGCAGCTCCACAGTACTTCGCTATGGTTATGAGTTAACTAGTGCGTATGCATAAGTACTCTCGGTGTATTCTGCGCCGGTTCATGTACTTTTAATAACTATTGCGCAGACTTAAATATCGTCTATGACTACATGAGAAGTTGTAGGCTCCGGAAGCTACGATCATGGTTCCTTAAAGCAGCCAATCGCGACGCAACTGGAACGTGTATGTAATTCTCTACTGCTTCTTCTTCCCCAGAAGGTAAGCAAGAGCGGGAAATTTACGCAAGAGACTTCAAACAAAACTGTTCCTTCGCGTCCGGTTTCTAGCCGCGGATGACCTTACGCGGCAGACGGCACAGTTGGAGATGAAAGTTTCACCTCTGGGTACCTTTTCAACGCTACCAATCTTTGTAAAATGTTATGAGGAACAGTGTTGATGAACCAGATGAAGTAATCCTAGAAGAAAAGCCTTTTGCACCCGGCTCGCGATGGACTGAGCCTGACGCAGTCTGCTCAGCTCGAAAAGAAATGCTTCATATTCCGCCCATTTTTCTTCCTTCTTTGCCATGATATTACCATTGGCTGGTGCCGAGAATTCAATCACGTAAATGATCTTCGTCTTCAGATATTGGAGGATAATATTAGGCTTTGTAGCACTCACTTTTATTATTACTATAGACTATTTTTATTAATATTATTATTATTGTAAATGGGCAGGGTCATCTGAGTCCCATAGCACTGAGGTTATTTAATGTAACCAATTGTACTGTACTCTTGAATCTAATCATCTCTGCTGAGGTCCGTTTGCGCCATATAGGCATTTATTGCCGTATAGGGGATGTCTATAAAATCTTTTAATTTACAGAAGTGGTTTCCAAAATGCTTCACTCTCAGGTTTACTAGCACATCACAGCCGCAGAGGATGTGATGTGGTCTCTTCTCACGGAAGCTGCACTTTTGACATCAAGGATCGCTGTCGATATCCATGGCATTTAGGTGCTTCTTCAAGCAACAATAAGCCGTGTGCATTTCAACCACTATTTTCACCCACTTTTCTTCCATGTTCAAGAGTTTTTTAGACTTTCCTAAACATGGTTCCTTGATAAACTTCTTAGAGTGTATCATACATATAGCCATCTTCCAATACCTCGAGTGTTCCTCCAAGAGCCACTTTTCAGTGGCATACTTAAGTGAAGCATACGAAGCTCCACAGTATGGTTCAGGTCCGTTAAGGGCTTTTTTAATCCAATTTTTTGCAAGCGTATCTGCTGTTTCGTTATTTTCAATGTTCTTATGTCCAGAAACCCAGATCAAGCTGACCCAGGTTTTACGGGACACTTCGAGAAGCTCTTGTAGGTAACCGTAGACCAGTCTTGATGTAAGCACTTCCGACTGCAGAACTATCAAAACAGCTTGAGTATCGAAGCATATATAAATGTGGTGGTTAACAAACCTGCGTTCACGAATCTCTTTTAGGCGTGTCTCAATGGCCACGATTTCAGCTTGAAATATAATAGGGAATTTGCACAGTGCGATTGTTATCCCCGCACTAAGTTTTATTCCGAGTATTCTAGCTCCAGAGCCAAGGTAGTCTATAGAGCCGTATGTAAACCAGACGAGTCCTCTCGTTGTAAATAAACTGCTTCTCCTTTGTTCAACATCCCGGTCCTCCCTTTTCGGGAAAATCACCTTAAACGGCTTCATGAACGACTATTTTTTCAGCATATTATGAGAGTGCGTGCAAAGTATTTCATCCCCCGACAATGCGCTCTTTATTAAATCATGTCCAGTAATTGCCAGACAAAACACCCTTTGTATGCTCTCCATCTGTTTCCTGGAACTAACCAAACTTGTCCTTGGCACCCAGATCAATAAGGCATAACTTGTAATTGTTCTAACGATTACCGTATATAACCAATAAACTACCTTGGGTTTGAGTCCCCAGGTTTTTCCAAACGCGCCTTTGCAAGCCCAAAAGGCTGCTCCGGCCTTTTTTACTACCACATCGAGATTTATTTTCCAGGTTAGTTTAGGTTCAAAGATGACTCTCAAATACTTAGCTGATGTGGAGAAGTCGACCTTCTTGCAACAGAATTTGGGGCTCACGAGGTTAGGCAGTTTCCTGCGTCTCGTAAAAACCAATAATTCAGTTTTATCTGGGTTAACAGTATAACAAGGTCATCTATATATCCTTGTGTATAGAAACCTGATTCTTTTGACGTACGAATCAAATGTTCAATGACGAGTGCCCCCAAGGTGCAGGATAAAACTCCTCCCTGCGGACTTGAATATAGATTCCGTAGGGGTGTTAATAAAGGCACCCTCTATGTGTCCAGAAACGCTTCTATAGCTTCATCCCCTGTTCGTCCTGCTTTTGGAATGCAGGACATAAATGCATGAAGTGCGTCAATAGTGGATTTGCCTTTATATGAGGCAAGCTGCTGAATATGAAGAGGTTTAGCCAGTAGGATTTCCACCTTCATATAAAAATCGACTAACTTTTCTAATGTCCTCAACATGAAAGAAGTTAGGCTAATTGGTCGAATGATTTGGCTCTCCCCGATTTTGGTGTGAAGATAGCTTTGGCCTTCTTCCATGTCATAGGGGTATATCCCATAGATATGCATATCCTAAAAATCTTACACATTGGTTCCATCAGAACATCCCGAACTTCTTGAATCAATGCCGGGAATATACAGTCCTCCTCAGCGGCCTTGAATGGCTCGAAACTCAGGACGACCATCTAATTTTTTATTGTGTTACCACCCGGTTTGCCATGCTCCAGTTATCCCCATTGGCCCTATGTTTTGGACCGACAAAGGGGTATGATCTAACAGCCCCTTCCGTCGACAAGTACCTAGGTTTGGAACCAGGGAAATGCACCTGCATAAGGTGTTCGAGGATTTCGCTAGCCGTTTCTGTCATGTCACCTTTTGGCAAAACCAGTATCCTCAGTTGACGTGTAAGGGTTTTCTTTGAGGTTCTCTGGAGTTTCGCAGTATCAGGCACATTTTGAATGCCCTAACAATGCCCCATCCATGAGTTCCGTTTAGCCGATTGTAATAATTTCTTTGTTAATTCTTATTAAAAAATTGTGTACTTCAATCGCTAGTTGTAAAACAAGGAAGGTTCAAATTGATGATAATCACAAATACCAAAAAAGTAATCAATTAAGTTTCAAACTGAGATGCATATTTAAACAATTAATAAATATCCGAGACTGTATAAAACTGCAATCTCAAAGTATATCAACAAATTATATCGTCATAAATAGACTAAAATTGAGGATACTGATAAGATGAAAAATCCTGTGACAATGTGAAAGTAAGTCGAAGATATCACTCAGATAAAAAATATAAGTATAAATTAATACGAATCGCTGAACAAAAGAAAACCTTTAGTTACCATCTAAATTTCAGATGACGATCGGTGCGGTTATTCGATTATGCGAATTCCTCATATATGATTCGATAAGATGCATTGTTTCAAAAGAACGACTATGCATTTATCAAACATCAACACAGTTTTAGACCCTTCAAGTAGAATCGAACGGACATCCTCCCATAATTACCATGGTGATATTGATACCATTGTTCAAATTGATTATATAATCGAAAATAATCAGCACCACGCTGCAAACACACGTTCACATACATGACGAAAGACCTTTTTTTTTAATATTGCAATACACTTTAAATTCATACACGAAAGACGAAACTCGTCCCGCGTATCGCTAATAACGAGTATTCTGATTGGTTCTTGACATTCATTATATTTAGAATTGGCGCGCACTCATACAGCAGACAATGTCATTACATGATTGTATTTCGTTAGTATATCTTGCTACACTAACCTTATACAGATCCCAGTTTCCAATTTTCCTTGCTCTATTAAGTAGCTGATCAATTGATTTTATATCCCATTCAATCCCTCTTGGGTTCCTATACCCAATCGGATCAGACTTTTCAGCTGTCAGTACAAACCATATATGCCTATGATCTGATAAAGAAGTCTCAGGTGATACGTGTCAGTCTCTAAATGCTTAACTTATGAATACAGAGCACAAGGTCAGGTCAATAACCTCATGACATCTAGCTGTCACATAGGTTGGTGTATTTCCGAGATTCGATATGGTTAAATCGGTAGTTCAACGGTAATCCAAAAGGTACTCACCTCTGTTGCTGATGTTCTTAACGTCTCCATGTATAGAACCGAGGTAAACAAGTATATGCGATATCCCTTCTGACGTAAATTGCTGCTCTGGGACTTTCATCAGTTCTATTGGAGTTTATAGAACGGAATTTTTGACCTATACCTCTTAATTCTACCTTACAACATCAGGGTTCTTAAATCAGAACAAAAGCCGTATGTTCCACTGTAATACGTCTGTTTCAGATGGCCGAAGCAGATTTACAGTGGTAAATATTTGTTTGAATAAACTTAAAATCTGAGGATTCTACACTGTTCGTTCATGAATCAGCGTCATCCATCGGTTCTACCGAGGGCGGCTGTTCTTCCACTATCCTCACGGTCTCTCTTGGTTTTGAAAGTCAATTTATCTGGGTCCTTCTCAATCTCAGGTGCGGTTTACAGTTCCCTTTCTCGATGTTTTCGACGACTGAAGGGACTGCACTCAAGACCAGTTGGGTTACCTTGGCGTCTTTCTTGGCATCCGTAATGGTCCACTCCTTAACTTTTAACGTAGGATTCTGGACTGCCAAACTTTTAAGAAGAGATGATGGTTCCTCGGAAGTTCCAGGTGTCCATGCCATAAACTTGGCACGCTTGGGAAGGTCCTTAGAATCAATGGCTTTGATTCTTGCACCTTCTCATGGTTTCTAACCGTGTACAGTCTCAATAAGCCATGTCCTATACATATCATCTAAGCAGATGCCGGTAAGTAAGTTGTTTCTAAAAGGGCAGTCCTCAAACCTCGGGATTTCACCAGATTTTACCCCAGCGATCTTAATTTTGAGGGCTGCCTCAATAGCCATTGCTTGTTCTGAGTTGAACTTCTCTTGCGGGCATCCTTCAGGTACAATAGCCGAATTCAGGTGGCTTTGAAGGGCCCGGCTGTATGAGTCACTTGGATCAACAACCCTGCCCCTCTTAGCTTCCCTGTTCTGCAAGGGGCACAGTGCGTATTTTCGAAGGCCCATGACATGTGACATGACCCTCGTGAAAAGAAATACCAACTAAATACCGTTTGCAGACTAGACAGGCCTATACTGTAATCTTTAGTTGGTATTTACCTTCATGAGGAGAACTGAAACTTCCTGGAGGAAGTTCCTTGTGGCAGTGTCGTCGGTGACGTCTATGACTATATGTTGTCTGCGTGATATCGTGTCTAAGTTTAGTACTATCATAATGTAAAGAGCTCTATAGTAGTTAAAGATTCGGAGAATTCCTCAAATAAATTCTCTGAACATGTTTATATTACTAAATATTATACAGCCTAATAATCTTCCTGACCAGAGAGTATTTATATACGGACCTAAATAATTTTCGATGCTTTCAGTACCTCCAGATGTAATTTTATTATCAATAGTTAACTATTATTTAATTTAAAATATAGAAGATTTTAGTAAGCCCCGCGGGGCGCGGCAATCAATCAGCCAATTTCGCGTTTTCTTTTTTTCATTTGTTTTATTCATTGAGTTTGAATATGTTCTGTATATTAGAATTAAATAAATTCTTTGTTAATGCCAATAAAGACGGTGTGTTGAATCAACAAAATTATTAAAATAAACCTTTTTCTTTAATTAAAAAAAATCGCACGAGATTCACAGTTTCTAACGGTGGAGTTCATAGGTTTGAAGTTTGGATTCACCCAAGCGTTTAAAGGTTGGACTGCGTGCTTACGGACTACAAAGCCCATGCGGCTGTTCACACAGTTCGGTAACGGTTTATCGCCACCACTTTTATCTATTTCGGCACAATACTTTTAACCTCTGATTAGACCGCTTTGATAAACAAACATTTCTTGCAGAAGTGAAGTTTAATTTTAACGTCCACAACGTGTCAAAGTTTCTGGACTATGAGCGTGGAACGCGTTTTGAGATTTGACACATGAAAGTAAGGTTATGAAACGCCGGATCCATAACATCATTTCCCGAAAATTTCAACAGGGTCACCACGCAAGCCTTCTTCCATTCGTTGAGTATAATTTCGTGAGCTAGACATACATTGGAAAGAAGCACAAAGTTTCCCTTATATTTGGCTAGAGGCCCTTTTCACTGCAAGGACTTCGACAGAGTTTGGCACCTTTTTCAGTCACATTTGATCTAATACTGCCTCAATTTCTTCTCCTGTGAAGGCTTTTTTATTTTTCGCTGACTACGGTCGTTATAATACATTTTTTCTCACAGTTCCTGCTGACTATATGTTTCCCGCTCTGGTGTGCCATAACAGAAAGTATTGTCCAGTAACTTCTCTGCAGTGTTCCGCCAATCTATCGTTGGGCTATTTTTTCTCTCATTGAGCTGATTACAGTATGTGATTTTTGTTTCTCGCAACACAATTTGTATGTATATCCTCACCAATCCTTAGCTGTTTTATTTTAATATGCTTCCCAGATATGTTTTTTCGTGAATTCCACATTCTTATCGTAGTTCATTTTTATTTTATAATATTCTAACTCTTCTTTCACTCAGTTAGGTATGGGTTCCACAATTTAACCCCATATTTCCTGTTCTTATCAAGGGGTATAGCCTCATTAGTGGCAATATTTGATGTTCTCCTTACCTCTCGCGCAAAAATGTTACCACTCTAACTTATTGTTGCATTGCTTGATCGTAATTCCACACAAACATTCTGTCAACTTAGCATCCAATTAAAGCCAATCATCGTTATCTACCAAAAATCTTGTAATAAAATGTGCTTGAACTACGTCGTTTTCTCTCCTATGTGGTTCCAAATCGACAACAATCGCGTTGTGGTGACTTGAAGTCCTTGTATACAGAGCTGTCTCCATAACAGAAAAAGATGACTCACAAAAGGAATTACAAAATGTTAAACAAATCCTAATACAAAACGATTACACAAACAAATAAATTCAGAAAGCAATAAGAAAATACACTCAAAAAAACTAGTCAACACAACTCACTAAAGAAAGAGAGATAAAAACGACCACCATCCTACCCTACATTAAAGGTATCACAGAACAAATAGGAAGAATTCTCAACAAACACAACATCCTCTTCTCCTTTCACTCCGCTGGGATTCGAACACCAGGTCAACTGATTTCCGGTCAGGTGCTCTAACCACTAAGCTACAGAGAGATCAGAGGAAGAATTCTTTTTTCTGAAGTACGCTTTATTTAGCAAGATGTTACATATCAATTTTTGATAGAAATCTGTATTATCATCGGAGAAGATAACGAATCAAAATAGATTCGTTATCTTCTCCGATGATAATACAGATTTCTATCCAAAGTTATATTCTCCTATACAGAAAATATTTTAACGTCATTTCAGACAAGATGGAGAATAAACATTTTAAATGAAATTTTATTCAGAAAAAAGATCTCCTTTCACTCCGCTGGGATTCGAACACCGGGTCAACTGATAATCAACTGTTTAATCCCAGCGGAGTGAAAGGAGAAGATCTTTTTTCTGAATAAAATTTATTTTAAAATTTTTATTGAAATGTAACATCTTGCTAAATCAAGCGTATTTCAGAAAAAAGCAAATTTAACTGTTTTGTAGAAGATTTGTTTTCTTTTTAATTTTAAATTATTTTTTCAAGTGGAAATTTAACTATTTCATTTTTTGTTAAAAATTGATTTTCTTAGTTAAGAAATTCAACTATTTGGTTGAAAATTCATGTAGTTTGTTGAAAATTCGTCGTTGTTGGTAGAGAAATAATCTCCTTCGTTGAAATTCAGCTCTTTCATTAAAATAATGTACTTTGTTGAAAATTTATTTTCTGGGTTGAAAATTAATTTTTTAACTTAAAATGTAACTATTTGATTGAAAATGAACTTTTTTGTTGAAACTTCATATTTTTGGGTTTCAAATTCAACTATTTTGTATAGAAAAAGTCGTCTTTTTGTTCTTGTTTTTTATACTAAAAAATAATTAGTATGACCCAATCCATTCCAAATCAGACAGGTTCTCCTCTCGGTTTTAGTCCAGTATCGGGGGTTGTCTTCGGTCCCAAATCGGGGGGATCCAAACGTAAACAACCGTTGGCGAGAGACGTTGCGACAGACGTCGCAACCGTTCTGTCGTCTGAGACAACAGTTTCTTGGAAGGAGGAAACCGGGGGGGGGGGGGCTAAAATTGAGAATTTGGTGTATAACTCTTGACATGATTGAGATATTTAAAATTTCTTGCCAGATTTTTGTAGAGTTCTCGCCTTCTTTCGAAATCTGCGGGAATCCACTTATATTTTTTGCCATTTTTTATTTTTTTTTATTTGTACTATCATAAGGATAATACCTTGTGAGTTTACTGCGGGATGAATAACTTTTGTGGTCAGGAGAACTTTTTTTCGTAAAATCGAATTTTCGAATTTTTCTTGCAAACATCAATGAAGTGGAGGAAATAATTGGCACAGTCAAAAAAGTTCATTTACTCATTTATGATAACTTGTACCATTTCCGAGAAAAATGAAAATATTCAATATTTCTTTCGGAAACTGCAGTTGCAGCAGACGAGCCCATTTTTTTAATTATACAAATCTGTTATTAACTATATAATAAATTGCTATTTTGTGCACAGTTCCAAAATCAAAACTCACTTGTCGCTTGACATTCAAATTTATTCTTGAAGTTTCACGTACTATTGTGAATCAAAATTTGCATAGAGACATTAAACTATCACAAAATAATAGAAAACATTAATGAAGACATTTTCGAATTTCAACTGCTTATTTATACATAAAATTTGACAAACAAGTTGAAGGACTAGAAACATATGGACAATTTCTGTGAAAGGGGGCAAACCCCACCTTTTTTACATCGAATACATTTTTTTTTTAATTTTTATTTATATAAAAAAGATATTCTATAAGTTTTATGCGGGCTGAACCATATTACCTATATTTTTAACATTTTTTCTTATCTGTTGAAAAATTTCAAACATGCATAACTTGAAAAAAAAATTGTTTTCTCATAAATCGCAAAAATAAGTATCGCCTAATTTCCCCTAAAAACAACATATTTTGTCCCCGAGTGATTCTGCGACTTCGTGCGTAGAACCTGACTGATTTTAAATGGATTCGGTCTAATGAAAATTTAAATGTTCTGTTTTTGGTTAAAAATTTATCTTTTTAGCTTAAAAATTCAACTATTTGATTACAAGTTTATGTAACTTGTTGAAAATTTGTCTTTTTTGCAAGGAAATTAATCTTTCTGGTTGAAAATTCAATTATTTTGTTAGAAATGGATGTATTTTGTTAAAAATTTGTTTATTTTGGTAAAAAAATCTTCTTGGTTCAAAATGCAACTATTTGGTTGAAAATTTATATATTTTGCTGAGTATTCACTTTTTTTAGTAGAAAATTAATCTTCTCGGTTGAAAATTTATTTATTTGGTTAGAAATGGATGTATTTTGTTAAAATTTGTCTATTTTGATAAAAAAAAACTTCTTGGTTCAAAATGCAACTATTTGGTTTAAAATGTATATATTTTACTGTTTCGTAGAAAGCTCGTCTTTGTAGCTTGAAAATTCCACTATTTAATTCAATATTCATGTCATTTGTTAAGAATTCGTCTTTCATAGTATAAAATTGATCTTCATGGTTGAAAATTCATCTTTTTTTACTTAAAATCTTTACATTTTGGTTGCAATTTGTTTCTGTATTGACTGAAAATTTTTTCTTTGTTGAGGATTTAAGTATTTTTCATGAATAAAATTAATTTGGTCATACGGTCATATAAAAGGCAATGGATTCAGATGTTAAAGAATCAAAATTTATTTGTCATGTTTAACCGACGTATATTTCGACCTAATTGCAGGTCTTCTTCAAAGGTGATTATCACCTAAGTCAAAAATTAATATAATTGTAAATTCTAATTTGATATAAAATTTTGTTGTTGTTGATATATAGTTAAAAAGTTCGTTTAAAAACGTTTTTCGATTATTTACCTGTAGTGATGTTGATAAATCCTTGAAACATTTCAATTCTGTTGTTTATATTATGGTAATTTTAGAGTAAAATTTTCTTAGTTTATCCACATTACGGTTTCAATATTGAAAACTTAGTCTTCATTTAAGTAAAAGATGATCGTTCTATTTTTGTTTTGTTTTTTGTCAATTATATGCTTCGTCAAGATTGAAATTGAAACCTCAACAATTTAAAGAGGCTTCATAATTAAGTAATAACTGCATTTTAGACTAAGTGAAGTGTTATGTTTCGTAGGGACAATCATATACTATCAATGTATTAGGGTCAAGCTAGTTTTCATTCAGTAATTAAGAAGGCTGATATTAAATTAGCATCCTAAATGAAAAGTGCGCCAAAATTTAAATAATGCTTTGGTAAATTTAGTTAATATTCAATATTTATGTTTTTAAATCAATGGAGAATTGAATATATTTAATAATGAAAATGGACTCAATAATTTTTCTTTTATCAGTGTTGTTTTCTCAAGCTAAAAATTGATATTATGTAGTTTGAAATCAAAATAATGATTTAATTGCCATGCATATTGTGATAAACCAGTATTTTGATTTGCCAGTTCACAATCTCTTTTATGCTCGTATATCCGAGTTTTTAATCTCCTGCCAGTTTCTCCAATATAAATTTTGTCGCAGCATTTAAAATTGATCAGATATACAATTCCAGATAAATTTTCCTTGTTATCTTTATCTTTATTTCTAAAGAAAGGAAAATTATTTAGTGTGTGGTTGTTTGTGAAATAAACATTGATGTTGTATTTTTTTAAAGAAGATCTAAGACGTTCAGAGAGATTTTCAATATATGGTATAGAAACTTTAAGGTCTGTTTTTTTATAGGTTTCATTCCATTTTTTATTTTTTGAGGAACTATTATATATTTCAAATATTCTTTCTTTAATTATGTTATTTATTAATTGAAGTGGGTAATTGTTTTGTACTAAGGTTTTTTTTTAAATTATTTAAATTTTCTTTTCGGAATTTAATATCGCTTAATTTGACACATCTGTCAACCAGACCACATTATTATTGTTGGTCTACTGGAATCTAGGTCTAGAGGAATCTAGGTTACATTTTTATGGGGCAGAATATGTTTAGTGTTCCAACATAAAAAGTTTGGTATAGAGTGAAACCTTTAATGAACTATAGTCCTAGTGGACCTATATTAATTCGCCAAAACCTAGGTCCATTGAACAACCGCTGGTCAGCCTACGTGGGCTTCAAGTTTTCACTTTTTCACGTGCACGACTACTTTCACGTTAGTGTAACTTCTCTTAGCCTAATCCGAGTTAATTATTATAGTTTTTTAGAAATAGCTTTTTATGTACTGTAAAACCTTCAAAATTACTTTTTTTAAATTTTGAATGTGAATAAAAATTAAAATTGATTTTTTGAAAATAACTAAGTTTAAGGTTTTTTCTCCAATATTTAAAAAAAATATTTTTTTTTATCCTATTTTAAATCAGATAGATACGAATGCTCTCAGGTCTAATGTGCCTCTAAACTTACATTTAACTAGCTTGGGATTCAGAAGAAGAATACATTTCCGCTTGGGATGATTATCTGTGCAGAAATATATAAAGTACGTTTCATATTTTATTTTACACTTTTTAGATCATTAATAATTTTCCGCTGTCAAAATCTATACGTCCGAGTGTGGACAATTGAGTGCTAATGTCAGTAAACCATAAGCGTAAACACTCCATTAAAATCAAACTACGGCAAGTCGGAAAAAATTATAAATAATGTGTTAAACGAGAAAATGCACTCGTTTTCCTGAGCACCTGCGCATGGTGTGAGCTCGTAAGTACTTGAGAAAAAATGTTCAACAGACACAGCCACTTGGTTGCACTTGCACGATTGGGCGGAGACCTGACCATAACGGGGTGGGGATAAGAAGTTTGCGCACTAGAAGATTGAAACTATGCCACATCACAATGTCTAAAAAATAATAATTCAATCGATGCTTGTAATCCTTGGAAGAAAACCCCCCACAGAAAACATAGTAACTTAAGAGGGTATTCTACCCGAGGCGGTCCGAAATATCGATGTTTTCAAATCTTTGTAAATGAAAAGCTTTTCAATATTTTTATTCGAGGGTTTTCGCAAGTTTTTCTACAGGTTTTGAACAATAATTTTCGGTTTTGATGATAAAAATATCTTTGTTAATAATGGTTCATTCGACGCCTCGAACTTGAGCCTCCCGGAAATAGTTGCTCCATGGTGGATATGATATCTCCGGTTTAAATATTCTGAAAGACAAAATGTAACCCATTTTGTAATCGTGAGACTTCCTGCTATCGCCTCATCTAGGGAATAAAAAAAAAAAAATGTTCTTCAATTTAAATCAGACGTTTGAAAAAAATGACGATTTTTTGCCTTGTTTTTGTTTATATTTTGCATTAAAAACATTAGTTAAACAAATGCTTTCGCCATAATCCTACATAAGGCCATACCTATACGTTTGCTTAGTAGCCTTGTAAAATTTCAAGCCAATTGGACAAGTGGTTTTTGGTGAATCGTGTCCGCCGTTCCGAAAAAAAATGGTTTCGAGAGACAGTAGGTTTGTATTATCTGCGTCGCTCTAATGGATGGCGGGCGCCAAGCGTCGCCCGTTGTATAGCCTTGAAACTTGAAAAGTATTCATCATTGAGAAAAATGCTCTTGCACACACATTTCCCTTATTGTCTACATCCAAAATATTAAATAAAAAAAATCGATTTTTCGGACCATCTCGGGTAGAATACCCCCTTAAAGATACCAATCTTTGTAGAATGTTATGAGGAACAGTGTTGATGGACCAGGTGAAGTGATCCCAGAAGAACAGCCTTTTGCATCCGGCTCGCGATGGATTGAGCCTGACGCTGGCAAGTCGGGATTTTGTTGAGTTGGCTAAGAAATGAAGCTTTCATAAGTCCAAGACACCCGATTATGAGAACTACAAGATGGACTTTGTAGCCCTGGTACAGCCTGCTCAGCTCGAAAAGAAGTGCTTGATATTTCGCCCGTTTTTCTTCTTCCTTTACCGTGATATTACCATCGGCTGGTGCCGAGAATTCAGTCACGCAAACGATCTTCGCCTACAGATCTGGGAGTAAAATATCACACTGTGTAGCGCTGATGCGTTAAGTGGTGGAGAATGAGAAATTCCAGTAGATCTTACACAGATCATTCTCCAGAACGAACTCAAGTTCCCCCTGGGCGTATGGCAAGACGGGCATTAGATCAACGCTATATAAGTGCGAAAGATGTTAATATACCTCTTTTAGAGCCGCATTTTATCTCCCTATGTATCCGTAGCATGCATACTTTGACCATCGACTGAGAACATGTCCAAGTGTTTCTGTATCTTGCTTGCACGCCCGGCAGTTACATTTTCGATCTCCTATTCCTCATGTTGGCATTATCGGCTATCTGCAAAGGTGGTCTTTCTTGAACGTGTGGTATGTTCGCTGGAGGATGTTGCTTTTCTTCTTGCAGAAAAAGAGCTTCAAATCCGTTTTTGCGCAAAAAGAATATCTGATCTCTTAAATACTGAAGCGTTTTATATACATATTCCGGGTGCATATTGACCCAACGTTCATGTAAACTTTGCATGAATCCTCTTCGCGCCGGTGAGCTTCTTTGCCAACAGATAAGGATGTCCCTCCTGAGTTGGTCCGACCATTTTTAAACGATGTTCTCGCGTTTTTTCGGGGCCATTGCCTGGTCGTCGCCTTGGTTCGGTCCTATTTCCACTCCCAACTGAACCATGGCCTCCATCCGAAAGAGGCCTATGGTGGGTAGCATTGCGCGATACTGGTGACGTAACCGCATAATTTGTTTAATTGGGGAGATAGCCCAATGCAACGTGGCTGACTGCAAGAGCCGGAGTTCTCGGGCGATTAGGTCGCCATACATCTACGCCAATTGTTAGCCAGCAATTTTTATTTGAGAAGTTGTAGGCTCCAGAAGCTACGATTATGGTTCCTTAAAGCAATCAACCCCGTCGCAACTGGAACGTGTACATCATCCACACCTGCTCCTTCTTTTCTTAGAAGGTAAGCAAACGCGGAAAATTTATGCAAGAGACTTCGTACAACACCAGATGAATTGATGAATTGATGCCAGAAGAATAGGCTTTTTCATCCGGCTCGCGATGGACTGAGCCTTTTATTTTTTTTAAAACTTGTTCTCGGGTGAACCCGGTTTTTCATCAGAGCCACGGAATAAGTCAAGTGATTGATGAGATGAGGATGTTATAAGTTAATTTGATACGATGTCTGAAATCTGCTGCGATGATGTTTTAGGTACAAAATTAGGAGCATGGTGTAGTTTGGAGTTCGTATTTTACCGCTGTTATTATAGATTTTTAGAATTATCTCTGATTACTCTCCCTCGGAGCATTCGGCAGGGCAGGGTCGCGAACAACATTGTAAGAACGACAAAGATGGAAATAAGGCACTCTTAGGCCCACATTTGTCTGTGGAAATACGTCGTTCCCGCGTGAGTGGGACACCTGGATAGTATGTGTTGTAGGTTCTCAGCGTGGGCATGGCACGCTCAGTACCTGTCGCTGGGAACTTCTTGACGTAAAATATGGTTACGCTATACTAAGATGAAAATACAACCGCCCTGGTGAGCGAAAATGGAACCCTCTGTGCCTGAATTAAGTCTGGATGATCTAAGAAAAGGAAAAGTTAGCTCCTTCGACAAGGGCTGATTTTCTACATTTCTGTGAAAGTTTGCGTGCATTTTCTTATCAAGAAACTATTAGTGGAATTTTTCAACCTCTGATTTTTTTGCTCAGACGTTTAGAAGTTAGGCATCTAGATGGAGTAATGCACTTTCCTCATTTTTCATGTTAAAATTCAGGTCAAGGGTCTCGGCCACCTGCCTCGCGGTTTTTGTTAAAGGTTCGCTTCTTTGCCAATCATCTCGTGTTTCCTGACCAGTTTTAGAAGAGGATCTCTTCATTTGCAACGACTAAGGATTTACCCGGAATAATTTGGTTATAAAGACATTGGAGTTTTAAAAGTCCACGCCCGCCTTAACGACATGAAATGTATACTCGCGGAAAGGACGAATTGATATGCAAGGTCTTCTGCATATGAATGATCTTACGCGTGACGATATCGAGGGCCGTAAGCTCGTGCTTCGACCATGGAACTACCCTAACGTCAAGATGTCTAATATAACTCATGTCAACAAGCTCAGGTTTCCTGGGAACGTTAGTAATTCGTCTTCGTTTCAGACTAATCTTGGCACACTTGTCCTATCCAAATTTCATACCAATCTCTCTTGTTTACCCCTCGACGATATTACTCCTAGAGATATTTCACTTTTTATGTCCAAAATTCGATTTTTCATTAGTTTAGTTGACCTGGAGTCTATACTATTCAGCTGATTGATCTCAAAATTTCAAAAACATGTTTGCCTTTCTTGTGCTAAAACTTCGATTTTTTAAGAGTTCAGTCGATTTAGAGCCTATACTATTCAACTGATTGGTCAACAAATTTCAATATAAATTGAATAGATGAAGCTATAGGGCTAGATTTCAGGAAATTTTGATTTACGAAATATTTTTTACGATATTACACTTTTTATGAAAAAATGCGATTTTGTAGCAGCTCAGTCGACATGGAGCTTTTATTCTTTTATTTAACTTTTTATTTATTTATTTATTTATTCAGCTTTTATCTAACTGCGGGGCTCTAAAAGGATGGACTACCTTTTCTTCGCTGCTCGTGGGAGCAACAATGATACCACCAAAAAGTTTTAGATGTGGTTTAAAACGATCGAACGCGCGGAACAGCCGACAATGTGTCGGCAGGCAGTGCCGATCACCCTAGAGTACGGGGTGCTGAATATGATTTAGATGAAAACACGGCGATGAACGGGAAAAACGCTCACATTAAGTAGACGACTCGACTCAAGGACGACTTGCTGCATTGCTTCAACACGATTTGCAGCAGTCTATTCGAAATCAAGGTGCCCACATTTCGTAAACTGGATATGATCACAGAGCGCTCCCCCAACCACTGCATGAACAAGCAGCAGACGTAGAGGAGGAAACGACATTATGATAAACAGCGGAAAGTAGGCACCCCCTGAGAGATGATAGCGATTTGAGAACAAGGAGGAACATTAACATCCAGGTTCCTCCTAAGCCCCAAGATCTGGCTGAAATGAATGCCTCCCTTCGTGAGGCTATCTCTGGGGAATCCGACCTATGGACCATCAATTATTCAGTTTCATAGTGCGGCGAGAGCTTTGGATGATTTAAATTGAAGGCTCAAACCGACGATAGAGCAAAAGGCAAAAAGACGCTTGCATCTAGTGAACAAGAAGATTGGCTGGAACGAAAATTCGCCCACGAACTGAGGATCTACCATCACACATTGAACAAGTAAAATCTGATGACAATCAAGCAGCACATTGTTGACAAAATACGGGTATTATCTGACGCAAGGAGTAGAATACAGAAGAGGGTGGGATGGTTCAGGGAGAATCGACAGTTTCTCGCTGACTCATCGCGCCTCTTCAGTGATCTTCCTGTTTCTGTCAAAAATCAACCCAAGCCCGACGAGATAGACTTTTTGAAGAGAGGTATTCAAGATCCCGAAAACACTGGAATTGAAAGAAAACACTAAAAATATTATCCGCTTCAAGGAGTTTTGCGATAACCTCATAACATCTGAGGAAGACTGTCCATCAATCACTGCCGAAGAGGTGAAAATGGCACTTAGGGGCTCGAAGAACTTTGTCGCTGCAAAACCAGATTGTATCAAGAACTTCTGGTAAAAGAAATTTCCTTTTAGGAACCAACATCTGGCCCGCATCTTCATATCACATTAAAACCCGGAGACGCCTATTTCGCAGTGGCTGGTGTTAGGACGTACTACATTCCTACCGGAGAAAGGCGACTTGACCAACCCAGGGAACTACAGGTCAATAACTTGTCTGAACACGCTATATAAGATCTATACATTTTATATGGATGACATGAAGATATATGCCATGGAGAACAGACCTAAGGAGACTAAAGTGATGTAATCGAAAAAAAGCACATTTTTGTCGTATGAAAATGTTTACAATACTGAGAGGCGAAATAGAACGTTGATGGGAATGGCAATGTGCTCACTAATACAATCAGGATTGCCACCAACGTTCTGGGCGGAAGCTGTCAATACAGCAAATTTTATACGAAATAGATCACCAACGAGTAAGCTAAATGGAAAAACTTCATACGAGGTTTTGTTAGGAAAACCTTCGGATGTGGGTAATTTTAAACGCTTTGGGAGTGAAGCCTACGTACTTGATAGATCTCCAGGTAAAGGAAAAATCGAACCAAAATCAATTAAAGGAATTTTCGCGCGATACAGCTTGGCATCGAAAGATTACAGAATTTGGATGCCAGAAGAGAGAAGAGTCGAAATATCAAGAGACGTGAGTTTCCTGGACAAAATTCATGTTCGTTCGATCAAGGACTACGAAGATTTCTATACGCAGAAGAATGATTTTCGAAAGTGCTTAAATTCACTGGAAAATGGCAACGAAGCTGAGGACCATGAAACATTTATCGAGGTTAATCTTGCCAATAAGCAAGATTCTGGAAACCAGGTTAATGAAGAAGAGCTGGAGATACTTAGCGACGTCGAAGATAAAGAGGAATTGTCCGATGTTGAGGATTTTCTAGGTTTCCCTGCAGATGATCCGTTGGTTGCTACAAGACGAGGTAGACCGCGCCTGGTCCGCACAGGACTTCGGGGCAGACCGAGAACGGTCTATGGGATGACGTGCAGTGAAAACGAGGTCGAGACTGATTTCGCTTTCCTAACTGAGATTCCTGTCAATCGAGCAATGTATAGCCGAGAATCAGACGAATGGATGTCGGCCATGGCGGATGAAGTGAATTCGATTTTCATGAAGGACACGTGGAGTCTAGTGGATAGATCTAAGGCATCAAAGGTAATTGTTAGTAGTTTCATGTTATGTAATAAGTATGGCACGAATGGTATCCTGTAGAAGAGAAAAACCAGAATCATGGCGAAGGGCTATTCTCAACAGTATGGTAAGGATTTCCATGAGACTTACGCACCAGTTGCACGATTAAGTTCTATACGAACGAGAATTGCTTTTGGAGCGAAAAAGGGTATGCATATGGGACAATTTGATATTTCAACTGCGTATCTCAAACGCGAATTGGATGAACAAGTATTCATGGAGGTACCAAATTGGATGGAGAATGTTCTGGAATGTATAATCAACAAAAAAAGGAACCAGGATCAATTGTTCAACAAAGCCAAGACCATGTTGAACGAGTTGGCTCAAGGTAGCAAAGTCTGTCTGATTATAAAAGCCTTATACGGTCTAAAACAGGCTGGTCGTGCTTGGTACAGACGACTTGACAAGGAATTGCAGATTTTAGGTGCGAGTTCGACGAAAGCGGATTCCGTGTGTTTATTTGAGACACGGAAAGGAAGATTTGGTGATTATCGTCATTTATGTTGATGATATTCTGGTGATGTCTAAAGATCTCAAAGAAATTTCACAATTCGGTCGTGAATTATCGGATCTGTTTGAAATAAGGGACATTGGCAATCTCAAACGTTGTTTGGGAATGGATTATGTCAGAAGCGTCGAGGTAATTTTTATCAACCAGAAAACGCACATTACGGATATCCTTCAACGATTCGGAATGGAAGAGCGCAACCCTGTATCAACCACTTTAGATGTTGGTACGAAGCTCGTCAGAGGTGACGCGTGGTCCGAGTCAGAAGGTGAGAAACCTCCTTGTCGGGAATTAATCGCATCCCTGCTGTATCTGTCAGCGGCAACACGCCCGGACATCGCTCACACGGCTAGTCTGTTGAGTCAATTCAATGAATGTTTCAACAAGACACACTGGAATGCAGCGAAGAGGATACTTCGGTACTTGAAAGGCACAGATGATTACGGGATCTTCTATAGACGTAACGACAGTCCTCTGGTAGGCTATGTGAATGCGGATTGGGGAGGCTCTATTGACGACAGGCGCTCCTTTACAGGTTATGATTTCTCTATGAGCAGTGGAGTAATTGCTTGGGATTCAAGGAAGCAACTTACGGTTGCCTTTTCAACAACGGAGACTGAATGTATGGCGATGAGCAAAGCGACCAAGCAAGCTATTCATGTCAGACGTTTCCTACTGGAGCTTGGAGAGTTTGATAACAAGTCAATCAAGCTCTTACTTGACAATTACAGCGCACAGAGGCTAGCTACCAATCCAATATACCATGCACGAACCAAACATATCGACATACGTCATCATTTTGTTAGTGAGACTGTGGAGTCGGGTGAGACAATTTTGGAACATGTGGCATCTGAGAACATGCTTGCCGACGTCTTAACCAAGGCCTTAACGAAACCAAAACATGAACAGTGTGTTCGTCTTCTGAGACTATTGAAGATATCAATTTGAAATTTATAGATTGTCTCAAAGGGAAGTGTTGAACTTATTAATTATAAGTGTTTGTTCCAATTTGTAACGTTCATCTGTTGAGGGTGCTAGGGCGACTGTGTCATATATTTATTTTTCACCCTTACAGTCAGTTGTTTCCAGATCGTGTTACGGCAAACATCTTTTTGTATATTCGCTTAATAAATTACTTTGTTCTTCCTGTAAACTGCGTCTATTTGATATGTACGTATTAACTAAGGTTTTCTCACAATATTATTATAATAATTTTATTTAACGCGAATTATCTGTGATTAGAATGTGTATAATTGAAGTTATCCTGTAATGGACGAGGCAGGTACTTTAGAATTTCTTGTACAAACGAATCGCAGTATATAAATTGCCAGTTTTAAATCTTGTACGCTTACTCATCACAGAACTGATATCAAATTTTCACTTGAATAAAACAGTTTTTTACATTACTCAACAAATTGTTTAAACGATTCAGGAATTTTGTATTTTTGTTTGAGTCTTGAGGTTATATTTATACGGACCATGACGGTGGCCATCAATACGTGTGCCACACTAGCGCCGCGATTTAGAAGATCTATCATTTCGATTTCGAGATTTACATACGACAAAAAAATTTTCGTTTTTGCACTGTAAAAAAAGATCTGTGTAAAATGACAAAGTTTCGGAAAATCACATATTGCATCATGGTAAATTTCACACAACTCATTGTGTGATTTTACAAAAGTGTGTGAAATTACAACCTTTAGCGGAGCGTTCCTTTACAAAGCCGCGGAGCAGGCAGCTGAGACCCTTCGCCTGAATTTTAACGTCAGAAGTGAGGAAAGTCGTGTGACCACCTATCTCACGGTTGTGAGACCTGGCCATTTTTGAATGGCAGTTGCTCTCAGTGGACCCTAGGGTGGTTTTTTAGTCTTGTTTGGCCTATGGCAAAGCCATCGAACGCGTCCTGGGGTTGCGGATAGTGAATCTCTGTACGAACATTTTCTGCTGAATATGGTTACAATAATTAATAAGTAGGCGCGGACAATTGTCGAGAGGTGGTTCCGCAGGAATTAATCCACAAGCGGAGGCGTTACAACCGTGCCAAAAGGTAAATGGAACTTGGGGGAGGTGTCTCGAACGGTGACTCTAGGATACCGGTTGACCTCTCAGAATATGCAGCCTTATCCTTGCATGCGGGGATCTATAAGGATGGCGGAACCCCTTTTCCTAGCTGCTCATGGAAACAACAATGATAACACCAAACATAGTTGCAGGAAGTGCGTTTCAAAATAATCGAACGCGCAGAGCTCCCGACAATGTGTCGGATAACAGCGCCAGTTACTTTCGACCATCCGCCTAAACGAGAGCAGATCGAAGCATTCTAGAGAGAAGTTTATGAAGTCCAGCATCCACTTGAAGAAGGTTCAAAGAACATGAATAGCTTCAAGGAGCTGTGCAATGGAATCATAACTCCTGAAGAGGAAGGCCCATCCATCACTACGGAGGAGGTGAAAAAAGTATTAAGGGGCATGAAGATCTATTTCGCTCCGGGAATAGATGGTATCAAGGCCTTCTGGTGGAAGAAGTCTCCTTCAACCCACCAGCATCTGGCCCGCATTTTTACCTCATATCTAAAGTAAAAAGAACCTATTCCGGAGTGGTTGGTGGAATGCTGCACAGTGCTCCTGCCGAAGACGGGCAACTAACTGACCCTAAGAATGACTAAATACTAAAGTACTAAAAAATACCTGAATGATAGGATTTTTCGGACAATTGGCTCGGTGTGGCGAGAGATATACGAACAACGCGGCTCAAAGAAAGGCATAACAGGATATCGAGAAAACCTGTTCATCGATAGATGGGTCTGCAAAGACGCAGAACCCTACTAGCGCTACCTATCGATGGCCTGCAATAACTACCGAAAAGCTTTCGATTCAACCTCCCATAGACTTATCATCTGTGTGTTGGAAAGCCTAAAGGTTTATCCGAACATCGTGAAGTGCATAGAAAGATTCATGCCACTTTGGAGAACCAGATTTACTATCTCATCTGGAAAACATCAAGTGATAATTAACAGCGTCACCTTTTAGAGAGGTGTCTTTCAGGGCGACAACATGAGCACTCTCCTGATTTGCCTCACATTATTGTCGCTATCTCTCGCACTTCGCCATTCCGAAGGGTACTTCTGCGGCAAACGTGGAAATCGAAAGAATAAATCTAGCTCTAGAGATTTGCGAGAAATACACTCAGGTGATCGGAATGAAGTTTGGGCTAAAAAAATGTGCCAACATTTATTTGAAGCGCGGAAAACTTAATGGCATCCCTGAAAACCCTGAGCTTTTCGACAGAAACGCTATAGACACAAAGTAATAGTTTTTCTCTCTAACCTACTTCAAATCACATAAGTTCAGTGACGAAGAATTGTCAATCGATATTATTTCCTTATTGTATAAACAAATTTTATAAACAAATGCAAGAGTTGATCATTTATAGATAGAAAGTAACCGTTTTTCTTTGTAATCGTCTTTAAATTATATTAGTGGATAGTTTAGTGATGCAGACTAGTCATTCGATATTATTTGCCCATTTTATAAACAAATGCATAGTTTGGCAATTTATGGACAGAAAGTAATAGTTTTTCATTTCTAACGCCTTCAAATTATGTTTGTGGTGGTGTTTAGTTATGAATAATTGTCATTTAATATTATTTGTTTATTTCATAAACAAATTCATAGTTTGTCCATTTATAGACAGAAGGTAATCGTTTTTCTTTCTGATTGGCTTCAAATTATATAAGTGATTATGTTCAGTGGTGAAGCCTACTCGTTTGATATTATTTGTTTATTTTATAAATGAATTCATGAAGAAGAAACCTTATCTCAAGGAATCATCAAAATGCTTAAAACCCATTATTGGCACTGTGTTTTTCCCGTGATATGTGATGTCAAAAGAAATATTTTCTGTTATTTTCTACAGAGTTTAAATGTGTGCGCTGTTTTTCGCGCTCTGTTAATATAAATAAGGAATAAATGGTACATTTCAGTGAATACGCAAAGTTAATTGTTACTTAATTTTATAAATAATTTCTCTTTTCCCATTGCAAGGGATCATACTACACTTAACGGTAAATTTTGATTCTTCCCACGTAAAAACCCATTTTCATATCTTCAACCCCTAGATACCAAAATTCTTCGGAGAATCTTGCTTCTGAAAATTATTTCCGCCTTTTCAGATGTTTCGGACCACTGTGCGATCCTATCCGGGATCTATTTGGCATACATTTTCGTATCTGGGACCATACCCGACTTATACGGAGTGCTTGGAAAATCTATCCAAGTCTTATCCGGGATCCATTCGGCATACAATTTCATATGCGGGTCTATCCGGCACCTATAGGAGGTGTTTGAAAATTCTATCCGGGTCTTATCAGGTTCTAGCCGGAATCTACTCGGCAATGCAATTTCGTATCCTGGTCCATCCGGGACCTATACGGGATGCTTGGAAATTTTATCCGGGTCTTATCCGGTTCTTGCTGGATCCATTTGGCAATGTATTTTCATATCCAGGTCTATCCGGGACCTATACGGGGTGATTGAAAATTCTTTCCGGGTCTTAGGGAGCTTCCATAAAGGATGTCACCGTTTTTTTGGGGAGGGGGGGAAGGGTAGCCGACTTGTGACAGTTTATGACAGAGGACATTGAACCCCATTGACAAAGTGTGACCATGGGGGGGGGGGGTCGAAAATTCACCAAAAAACTGTGACATCCTTTATGGAAGGTCCCTTATCCGTTTCTAGCCGAGATCTAATCGGCATACAATTTTGTATCCGGGACCTGTACGGGGCACTTGGAAAGATTTATCCGGGTTGTATCCGATCTTACCCGGTATCTATTCGGTATAGCAGTTCGAAACAGATGATGTAATACGATGATATATTTGCACAAAAAAATTGTTTTATATATCGTCACTGCACTTAATTTATTTCCGAAATTATATTATCGCACACGCGGTCACCTACATAAATAATCGCACGCTCCAACGCTTTAAAAAATCACACCCGCTGGGGATTCGAATCCTACCTGAACCACCTAAACCTAAGACTTAACCCAAATATCTGCCGCACACCCTAGTCAATTGAGCCATCGAATGGCTTGAATCTTGTCGACAAAATCTCAGCTAAGCTGTTTCACTGAGAAGCCAGGGCTAATTGAGGTATATATATATTTTTTCTTTTGTTTGAAACATTTAATGAATACAAAAGAACTCCAATATAAGTGACCTAAATTATTTCTGTGGCCAGTCATAGGGGTGTCGCCCCACATGAGACGTTGGAAAGGAGGTCGTGTGTGACCTAAGTTATTTCTGTGGCCAGTCATAGCCCCCCCCCCCTCCCTCGCCATGAGGCGTTGGAAAGGGGGTCATGTGTAACCTAAGCAATTTTACACTTCATAACGACATTTCCCTTCTTTTCTCTGAAACGGTCAGTCGTAGGGTGAAAATATATTTAACATAAAATCTGTATTCCTAAAAGATCTACAACTTTTGTTTGAAGCTTTTTTTGTACATTTTCATTATTTACTTAAATAAACAGAAAAACGTGCAATTTTTATCGTTTTTTGCGCTTTTGACCTTGAAAATCAAATTTTCGGGTATTTTCACTATCATATTCGTGATCAGCACGTCCAAATACATAGGTATACGTAGTTTCAAATTAATCGAAGGTAAGCGCTTTTCGGAACTCCACCCAAAAGTGTTGAACAGGAACCAATAAAAATTACCTATCATATGGGAATTGTTAAATTTGAAAATTATCAAAAAACATCACTTTTTGTTTGATCGGGGCAAGCGTTTCGACTCAATTTTAAATACACGAGCACTGACAATTCTGTATCAGACGGTGTACGCAGTCCCGAATCAGGGTCGTACATATTATAATTCGAATAGGGATAAAGTAAGCTAGCTGTGAATTCGATCTCGAGTGTTTCCACTTTGTTTGTATTTATAATGATATGGTACTCATTTCACGAGAATTTTGCTTCCTTTTAGCAAATGTATTTGCTTCCTCATAGAGGAAGCATTAGTAATTTTTAAAATAATAGATAAACTAAAGATTTCATTTGGATCAGTTTTAAACATACAAATTTACAAAAATCAGACAAATCAAATTTTGTATTTGAAATGGTAATTTTTTGAGCTGGAAAAGGGAACGAAAAGTTCTGTCGAACCCTATCCCTTTCCCAGCTTTATGATTTTTTTTACAAAAACTGTTAGAATTATTTTATTTGAAAATTTATTATCAAAAAGTCTTTTCTATTCATGCATCCACTTTTAAATATATCGATGAAAAAAGTTTTTCTGTTCAAAACAAATCTTTCAAATATTATAAATGAGCATAACTTCCTTACTCTTCAATAAAGTGTATTAATATTATAGGTCAATCGATTTCCTCAAATCAAGGAATCTTTTCCGTTCGGGCATCAATTTTGAATTGTGTAAGTAAAAAAATGTTGACTATAAAAAACCGTTTTTTCAATTGTTGGATTGCCATAGCTACCTTGCTCCTCAATAAAATGTATCAATATTATAGGTAAATCGATTTGCATCGAATCCAAGAATCTTTTCTGTTATTGCAGGTTTTGAAATATCATGCATTATCATAGCTTCCTTACTGTTGAATAAAATGTATTAATATTATAAGTCAATCGCTTCGTCTCAAATCAACACATCTTTTCTATTCTCACATCAACTTAGAATTATGAGAATGAAAAAATGTTTGATATAAAAATCGATTTTAAATGTAATATAAATGACGATAACTTCCTTATTGTTTAATAAAATGTATTAATATTATAGGCTAATCGAGTCGTCTCGAATCAAGGAATCTTTTTTATTCTTGCATTAACTTTGAATTATGTTGAAGAAACAATTTTACTATAAAAAACTGATTTTTAGGAAATTATTGAGTGCTAAAAAAATTCAATGAATATTTTTAGAAACCCTTCAGTCAGTTTCAAGATATTAGTAGTGAAAATAAGCCTTCCAACTTTCATCAATTTATCTGCAACCGTTTTCAAGTTATCGTGTTCACAAAAAAGTGTCACATCCCCACACACATCCACACATCTCCCGCCCCACACACACACATCCGGGCAATTCCTTAGAATATTGTATTATACATTTTTAAATTAAGGGCATGTGATACTTTGTCATGTGGTAAATCGGGTTCAGTTCCCCCGGGGCTTGTCCACAAAAATTAAAAATGTTAAAAACTGAATTTGGAGATGCTTTAAAATAGAATAACGGACGTCCCCGAACTCTTTTGTTGAGGGATAATAACAAAAAAAATGATTCTGCTAAATAAAAAGTTTCTGTATATGCACTATTTGGAGGTTAGGATCGTTTGTCAGGTGTCTTGTCATTCAGATAACGTGAGTTTCTGTTGTACCGATGCTGTCGGTAGCACTCAAGAATAATTTCTATAATTATGTTATTATAAACTATCTTACCAGCCTAGCTGGTAATGTACAAATTTTCGAAAACAGTTTTATTCACTATTTTGAAATCATTGTATGCACACACAACTTTATCGACTATGTAATGCACCCAGCATATCGTGTTTGGTCAATTTGTTTAAGCTTGAGGTACTTTTTCTTGAAAATTTGTCTTATTTGGTTCTCCAATGATATTCCTGAACAGTAAATTGACATTTCATGAGAAATGAGTTTGTTATAAACAAATTGCATCAACAAATTCCCTTTTTGTGCAACTTTTTTACGTTTGAGGTACTTTTTCTTGGAAATTTGTTTCAATTGGTTTTCCAGTGATATTCCGGAACAGTACATGGACAATTAATGAAAAATGTTATTGTTATAAATAAATTACATAAAAAAATTTCCTACTTGTACCATTTTTTAAAGTTTGAGGTACTTTTTTTTTGAAATTTGTTTCATTTGATTTTCCAATGATATTCCAGAAGAGTAAACTTACACTTTTTGAAAAATGTGTTTGTTATAAATAAATGGCATAAACAAAGTCGTTCTTTGTGCAATTTTTCGAAGTTTTGGAAATTTGTTTTAATTGGTTTGCCAGTGATATTCCAGAACAGTACATTCACATTTTCTAAAAAATTAGTTCGTGCATTTGGTACTTTTTTACCATATTGAGTAGGTAAATCGCGTTACATGCAAGAATAAACCGTGGGCGATACCGGGGTATGCACACAAGGTTATAAAGTTCCGTGAATAATCAGGAATATGGAATTTATCAAATGAAGGGTGTTGCGGGATATCCATACAAGTGCCACTTTTTTTAAAAACACTTCTAATTGGCTTCAAATTTCTTTAGAATTTAACCGCACATTTTGATGACAAAATGTCTATGTACGGAACAATTTTTCGCTTAACACAATTTGTTTCAAAAAATTTAAAAAATAGTGATCGAAAAACCAAACTTCTTTTATATTAACGATTTTATGAAATAAATGTTTCATATTTCAGCTTTTTATTTGTCTCGTAACATTTCTATGGTCTTTTTCAGATATATTTTATGTTAAGAGTGTAAAAGAGTCCATTTAAAAAATGAAAACTTTGGATCATGGTTCTCTCGTGGCATCCTTCAAATTAGTCACACACATGCAAAGTGTGACAACTTGTTTTTCCATTCAAAAATTGTTTATCACATACATGAAGTGTGATTTATTGCGTATTTTGAATTTTTTATTTTGAAATCAAAGCGTTTGTGTTTTATAGGAGAAAGGTGTTCAAAGTTCTTCGCTGTTTACAATTTGTGGAAAAAAGAATTACCCTTTACAATTTTCATCATATTCAAGAAATGATTTCGTATATATTGTATACTTTTTTTATTCTCTGTGGAACCTTTCCCCTAGACTTATTTCTTCCAGTCACACACATGCAAAGTGTGACTGAAAACACTTTTCTGTCAGTGAGTCTCAACCAACTTTAACCTAGAAGATAACACAATAAGTTTTCTTTCTGAATATTATTCTTACTTAGTATACGCATATTTTTCCAACAAAAAAATCAAATAATCGCGCTTTTTTCAAAATTAAAACTTTTGATTAACAAAAACAATTTGGATAAAACAGTTTATTACTCAGGGATTGTTAAAAATTAAATATAGGCTTAAAACAGTTTAACCAAATTTTTTGTAAAATTATAACTGTTGAATCTACAAACGGTATATTCTTTTGTGCAAAGGGTTCTTACAAATTATATTACTAGACTTTTTTGCAGAATTTTCTCCCCGGATGATGTTCGGATATTTTTTCCATGCAATTGAAAAGATGGTGGGATCGCTTTTTTCCAAAAAGAATTTTTATTCCTATTTCTTTAATTTCTGGATTTTAAATAAAATATGCTTGTTTTTGCTTGAAAGCTAAGTAAAAAATTATTATGAAATTTTGTTCCAAAATGAGAATTGCATATTCTACAGAGGTTTTTCAATATTAAAAAAAACCTTCTATCGCAGCAAAAGTTGTTAAAACATTTATTTTATCATCAGTTCATCGCTTCAAATTTTGAAAAAAAATGTGTAGAAACAATTTTGTATCGCGAGTGTTTTTTTGTTGTTGTTGAAAAGTACTTTTATGGCAACTAAAATAGTACCCAATAAATATCATACAATTTGAAGGATCTTTCGGTTAAAGTTGGTTGAGGCTCACCGTCCTGTACAATTATTCTGCAGGTTTAAGACACGCTAATAAACTCTCATTTTTCAAAATACATATTTTTCTTCGCATTAGACACGTGAAACACATTTCCATCCAAAAAGTGGAATAAAGCACATTATTTTGTAAGTACTTTTTAATATTATCGACTTGTTTTCACCAGACCTTCCTGAAAAGATATTTGCAAATTCATAATAGGTCGGTAGACCCAGCAGTTTCCGCGCCGGGCGTGCTAACGGAAGAGTAGCCATTTTACCGGCTGATGCGAAAGATAAATCAAGTAAACCTAAGAGTTTTGCACTAGTTGTGCTAAGGGGGGCTAAGGTGGACGAGTCGAAAGGACTATCTACTTCAATAGCAAAACCTCGATGAGTATTTGCACAAGAGTTTATTTCAAAATTAATAATCATTACTCGCTGCGTTACTCTCCTCCTCATAAATGTGATGTCATTCCAGTGATACGGCCCATGGGGTAAAATACGTGATCCTGCGTGTTTCTTCTCATAAATGTGATCCCGTTCCAGTGATCCGGTCCATGGGGTGAAATAAGTGATCGGAAGCTCAGGAATCAGAAATTTGAATGAAAAATATTGCAATTAAGTTAGATTTGAAATAATTTCTGGAAATATTTGAAATCCCTGCAAATATGAGGAAAAGTTCTCTGAAAAGTGGTTGAAATCTTTGGAAATCCTACAAAATTCTTTCAAATCGGTTAAAATTGTTTAAATCTCTAGAAATTCTTTGGAATGCAGTCAAATACCTTGAGCAACTTTCCTTTGGGATTTATAAAAATCCATTACAATTAATAGAAATCATTTGAAATCCCTTAAATATTTGAACTAAATTAAATTTACTCATCAAAGTTCCTTAAATCCCTTGAAAATTTGGAAAATCCTACAAAATTCTTTGAAATCCTTTGCAATTTGCTAAATCTCTTTCAATTTTTTGCAATCGCTAGAAATCCCTTAAATATAAATTAAATTGAACTTATTCGTTAAAGTTATCTAAAAAACAAATGGTTCAAATCCCTAGGAATCATTTAATTCTTTTGTAATGTCTATTTTTTTTAAATTAATACTTTAAATATTTTAACATTTGTTTCTTATAATGCTTTTCGATCATCTTTTTGCTATCATTATCATTTACATTTAAACAAATGAGAAGTTATTGATTCACTTTCCATTTCTTTCCGACCCTATTTTCTTATCCTTCGTTTGTTCATGTCAATCTTTTTCTATCTGTCAATAAAACCCCTCATAGAAACTGGATATCCCGGGATAACTTACATTTTTATCTCAATATGCCTCATTCATATCCCGAGACTTTTTAATAACTGAAAAATGTCCCAAAACATTTTAGGACATCTTAGAATATCGAAATTTCCGCCTTGTCTCTATCTTTCTTAATCCCGTCATTCCAGTTAAGTCTATGTTAATATTTTTCTGTCTCTGTTTCAATGCAATATTCCTAACTTCCAGACCTGAATTTTTTGGTTTTTGATGCTTTCATTTGATATCCAAAGTTACCCGAAAATGTTTCGCTCCCCTGTCTCTTCTGGAACACCCTCGTTTTTAAACACTAATATTATAAAAAATGTAAACAAATTCAAATAAATGCTGTAAGTTCCAGAATTAAATTTCTTTGCTTCCGAGTGGTTCCACTTAATGTTCACAGATATCCGAAATACCCTCCTTTTCAACCCATAACATAATGAAAAATCAAAAAAATTCCAAAAAATACCCTAACTTCCAAACTTAAGATTTTTTGGTTTAGAATGGTTTCTTCCGATGTCCAAAGATATCTGAAGATGTTTCATTCCCCTATCTTTTCCGAAACACCCTCGTTTTCAACCTCTTAGATAATAAAAAACCAACAAAATTACAAAAAATGCTTTAAATTCCAGACCTAAGATTTTATAGTTTCGAATGGTTCTATTTATTTTCCACAGATATCCACAAATGTTTCTTTCCTTATCTCTTCCGGAACACGCTCCGTTTGAACCCATAAGAGAATGAAAAATCGAAAAAATTCCAAAAAAACCCTGAATTCGAGTCCTAAAATTTTTTGGTCTTGAGTGGTTCCATTTGATGTCCAAAGATACCTGAAAATGTTTCATTACACTATATCATCCCAAATACCATCGTTTTCAACCCCTTACATAATAAAAAACAAAAAAAAGTTTTAAAAATGCTCTAAATTCCAGACCTAAAATTGTATAGTTTGGAATGGTTCCCTTTAATTTCCACAGAGATCCAAAAATATTTCGATCCCTTATCTCTTCCAGAACACGCTCCTTTTCACTCAATAAGATAATGAAAAATCGGAAAAAATTCCAAGAAATTCCCTAACTCCCAGACCTACAATTTTTTGGTTCAGAATGGTTCCATTTTATATCCAAAGTTACCCGAAAATGCTTCATTCCCCTATCTATTCCGAAACCCCCTCGTTTTCAGCCCATAAGATAATAAAAAACCAAAAAAATTTCCAACAAATGTTCGAAATTCCAGGCATAAAATTGTTCAGTTTCGAATGGTTCTATTTAATATCCACAGATATCCAAAAATGTCTCTTCCTATTTTTTTATAAAGATTTAATCTTTTTGATACAAAATTCATCTGTTTGGTTGAAAATTTAACCATTTCGTTAAAAATTTATTTTACTTGCCTAAAAACTTATTTCTCAAACTGAAAATTAAATTGTGCTATTCTTGTTTCAATTCTCTTTTTCAGTTGCAAATTAATCTGTTTTGTTCAAAAATTAATCTTTTTTGGTAGAAAATTAGTTTGTTTATTGAAAATTATTATTTTTTTTTTCGACTGAAAATTAAACTTTTTAATTTTTCGTCGAAATGTTTTTGCAAAAGACATTCCGGCTTTTTGAATGGAAATTCATCTCTTTGGTTGACAATTTAAGTATTTCGGTAAGCTTTTATTTTATTTGTCTAAAAACACATTTCTCTAACAGAAATTCAAACGATTCTATTTTTTGTTTGAAATTTTTCTTTTTTAGTTGAGAAGTCATCTATTTTGTTGAAAATTAAATTTTTTAGTATCAATATGACCTTTGTTGATAATTCAACTATTAGGTTGAAAATTCCATTCAAAGTTAAAATGTTTGGTTGAAAATTCAACTATTTCGTTGAAAATAATTTTATTGGGTTACAAACTTATTTCTCTAACTTGAAATTAAACTATTTTATTTTTTGTTGAAAATTTATCTTTTTTTGTTGGAGTTGATCTATTTCGTTGAAAATTTGTCTTTTCTTGTAGCAATATAACCTTTGTGATTGAAAACTGTATTTAAAATTAAAATATTTTGTTGAAAATTCATGTATTTTATTTAAAATTATTCTTTTGTGATAGAAAATTGATGTTTTTCGTTAAAATTAGTTTTTTCTCAATGAAACTTCATTTTTTATCTGAAAATTTAAATATATATCATGTGTGTTTGAACATAAATTTTCTTCAGTTTAAAATTCAACTATTTGTTTCAACATTTCTGTATTCTGTTGAAACTATTTCTTTTTTGGTAGAACATTAATATTCTTGGTGACTAAATCTTATTCTTTTGGTAGAAAATTCCACTATTAGGTTGAAAATTCCACTGAAAATTAAAATATACTTTCAAAAATTCAGGCATTTTTTACAAAATTGATTTATTTTGGTAGAAAAATATTTTAAATGTATTTTATTTGTCTAAAAACATATTTCTCTAACTGAAATTCAAACGATTCTATTCTTTGTTTAAAATTTATCTTTTTTTGTTAAAAATTGATCTTGTTTGTTGAAAATTTGTCTTTTCTGGTAACAATATAACCTTTGTGGTTGAGGATTCTATTGAAAATTAAAATATTTTGTTGAAAAACCATTTATTTTAATATCGGTTATTATTTTGTAGTAGAAAATGAAGCTGATTGGTCGAAATATCATTTCACTGGTTGAAAATTAGTTGTTTTTTTTCCATAGAGAATTAATTTTTTCAACTCAAAATTTAACTATTAATTTTTTGGTCCAAATTTTTGTTTTGATGACATTTAATTTTTATGGTTGAGAATTCATCGGTTTGGTTGAAAATTTAACTATTTCTTTGAAAATTCTTTTTATTTGGTAAAAACTTATTTCTCTAGGCTAAAATGGGATTATTCTATTTTTTGTTGAAAATTTATCTTTTTTAGTTGAAAATGTATCTTTAGGGTTGAAAATGTAATTATTTGGTTAAAAATTAATTGTTTTGTTTGAAAATGCATCATTTTAATTGAAATTTCATTTCTTTTGTTAAAAATTTAACCAATTCTGTTGAAAATTTTTCGTTTTTTTAACTACATTTTGTTCGAAAAACTGACCTATTTCATTTTTACTAGATACGTGATATTTTTCAGTCAAAAATTCAGTTCTTATGTTGAAAACTCGTCTTTTTAAGTCGACAATTAAATTATTTTGGTAGGGATTTTGGATAAGATTTTTTATCTTAAGGGCATGTGATACTTCCGCGTGTGGTAAATCGGGTTCAGTTCCCCAGGTTTTTGTCCACAAAAATTAATTTTTCCCCAAATTTTTAAGGCAAAATCTTTCTTATTGTAGGAAAAAAGCCGGGGGAACCTAACACTGCTAAAATCTATAATTTTCTAAGTATCACATGCCCTTAAGATTAGAGTCAAAATAAGATGCGTCGTGTAATGTCACATATATGACCCTTTTAGAGACTATGTTATGAGCCAATAACGTTGAGTCTATGAGCCTATGAGCGCAGTAGTGCTGCATTACCGGCATAAGCAACCATTAACACTCAGTCTGTGCTGAGACTTCTCTGCGCTTCTGTCCCTCGTTCTCCGCATTTACACCGGACTTTGAAAATAATATTTTCATATAGTGTACTGCTTTGTCGGTGCTTCTGTTTTTAATAGTAGTTTATAGTTATAGTATTTATAGTGCATTTGTAGTCCTTAATTTTATGAAAACGATTTTCATCATAACGTATATTATATATTATTTTCACATCACATATTTTATGTAAGCACCACTCAGTGTACGGAGAAAAATGGATGGTCAAAGTTAGAGGGTAAAAATTTGGAGAGACAGTCCGTTCTTTTAGATGGTCTAAAGAACCATCCAGAATTTTTTCGACATGGTCGAAGAGGCTCTCTTTTTATGACCAGTCTGACTGTTATAAGAAATCCAGACTCACTATCAGGGATAAGCAAGGTATGGACAACATTTTCGTTCTAAATTATCTAGTCAACAGGAACCTGGGACAGAAAAAAGGAAAACTGGTCGCACTCTTCATATATTTTAAGGCAGCTTTAGACTCGGTGAATAGGAAAGTCTTATGGAAGACAATGAAAGAGAGGGAGGTGGACGAAGAGCTGATTGAGAGGATAAAAGAGGTCTTTACGGAGACGAAGAGAAGGGTGAGAATCGGGGAACAGAAAGGAGAGGAGTTTTTGACAGGGAGTGGACTCGGGCCAGGGTGCCCGCTAAATCCGTTGTTTTTAGCATATAGTTAGCAGACCTAGAAGATAAAATGGAAAAGAAAGGTAAAGGGGGTACAATTCTAGGAAATAAAAGAATATACTCGTCAGCGTACGCGGACGATGCGGTGCTTCTGGCAGAGAATGAAAGTGGAATGAACTTGCTAATGAAAAGATTCGAAGAGTATGTGAGAGAGAAAGACCTGACAATTAATGTGGCGAAGACAAAGGTAGTATGTTTCAGGAAGAGAAAGAATTAATAAAGTATGGGTGGAAGATAAATGGGAAAATGGTGGAAATGGTAGAGGAATTTTGTTATTTAGGATTTTGTTTCGAAGCGGGTGGTGAAAATGATCTTCAGGTGAAAAAAAGGATGGAAAGTGCGAGTAAGGTGATGGGTCACGTTCGGGGGATTGGATAAAGCAGATTCAAAGAGGACTGGAAGATGAGATTGCAAGAGAGATTTCTGAGATGGGTTATGGCAGTGAGCTGGAACTGTTCAGGTTATATGTCGAGAGAAGACACAGGGAAAGAGAAATTGGTGATAAGGCAGAGGAAAAAGTTCTGGAATTTCGAAGAGAAACTTAAGAGTGCTAAACGTAGCAAAGTTGCACAAGTATGCCTGCAGGGAATTCTAAACAGAGAGAGGAGAGGTAACACGGGACATTCAAGGTGGGAGGAGGAGAGATGGCAAGTTAGAAGGGAATGGAGAATGTATGACCAGGGGAGGGAGTGGCAGGTAGTAGAGGGGGAAAAGAGTAAGAAGCATGAAGAGAAGAGGTTGGAAAAGATTATGGAGTAAAAATATAATAAATGGTACGGATTCGTCAAGATGGAAGGGGTCCCAGAATATCTAGGCAAATTGAAAAGGGAGTGCAGGTGGTCCAGGATTATAATTTTTTAGAATGGGAGAAGGCACGAATGAGTGTAAATATTGGATGAGTGAAGACATGAAAATGTGTAGGGTATGTAGGTATGAAAGGGAATCGTGGGAGCACGTGTTGGAAAGATGTATAGGGGAAGAGGAAGGGTGAAAGAGCGTGGTAGATAAAGATAGGTGGATACTAAGCGGTTGTGGACAAGGGGAAAAGTGGATGAAGAGCTTAGAAGGGAAAAGAGATGAGAGAATGCATGGGGGAGGAGAAAACCAAAATTGAACTATGTATGAGGAAAATTAGTGTTGCGTGAGTTGGAAAAGCTTGAAGAGTAATGGTAAAAGGAAAGGGAAGCCCTGGAAGGTCTCGCGCACTTGCTATAGATAATAGTTAGTAAGATAATATTTAAGAACTTGTAAATAATAAGAAGGTGAAGCGATTATAGGTTAAGATAAGTATAAGGCATAGTGGTTAAGTGAAATCGTAAAAGATATAAAGGGAACGGAGTCCTCAAACCCGTGAAAGGGAGAGTATTAAAATACAATACACTACGTTTCAGTTTTGTATGGAAGATTTTTAAAAATTAAAAAACACTAAGGAAGTATTTCCAATTCCCAAAATAAAGATGTTTTCGTTGAAAAAATAACATTTTTACGATCATCAGAATAAATATCGTTGATTGTCCATCTCTTTAGGATTAATTAAGAATATATTCATTGAATATAGATGACTAATGTTACAAGTGCGATGAAATAGAATTCAAACACGATAGCATGGGAAATTTCTATTTTTCTTAATCAACAGTTTACATAGTAGGTAAGGTATCAAATTGTTTGTCTTCTTGCACGTTAAAGTTGCGTAAAGAAGAAAATTTAAATATTGAATTTGAAACGAGTTTTATCAAAGTAAATGGAGATAATTAAAGTAGGAAGCCTTCTGGAGACTATCATGGAGCCTCTAGATTACTACAATCTTGACGAAATGAACGACGAGGAAATGGAAGACATGGACGAAGATGTGGACGAGCTACAACCTGGACTTTCTCAAGGATCCCAACGTGAACCTCTTTCTAAGTATGATCTGCTACTTACTTATTTTTGCAGTTTCCTTTTATTAAAATTATCTTATCATTTTTTTAACAGCTGAAGATAAAATCAGGATCATCAATACGTCTCGGAAACGCAGTGTTAAGTATGATAAACAGTTTTAGCAACTGAGATCATAAGAATGACAAAGAACCATTTAAAGGTCACCTCAAAATTTTGTTCATAATAATGCAATCTTTTCTCTTTTCTAGGCGAATCTGAATCGGATGATAAGAAACATTCAATAGACCCTATAAAAACAAAAA
This sequence comes from Andricus grossulariae, assembly GCA_011634705.1. NCBI lineage: Eukaryota > Metazoa > Arthropoda > Insecta > Hymenoptera > Cynipidae > Andricus > Andricus grossulariae. The sequence continues at coordinate 243,260,755 of JAABKJ010007545.1, read as the reverse complement.
AAAACGTTCAAGTAAGTATTTTTCATTGCGAAGGTCGAACGTTCTAATTATGTTTTGAAGTTGTTTCCCTGAATGATTTCACCCAGTAAATTTTTGTTCCGTCAAAAGCTTCGGTTTGATGTTCGAAAAAGTTTTGGCCTTATGATTCATTTACTATCAGAATATCACAAATTGGCTTTGATGAAAAAATTATCCATTAGAAAAAGGACCTTAAAGATTTCGTATGTATTCAGTAAGAATTTTCAGTGTGTGTTATCTATAGCTTTATGCAACTATCTAAATAGGTTTAATTTTTTATTTAACTTTCAGCATTCCCGTATTAGTTTATAAAATTGTGCATCATGTCATAAGTATTCATTTTATTGGTAATGTAATATTGTATATTCACACAGATCACAAAAGACAGCGACAGATTAAGATCTTTAAATAAATATCAGCCAATCCTTATCACTAGCAAATACGTCCAGTAGTCAAAATATACCATAAAACATGTTGACAGATCATGAATAAAATCGCGAAACAAGAAAAAGTCATATTAAAGGACTCACGTACCAAATTGCAAATTCTCTCACGCTCGTGACTATGCTGGATCATCCTAAAAAAGGAATAAAATCCCATTTTTCGGGTTTCAATCGTGTTCTTGTGGCAAGGTCTATATTGGAGAAACCGGGAGGTCGGTGAGCTAACGTGTAAAGGAAAATGAGAGTAAAGTCAGTCTAAAACATTTCACTCAGTCAGCACTAGCTGAGCATCATATTGAAACAAGACATAGCATTTTATTTGAAGAAAAAAAAACATTAATCGCAAAAACGTACAATATTTTTCTAAAAAAACATAGAGAAGTAATCGAAATTTTAAAACGCCCTCATAACATCAATAGGGACAATGGATATAATACCAATCCGATTTGGCTTTCCGTACTCCCGGGTTTTTTAAAAAAGACTTTACTGGCCATTCAAGTTCGAGCAGTCCCCACCATGGAGCGCTCTGGCCAATCATAGGCATCGGAGAGAATCTATATAAGAACAACATAACCTGAAACTTCAGTTCCTGGTCAGCCCTGAAAAAGAGAACTGCAATGTTCACGAAACGTCGGCAAGATTCATAGTTTTGCACACGATTGAACCCCGGAAAAGCTTTAAAATTTAAATTGATCATAATGAATCATCGTGAAAGCATTAAATCTATTAGTTAGATGATATTTTTTATGTTTTTTGGAAAGATATCGTTCTTAATTGACCCAAGTATTATAAGCGTAAAGAAGATTTTTTTATTGGCATTAGGGTCGATAATATTTATTTGTTTTGTGTTCTACAATTAATTGACAAAAAAAAGATATATATTTTTATGTGAATTAAAGTGAGATTTTTCTATGTTTCGTCTCGAACTGACTCACTGGACTCGTCAGTAGGGCTATGTGAATGAGGCCTACCTTCTACATTTTAATTATCTAAATTCATTATGATGTATTTGTTTGTAAATTTGATAAATTTTCAATCAATAATATAGTGCATTTCAACTACGGATAGGAGTTAAAAACCTAATATAATATAATTACTATTTTAGTGAGTTCATTAATGAACCAAAAAAAGGAAATTTTAAACTTATCCTCAGTAATTTTCATCCTTCTCTTCCAAATATTATCCTTGACATTGGTTGATTGGTTTGTACAGATTGTGTTTAACATCGATTTCAAGGAAGATTTCTCAGTTACCATGGAATCCATTTACTGGCACAAATTTTGACTTCAATTGCACCAGATTACATTCGCCACGCTGTAACAAAATGTAATTGTTTCGTTGCAACCTAACGGTTCGTATTCCAAGAACTTCACCATCAACGTGAACATACACTATACACTTAAAATATACCTGTAAAGACGCGTAAGCACAGCTCCTTACAATTCGTGGCGAAGGTTTCTTTTCACAAATAGCTTTCAATAGTTATAAAAATTTGCCATTGCTCGGCACCTTTCAAATTTACTTCAGTGAAGTCCAAGAGCGAAATGAACGAATCCACGACTCTTCATCTGAAACTATGGAACATGTCCCGCGTTTTCCGTTCATTGCGCGTAACGCTGAAAATTTTTAGACGCGTTTAGCCAATTGGTTCGCAACTCGTATCTCACGTGATAGCGGAATACTACTATATTTCGTCCATTCTGTTAAATCCACAAGATTGACCAATGTCTATACAGTTGAATTATCGCAACATATTTTAATTTACTTTTTGGATTTCAGTTTTACTTGTTACACTTATAGTGAATTCTGTAAGCGTACACGCACGGTCGGATGCTCAAATCGTATACGTGCTTGTTGGTTCTTTTATCCCGTGTTGTAACATCTCATCGATTGCGTTTCGCGCTGCTTCTAATTTCGCGATTGGGACTAGATAGTTTCTACGAGTTATATGCTTATCTAATGTTAAATTGATTTGATTTTCGTAGATTGTAGTACAACCAGATTTGTCTGAAAATACTTCTTTATTGTTTATTATTACCGTTTGGAGTTTACTTTTTTGCTCAATCCTCAGGTGTTTCATTTTACTGAGAGCTTACGTATCTTTTTCAAAATGACGACTTTATTCTGATTGAGTCAGTTCGTGCCGAGTATTACCTGATGTGATAAGGCTGTTACAAGTAAAATTTCCTGGACAAAAACGTTCCCAATTCTCAATTTCACGAGAATTTGTTTTTTGATATTTATTTGTTTTTTATCTAATGCCCCAACGACTGCCATGTTGGATATCGGCAGAGAGAACATTTCTTCTTGTAGTTGTTTGTAATATTGCTCTGCTATGCAACTTGTTTCTGCTCCTCTATCCAACATTGCCCAGGTTTCTGTACTTTCTATAAGTGTTGGTGAGTTTTATTTTCGTTTTGTGGTAATTTTTGCGTCATGTTTTTTTTTTTACGTTAAAAGAAAATTCTGCCTTGATTGTTGGTATCTCTCTTACTTATATATTTTGGTCCGATTTTTATATATATTATTCTTGATAACGCGTGTCCCGCCCTTGATCGTATCCGTTGCTGCTCCCCGTTTTATTTGGGTATCGTGACGTGCTCAGCTTATTTTCATTTTCACGATTTATTCGATCGCCATGATTCCCTTTGGCTCCTTTCTGTATCTTGTTTTCCTTGTCTCGTATATTCTCTGAGCGGAGGTACAAAGTATTTAGCTTGTGTTACTTGCTCATATAAATACGACAAAATCGCTCTACTTTCACATTTTCTGTTTCGCCACGCATTTTCTTTTTCGAACCCTATTTCATCAGAATAAAATTCCCTCAAGAAATCTATTATGAACTCGTCATAAAAGTTCCATTTCATTGCCTTTTCATTGCGGATGAATGCTTTTAACCTCGAGATATGTCTCCAGTTCTTGCAGAAATTTGTGCGGATTTTCACGCTTGTAAGAAAATCGCGGAAGAGTCACATCTAATTTTAACTGTCTCGATACTGCGTTCACTCTTCAATATTACATATACATAAGGGCGACAGTTGAGAACGTCCTCACTCATACATAGATCACGACTGTAAACATTATGCTTTCAAAGGCACCTGTATAGCAAATAATGAATTCTTCCTGAATACAGAAATTTAATTGGAACTGACTTAAACGGTCACCTGATGCATCATAATTTGAACGGACCTTAGCTGTCGTCCGAAATAACCATTCAAAATCGGAATCTCACTGTGAGCAGACCTGTTGACCAGAGTTTAAGATATTAGTGAATATTCGAAATAAAATTGTATCCCGGGGCTGAGAAAACAAATTACAATTAAAGAATTCTCTTTTGAAAGTGTTTGAAGTCGAATAGATTTTCATTTTTTATTTTTTGTTTGCTTTGAGATAAGTGAATGGATTCATCGAACCAGTTGCGCAAGTCGTATATTAAAAGAACCAGAGTTCAACTATTTCACAACTGAACAGAAATTGCTCGCCTTAGTTTGGGCCTTCATTAAATTTCGAATCTATGTGCTCGGTACCAAAATAATATCAGAACAGACCACAAAGACCTGACATTTCTCAAAACATGTCACTCTGTGAGCGCAAGAATCACGCGATGGACTCTCGCGATCCTAGATTACGCTTTGGAAATTGAGTACATAGAAGGAAAGAAAAACGTATCTGCTGATGCTCCAAGTGGAACAACGCTAGAAAAAAATGTTTGTCCATTCAAATCCGTAAATGGATATGTTTTTATCCACACATTAGCAAAAAAACCATCTGCGGAGCTCCGAAACTTCATAAAAAACATCGCTCTGTAGCAACAAACAGATCATTTTCTAAAAGAAAAATATGAAATGGCTCTAACCAATAAATCGACGCGGTTTAAAGTTCACAACGAAACACTTTACTCAAAGATAGGAGAAACTTCAAAAACTTGTGTCCCAAAAAGCATCATAAACACTCTCATCGACGAATGTTACGAGATGTATGCTCACGTAGGAGCAAGAAAATGCTAGAAAATATTAACAGAGTTTTTTATTTTCCCAAATTGTTAAGTATGACATTGGAATTTAACTTGTAGGGGCTGTGAAGAAAATGTTCTGAACTCTCTGTAGCTTAGTGGGTTAGAGCATCAGATAGGCAATCTGAAAGACATGGGCTCGAATCCCAGCGGAGCGAGAGAGCATTTTTTCACAATTTTAAATAATCAATATCCGAAAATATTGATTTTAGACCAGTAGACAACAAAATTAACATAAAAAATTATTATTCACAATTTTCCCTGGTCATGAACCTTAACATCACAAATAAAAGTTTTGTTCCTTGACTTTTATTTACGCTGCCGCGTTTCATACAAATCTGTAGCATAATTGAAATCTTGGAAGAGATAAGGTTGGATGAATGAAGATCTGTTTTCTGGATCCCTGTTTTGAACTATAAGCTTATGTTGATATTAATTTTCAAATGACGCACGTTGTTCTATGATAGACAGGTATCCAAGGAAATAGATCAAAACACACACACAGAGTAGGTAAAAAGTGGGAATCAGCAAATCAAAATTAGCTACGTGGAATATGGAGAGCCCACTAGTATACATATGAAAAAATCTTGTAGAAAATTTCATTTCCCTTTTAATCAATATCATTTACTTGGAGGAGATAAGGTTGGACAAATAAAGATCTATTTTCCCCATCCCTGTTTTAAACTATACTCGTATGTTGATATAATTTTTCAAATGAAGCACGTTATTCTATGATAGACGCAGGTATCGAAGTAAATAGATCAGAACACACACACATACACACACAGGAGGTAAAAGTGGAAATCAGTAAATAAAAATCAACTACGTGGAATATGAAGAGCCCACTAGTATACATATGAAAAAATTTTCTAGAAAATTTCATTTCTCTCTCAATCAGAATTATTTACTGTCATCTACTCTTATATACTGTCATCAATTATATTAGAAAATGCGGATTGCCACTGGTACTTTATTGCTCGCTTTTGCTGTTTTTGTTTATTTCATTGGTAAATATAAGATAATATAATGTCATATTTATGATTCTAAGTTGAATTTTTAAACGGATCGATAAATTTTCTACCAAGAAGATTAGGTTTTAACCAAGAAGATGAATTTTATAGTATCATACAAGCGGAATAGAATTATAGCTCAAATTGAAGAAAAAAAATCTTTGAAAGTGAAAAAATTGGCTTGATTCCTTCACTATCAGTGACACATGTAAGGGCAAAAAGAAGTCGTGCCACTTTTGCATCATGACATATGTGGGCATTTCAAAAGAAAATTATTTAACGTAATCGGACTGTTTTGTGCTTGGATATCTTAAGGTTCTTGGGGCCGCTGAATTCAAATCTGATGTTGGATTTTCAAAATTCAAAATGGCAGGTCCAATATGGCGGACATAAATTATTAAAAATGTATGGACATTGATAAAATTGGTGATACTTAAGTTTTTGGGGTCGCTCAATCGAAATCTGGTGTTGGATTTTCAAAATCAAAATGGCGGATAAAATATGGCGTACATGAATTATAAAAAATGTTCGGACCTCGATAAGATTGGTGATACTTAGGTTTTTGGGTTATCTGAATCGAAATCTGATGCTGGATTTTGAAAATAATATATAATAAAAATATTTTAGCAGAACATTAGTCTTCTCTGTTGAAAATTAATCTTTTTGGGTCAAAAATTCAACTATAGTTGAATCAGTTCAAGTTTTATGCAAGTATACTTAAATGAAACTTGAACTGATTTTTCGAAAATTTATTTCTTTTCGGTTCATCTTCCAAAATAGAGTAATTTTTTACCAAACAGTTAAATTTTTAACCAAAAAAGAATTATTTTCCACCGGAAGAGATAAATTGTTAAAAATCTTTAGAGCTGACTCGAATTATTCTTTAAATTTTTAAAAGTCTATCGAACTAAGAAAAATTGGCAGAAAATCTTCCAGTCTTCTTTGTCAATTTTGAAAATCTTTTGAAAAGGTTTGAAATATTTCCAAATATTCTGTTAGAATGACTTGAATTGAAGAATCTCAAATTATGAATCTCACAACATGCATAATTTTCCATTGTACATTTTTGAAGTAAACACTCAATCATTCCCAAGGTTGACAAATATCAATTTCAACAATTTTGAAACTCTTGAATTTTAAAGACGCACAAACAAACATTATTAAACTTCGACGATTTTGGAAATGAAATGTCAAGTACTCAATCCTAAATCTTTCAAATTGAAGCCATCTTGAAAGCAAATCATAAAAATTAAAAAAAAAAGCTTAAATTTAAAGGCGGATAAATGAAAATGATCAAATTTAAATAATTTTGAAGATCAAAAGTAAAGTTTTCAATCCAATATCAAGTTTTTACTTCTAGATCTATCAAATTGAAGAAATTTATAAAGAAAATTATCAGAATTATAAGATTTTTGATTCTGAAGAAGTATTACATTATTTATAATTTTGAAGATTAAAGTTTGAAAGTTTTTCATTTTGACGATTCGTCTATGATGTTTAAATTTCAAAGATGTATGAATAAAGTTTTCTAAACCATGATGATTTTAATGATTCTCAAGATTATATTCAAGAGTTGTAAATTATACATCGTGAAGAGCTACAGTTATAAATTCTTGAATTTTTTAAATATAGAATTACAAATTATTTCATTTTCAAGATTTATTTTTCGAATGTATGTAATTTTTAACTTTTTTTGGGATATTTTAATTCTTAAGACTTGAAATTGATTCAATTTTATACATTTTCAATTACAAATTCATCAATTGTAAAGAATATAAATGAATGTCAATTTACTTTTTCGAAATTCTCATAATGTGTAACATATGCATCATGTGTGTCCGTATTTAAAGAAGAAACTTCAAGAGGAATAAATGAATTTCAACGCTATTTCATATTTTTATTAAAAAATTGCATGAGAAAGAAAAAAATTATTTGTTTTCTCTTGTGTTTTTTTCTCTTGTTCTTTTCCCTACTAGATCGTCATAATCGATATTATATCTATTACATAAACATTCACCTATTGCTATTCCTTCTGACAGAATTAATAAGTTCAGAACCGAGGACTCTAAAGGATTTATTTCCTACATACAATGGCGTCATGCCTCCGGTCGAAGGAGTGTATTTTGCACATCAATTTCCCAATTTTGAAGAGTTCCGTGGTAAATATATGGATACCAGTGAGGTAAATCTCTTAAAAAGGGGTCATATCATATTTGGTTATCAGTGGGAAAGGTTCATTTTGGGTGCAAGTAGTTTATTTGCTTATCCGGAAAATTTTTTCATCGTATTTGACACGAATGACAACAAGTGGATTACTGTTCCTGGTGAATTATCTCAGAAAATGGGTTCAAACCGTCTTTTAGAACTTGTTGTTGCGCGCGATCGAGTAGCGGCTAGACACATATTAACATCGAACGATTCAGCATACAGAGAAGCACACATTAGAGCATGCAAAGAGGCAAACGCTCAAGTAGACCTTGTAGAAGAAGAGCTAGCACCGCTTCTGCTCAATGAACGAACAACCTATGAAAACAGCATCAAATTAATCCAGGATAAATACAGTGAGGTATATAATAATATATATACGGGTTATATATTCCAGCATGGAGAATTCAATATACACGGGCACAGAATAAGGCATACAGGTCACGCTACAGAGGACGCCTCAACAAACAGAAATAATTAATAAAGTCTAGGAAAAGGGAAAACATTTAACCTTTGTATGTCATACCAAGAACTTGACAGAACACCAATTCCCAGGTGATCCACATTGCTGAAGATTCTCCAAAGATAGAATCTTATCACATTAGATTTTGTTGCAACTTCGAAAAAAGTATATCCGTCTGAAGATCCAGTGTTGGGATTTTATCCATCATGGTGAAATCGCAGAATTCATGCTGAATATAAGTTATTTTCTCTATTCACCACAATCGTCTCGTTCACTGCATTTGGTTGATTTCCGAAAAAGTTTTTGTAGAATGTACAGGATTTTTTTTCAGTTGAGCATATTCGTTTACTTCAATGAATCAAAGTTTTTGGTTGAATCGTTTTGTTGATGTTACAAAACATTGTACCGATTAAGAAAAATGTTTGTTGGATCTATGAAATGAGTTTAAACTGATTTCACCAGAATGAAGCAAAATATTTCGTTGATTCAACCAACATATTTTGTTGAAAGCATCTTAAAAGCCATGAACCCATGCGCACTTGTTATGAGTGCTTACTCCAATTCAAGTTGGCAGTCCACGAGCGAGAGTTCAAAGCGTCGCAAATAAAAAATATAAATGTAAATGTAAATTCAAATGTAACTGTAGTATTCAGCGTTGGCAGGACGAGAGTTCAAGTCTTGGTTGATCCGTATATTTAAGTATAGGCTTAAGTTCGCTGTACTATACACAGGTTTTACTGCGATTTTCCTTGTGTACTACAAAAATATTGCAGGTGAATACTAGTACAGATATTTTTTAAGTCGGGCGCAGCCGCTGAGGTGTGGAGTCAGTAATGTTTTTCTAGGAAGACCCCGTCAGAAAGGTGCACTAGTGATACATAAAATTTGTCAATGCAATGTAATTATTGCTTTCAAATGAAACAAAGTTAACTATAATAATCTGCTATTCATTCCTTCAACTAAAAATGTATGTATTTTGTTGAAAACTGTTTTTTTGTCGGTAGAGAATAAGTATTCCCTGTTAAAATTTTGTTTTCTCTTTTGGTGGAAAGCTAACATATATTGTTCGAAACTCCTCTTTTTTGATAGAACATCTTGGATAGAATGTTTCCCTATAGTTAAAAAATGTACTATTGATGACTAGTAAACCAACACGATTATTCACTTTCTTTCGTCTCGCGCAATTTTTACATTAGAAGAAAAGAGAAAAGGCCACAGGAATGAAGTTTTAGCTAAATTTTCAACCGAAAAAGATGAATTCCCAAAGAAAAATGTAATAGTTGATATCTCAATTTTAAGCGTTTTGAATTTTAAATCTGAAACAGTTTTACTGAAGAAGAAAGACGATTTTTCAACAAAATAGTTGTCTCTACAACTAAACAGAATAATTTTCAACCAGGTAGTTGCATTTTACCAGGGACCCGACCGAAACTTTCGTTCCATTTCGTTACTGACAATTAAACAAAATAATTTTGATTAAATCATTAATGTAATTTCAGATCTTATCTAATTTCGTCCAAATCTAGAAATAGCAGTTCAAGGTTTAATGAAAAAAAAATTTTATTATCAATAACGAAATGGAATGAAACTTTCGGTCGGGTCCCAGCATCTTACACAGAAAAATATCGATATTTTACCAAAAGAGATGAATTTTCAGGAATATTTTAAGCTGAATAGCACTACGTTTCAGTTTTTCATAGAAGATTTTTTTTAATTAAAAAATATTAAGGAAGTAATTTCGATTCCTAAAATAAAAATTTTTTCGTTCAAAAAATAGCTTTGATACGATCATTAGAAGAAATATCGTTAATGTCCATCTTTTTAGGATGAATTGAGAATATATTCATTGAATATAGATGACAAATGTTAAAAGTGCCATCAAATAGAATTCAAGCATCACAGCATGGAAAGTTTTTACTTTCCTCAACTAACAATTTAAATAGTAGGTGAGATATCAAATTGTTTGTCTTCTTTCAAGTTAAAAGCGCGCGAAGAAGAAGGAATAAAGATATTTGAAACAAGCCTTATCAAAGTGTATTTAGTGTTCAAATAACAGTTTGTATTATTACAATATTTCGTGCAAATTATTTCTTATCTCAGATAAGATTGTCATTTAGCTAAGCTTCAGGTACTCCAAGGTCCACTTTTAAAGAGAAGCCAAAGGAGATGAAATAAAAAAATTTTCACACTGCTTCAGAAAATAATGTAATGAATTATATTAATACTAATTTTAATTTGTACCATTCATTCTCTTGGTTTGGTGAATACACCTAATACCACATCCTTAGCATAATTGTCCTTCTAATTAATGTTTTTGTTACAGGTAAGTCAACACAGTAAAAAAACGAACATTTTTGTGGCAGATCATTCTGCTCCAACGATCATTTGACTTTCGAGATCATAATGATATGTCTATTCGGATCATTTTGATCTGCTTTTAGTGTCATTTGTCAGACTGAACAAAATGGCTGCCAATTTTTGACGCACGAACTGCTACCTCATCCAGCATATTCTCCAGATTTAGCCCCCTGCGACTATTTCCTGTTTGCAAACCTGAAGAAATCGCCGGGCGGTAAGAGAGTTGGGTCGAATGAAGAGGTCATCACCGAAACTAACGCCTATTTTGGGGGCCTTGAGAAAACCTAATATTTGGAAGGAATAAAAAAATTGTAAAAACGCTGGACTAAATGTATCGAGCTAAAAGGAGATAATGTTGATAAGTAAAACGCTTATTTGCCGAGAAAAAATCTTTTAGTCGAAAATTCACTCACTTATCAAACAGCCCTTGTATATTGACATGTACAAAACCATGCTCCCAAACTGGGAGCATGGCCAGGAACGACCTTTTTAAAAGGTTTTCGGACCTGAACTCTTATTTGTTATTGAGTATCATCGGATGTCGCCCATCAGACTTCACCAACGGACATGCGCTTTCAACAAATTCAGACGAACCGGTACAAAACTGCATTTTTGAGCAATACTTCCAACAGAAAAAAAGAAGAAAACAAAATTATAAGAAAATTTTGACAATAAAATAATCTCATATCTTCCATAGGTTTCGGGTTAGAATATATTTAAGAAACCTCACTTTTTTGGATTTTCAACGGAAAATCAATAAGTTTAAGAAAACACTGTGTACCTTTGCACCTAATTGCTACACGAAAAAATGTTTCGCAGGTGAGTGAAAGTAGACTTAATTTTCTGTGAATTCAAGAAAAGAACCATGTCCTCACTATAATAGGCCCTAAGTTATGACCCTTCAAATTTGGCCATTTTTGCATGTTTTTACGGGCAAAAAAGTAGTGTTATGTTTTTTTTAAATGATTCATGTCAGATTTAGTTTGCATTGATGATGACGTTTTCGTGTAGTAATTAAGTGCAAAGGTACACCGTCTTTTTTTAAACTTTGTGATTTTTCGCTGGAAATCCAAAAACTGGGTTTTTTCAATATAACCAAACTCGAAACCTATGAAAGATAGCGGACTATTTTTTCATAAAATTTTCTCATAATTTTATTCTCTTCCTTTTCTCTGTTGCACAGTTCGCTCTAAAATGCAATGGGGATTATCCGTCCAAGCAAAAGTAACTTTTGAAACTGTTTTCGAAAAAACAACCGGTTTGGAAGTTGATCTGTTTTAGCATTTTTGGTGTGTTAAAAGGTACCCCTTAACTTAAATTTCTCACCAAATACATTCCATGTTGAAATTTTTCGGGAACAAAACTACCAGGTGACTGGACTAGATGGACGTATGACACTTTTATATCTTTAGTCGACGGCAGACAGAGTGCGACTTTAAGTGACATAACGGCGTACAGATGTATAGCCATTCAAATTTAAAACCAGCAAAGATCGTTTTTCACCGCCAAGGGTTTTTAGATTCGGCGAATCAGATTACCGAACCCAGAATAGAAACGGCAAATCGGTCCCAGCGCAGTTGCCAACAAATAGCAACGGTACAGGGATGGTGTGAACCTGATAAGTTACTTCCTTTTTCAAAAACGAGAAATCTAATCCTTGTCCCATCCTTCCTTCCCCCTGGCGAATGAAGTGTGGCAGTAGATATAAATTAGGTTGAGTCAAATATGAAATCGCTTGTGTTTTTTAAAATCCTTTAGAATTTTACTATCTGTTTTCTATTATATTTTCTTCAATTTGAATACATTGAAACTAAACTAAAGGCAGTGCGTCAGTTCTTTAAAAAAACACTTTTTATCATTGTTCCGACTTTAGGTTACAATGATTATAATGTTTCATTTCACAATTTTTTCATTGAATGAATTATACACCGTCTACAATGGATAGCAATTTGCAACGACTTTCTGATTTCATATTCTCAACATCACCGCTTATCATTTTTGTTTTCATTCACAAATGATTTTTATAGGTCTTATAGTATATTTTACGAAAAATCTCAGTATATATCAGTATTGCAAAAACGTCACCATTGAATGTTGATAACACAATATATTTTCGGTTTGGCATGATACAAATTTACCATTTCCTACAAGCAGTCGAATTTCCTTATCGGCGGGAAAGTATTATATTCGAAACTCGAATAGCCGGTTCTTATTTGGCTCAGAAATAAGCCGAATATATAAAAGTTGTCCAAGTGCATATCCCAGTATTTCACAAGAAGGAGTCCTGTCTGGAGGAGAACTGGACCTGGAGTGAAGAGGAGTCTACTAAGGAGTAGCTCGGGCAGGTGCATTTTGTCTGTCACAGAAGGAAGAACCAGGATAACATTTGCCATTGGGATTTCATTCGTACTCTAGTGAATCGTAATTTGAAAAAGCTTTCGTGAAACTCTTGGGGAAGATTGGGTGATTTTTGCCTACTGGACAATGCCTTATTTCATCTGAAGTCAAATTATCGACTGCGCCGTTTATTATATTTATTTTTATTCGCAAATGATTTTCACCTGGTCTATATATTCCATGAAGAGTCCCACTGTAGTCCAATATTGCATGAACGTCACCACTTGATGTTGATAGTACAATATATTCTTGGTTTGGTCCAAGCTCATAGTTCATATGATCGATTCGCATTTGAATTGCTTCATAGGCAGGAAAAACGTACCTTCGAAATTCAAATCGCTGGTTATGGTCTGTGCAAGGAATAAGACGAACATAGCCAAGTTCTTCTATTGCGCATCCAAGTACTTGAACAGGAATAGGCCTTCTCGGAGAGGACCTGGATCTGGCACGAAGAGGAGGCTCCTGAGGTGAACTCCGTTCAGGTGAATGTTTTCTGTCAGAAGAAGAAGAGCCAGGGTTACGTTCGCTATTAGTATTCCATTCAGACTGTAGTGAATCGTAATTTTCTGAAGCTTTATTAAAATTGTAAGGAAAGATTGGGCGACTTTCACCTACTGGAGTATATCGCACTTCATCTGGGGTCATATTATCGACTTTGCCGCTTATCATATTTATTTTCACTCTTGGATGAGCACTCTTTGTCGAATACATTCCACGAAGAAACCCGTTAGGCTGTAATATTGCAAAAATGTCACCATTGGATTTTGATACTACAATCTGTTCTTCGACTGAAACGGGAATATAGTTATATTCTTTTGTTCGCAATCTGATTGGTTTACCGGCAGGAAAAACGTATTTTCGAAATTCGAATCGTTGGTTCTGATTTGTGCGGGGAATAAGCCGAATGTATCCAAGTTCTCCAAGTGCATATCCAAGTACTTTAAGTAAAGGTGGCCACCCAGGAGGGTACCTGGTTTCGGAATGAAGAGGAGGCTCATCAGGGGAAGTACAATCAGGTTGATGTTGTCTGTCCGAAGAAGAAGAACTAGGGTTGTGTTTGCTATTAGGGTTCCATTCGGACTTTAGTGAATCGTTAGTTGCTAAAGCTTTAATGAAATTTTTTGGGAAGATTGGGTTACGTTTGCCTACTGGACAATCTTGCATTTCATCTCGGGTCAAATTTTCAACGTTTCCGCTGATCATATTGACTTTTATTCTCGAATTAGCTGTAGTTGTCGCATATATTCCACGAAGAATCCCGCTGTTCTCTAATATTGCAAAAATGTCACCATTGGACGTTGATAATACAATATGTTCTTGGTTCGGCACAGAAATATATTTGTTTCTTTCTATTCGCAATCTAATTGGATAACCATTAGGAAAAACGTATCTTCGAAATTCAAATCGCAGATCCGGATTTTTGCTGGAAATAAGCCTAATGTATCCAAGTCGTCCAAGTGTGCATCCAAGTATTTCAGGAGAAGGAGGCCTATCAGAAGGCGACCTCTCCCTGGCACGTACTGGATGCTCCTCAGGAGCTTGAAGTATAGGGCGGGAAAGAGAAGAGCCACAGTGAATCGGGCGCGGAGTGTTAAGGCAATCTCTTCTCGACTGCGAACTTAACTCTGCAAAAAGAAATAAAGGATTCATGTTTCTTGTCCAACAAACTTCAAAAAGAGCTTGATACTTCATTCTCGTTTTTCGTATAATATACTTTAAAATCATGAGTAAAGGATTCTGTGAAAAAAGTTGTACCATTAAAATGTAAGGTTAAAAATGGTTGAGGCTTACTGCGTTTGAATTGAACACAACTTATTGTTTTTTTCATATTTTTGAATTTATGTATGATACGTTAAAAATCACCTCGAGTTTTTGTAAGCTTCATGAAATTCTTTCAAATTCAAAAGAACATAAGTATGATGACGTTAGCTACTCCTAGATAATTTCAGTACCAACATTTTTCTCCATTCATTGCATATTCAACTCTTTGTTTGCAAGACCAACTGTTTTGTGAAAAATCTAAAAATGAATTTCTTTATGTTCTGATGTCTGGTCAAAACTGCATCTTTATTAGTAGAAAATCTTCTTGTTGTTCTAAATTAAGCTTTTCGGTTTGATATTTTAATTATCCTCAAATAAATTCATCTTTGTAGGTTGAACGTTCAACTATTTGGTTAAAAATTCTATTGTATTGCTAAAGAGTAATTCCTTTGTTTTGGGATTACATATTGTACTTTTTTGTCCATTACTAATCAATTTGATGTCAAACACGACTATGTTAAGATTTTTTCAAAGATTTAACTCCACTCTGCATGTTATTTCTTTCCTGATCAAAATTTATTTTGACAATTATACGAACAGAATGTATTAAAGGGAAAGGTAGAAAGATTGGTATATTTTAAGGTGATTTGGTGCATAAAAAATTCAGCACTAATTTAATTTTTCATATTCCAAAGCACACAATCAACTTTACAATTCAACCCTACGAAATACAGGTATTTATGTTTGCATATTCATGTTCGTATATTCATGTATGTATATTTGAACATTCATGTATGTATATTTGTATATGATTGAGTGTAAAGTTTCATAATTCAGGAATGCCTTAGCACTGGGAAGTTTCCTTTCGGGTCCCTCATGACGTGTATGTCTTATTGTTTGACTAAGGCGAAATAACATAAACAAGTTCTTCAATCGCAGAGTTGTGGAAAAATCGTGACTGTTATTATTGTTTCCTAATATGCATAATATGCCCAATTTCACAATTTTTTTTTGAATTTTTATTCAAGTTCATGGTGGGAAAATTTAATCTCTTATTTAGTCCTGAAAATGAAAAAAATATAGGAGCTCAAAAATTAATGAATAAGTTTTTTAGCATAGAACAACTTTCTTATGTTAAAAATGTACTTTCAAAACTTAAAAAAAATTGAATCATGGAGAATGACCAGTTAATTTGACAAATTCAGCGACTCGTTATTTTTAATGATCTGATGTTCTCGTATTTTTTGAAAGGACATGTTAAACATGACAAAACTTGTTTATGATGAAAAAAACTATGTGCAGAGCTTCGAGACTTTCTCTCATTTTCACGAGCTTATACAAAAATTAATTTTTCCTACAGAAGATCAGAAAAAATTCTATGAAAATTGTAAGAATTAGTCATATTATGCAGATTGAGAAACAAGAATAGCGTTCATGTTCTTTTCAAAACTTTGATTACAAAATTATTTTCTTTGAATTCAACTCCGTCAAACCGTAAGGCATTAATTGATATTCAAACATTTTAAAAGATTCAAAAAGATTTCACAGAAATTTAAAGAAATTACACATAGTTTTTGTATACACTGAAAGGCTTTCTGGAATTTACCAAGAGTTCCAAATATTTGAGGAATCACAAAAATTTTAAATATTATAATATTTTCAAAATTTTTTCAAAAGAGTTGAAAAAAATTGCACAATAATTTCGAATAACTCTTAAAATTTCAAAAGATTTCAGAAAATTTCACAATGAATATAAAGATTTTTCCTGTGAAATGGCCGTATTCATGCATGTATTATATAAAATATAATAAAAATGATAGACATATTATATTAGTATATTCACCAATAGAATTAAAGATAACAGCCAGAGTGAAAATGAAAGTATAGACCATCCTCATTTTCGCAATGTAGAGGAAAACCTGATTGATGCTTCAGTGAATAAGTGATTCATCAAATGTAACTAAAGAATATTCTATTGCATCATCAGAATACAAATATATACATGAGTAGACGTTATCTCACATATATGTGAGATGGCGATGTTATGAATTTCAAGTTTGTCCTTCGGAGATATAATTATTAGATTCTAATTCAAAGGTATTGGTTTTAAGTGATTATAAACTATGTATGTAACGAAAAAAATTGTACGATAGGAAAGTTTCTTGAATCATTAGAACTACAGAGAAAAGTCAATGTGAAATAAAGAAAAAATAACATGATAAAATACGTGTGCTTTATTTTGTACTCTTTACATCAAGTCGAATATTCTAACCAAGGAAGAATAAATTCTTACAGTTTCCAAGGTTTTTACGATGAATAATAAAGTGGTATATACGCAATAAGTTTTAGTAAAGGACGATGACCTACTTGAATACATAAGATTTGAAAAGTTGCGTACCTTAGTTTACTTTGCAAATGAAACCACTATTGACATCATTTTAGTCAAAATCCTGAGTGAAGGAGAAAGATCTTCTTCTAGAAATTATTGATTTTCAATTTATAAAAAATTAATTTTTTTAAAGAAAAATGCTCGCAGTATTTGAACATATTGAAAAGAAAAATCTTTGGGAAACGGTAACGGGCTAGGATCGTATATATTTAGTTTCAGATTCACCTTCTTTGGTAGTAAACAAATCATCTTGATTGAAAATTCGAATAAACGCTCAAAAGTTTAACTACTTTGTTGATATTTTATTTCATCAATTGTGTAGGAAATTCTAGTTTATTCGAATCTCTGACACTATGTGTGTCGAAAAGTATTCAGTGTTATTTTATTTCAGAAAAGATACCTTAATATTCGTTATGCATAGTTGTTTTTCCGATCGATTCGATTGAGACAATAAAGTACTGACGAGGAGTGACATAGTGAAAGAGATTCGAAAAAACTGGAATGTTCTACATCATTTCTAGAACAAGCAGCAAGTGATACTAATTTTCTCGATAATTACATTCGTGAATTGTGTAATTGATTCCAGAAAATTATATCTTTCAATGATTTAATTAACAAAATATTTTGTTCAGGCAAGAATGATTTTTTCAACCATTACAAATCTAATAAATATTTTGAAGATGTTATAACCATTAATTAATGTAACTATGTAACAAGTTGAAATCCATGATAATATTAAAATTACGAAAATAAGAATTTGTTCGAACAAATCTCAACAAGTATTTTCAATTTTTTTGTTGGCTTAGAGTTAAAAAAGACCACGTGAATGAATAAATAAATTGAATAATATTTAGAGTTTGCTTATCGCTAATTGGTTTATTTCCACAGGAAAATTCACTGTTATTAGAAACGGTAGATCGTAATGCAAAACTACAATGAAATAATTTGATATCAAGATTTGTGGATGATTGTAGTTATTACGAAAAAATCTGACTGCTGCGCAGGCACAACACCATCAAAATTTTTTAATAAGAATACGAAATACCAGTTTTTCAAATAATTATATAAGATAAGAGAAAAATATTTTAAAGTAAAATTGTTCAACTCAAAAAGTTCTACAAATTTACTTCAGACCATTTTTTTGATGGGAAACATACTTTTCGTTTTGATCGTGAAAAATAATAGCAAGGAAAACTATTCGTTTCAGAAATATCTATAAACTTTCTTTGAATCATTTTCCAATAAAATGCATCGTTTTCGTTTCAATTGTGGAAATTTTCATTGAGAAACATATCTAAATTCTTAAGTAAAACTATGCGAGATCCAAAAATAATTTTAAGTAACTATATTCTTAATCTCAGAAATGCATCCAAATTTTGCTAACACTATTTTTGAACAATACGCATAGTTTTTGTTTCAATCATGAAAAATGTTTTTAGAACAAACCCTGATTTTCCTGACAACTATGTACAATCTTCTGCGAAACTTTGTTGATTTCTGTTAACTAGTAATGAGGTAAGCACAATATATATACTTAATTGTTCCACTCCATCTCTATTTTTGGTAAAAACTTTTTGAACAACATTTTTCAAAATATATTGTATCTTCTACAGAACTATACCTTGAAAAGGACTCGGATCCGAGTCGTAACATGTCGGCAATTTTTGAATAACAACATCAAAAAATTGAAAAAGGCTTTCTCTACAATAATATTTGAGGATACCGGAAAAAATTAAAACACATAATTTCTGTAATTTAGCCACCTGTCTAAGTTGGCCACATTTTGATGGAACCGCGGCTGGCCAGGATAGAGCTTAACTTGATATATTTTTACTTTTGATAATGTGCCCCGCTCTACCTATAAGTTTCTTACCCTCGTTTATGCGTCTGTCTGACTTCGAAATTTTTCAGGACTTCCTAAAATTTACTTCCATCAGCCCCGTCAAATGCTTTTTCTATGTCAACAAATGCACAGAAAACTTTTTTCCTTACTCTGAATTTTTTTTCTGTGATCTGTCTTCAACTGAATATTTGATCCGTACATGATCTTTCTGGCATAAGTCCACATTGGAATTCCCATATCTTTTCTTTCGTTATTCTTATCACCCTACGAATAAGTGTTTTCAAATATATTTTACTTATAGTACTCAATGAGCCGACACCTCTGTCATTATTGCAGTTGTTTTTATATCCCTTTCCTCTGTATATTGGTACAATAATACTCTATACACCAGCAGCCTTACCATTCTTCAAGTTCTTGATTATATCCCTAACCTTGAACTCACACACTCTCTCAATTAAGTTTTCTAACTATCGTGTTCTATAGCGCAGTTGTGGTGCCCTATAGCTTCATATCCCAATAAATCATTGAAAGAGTCTTTCAAAGCATATAGTCTCCCTTCTGTATAATAAAGCATTTCACCTTTGCTATTTCTCATGCTGACGAACTCTGCACTCTTAACTCCCTTGATAATGATCGTCATCCATTTATGAAGCAGTTTCTTGCTTCCTTCAAAGTCGCTTGGCATTATCTTGCAAAGGGCAAAATAACATGTTCGTTTATTTTGTACTGTTCGAATCATACTATTCAAATCAGTCAATTTGACATGTGCAGTAAACACTGAGGTGCCCTTATTTTTCACTCTTTGAATTTCTCTGCTCACACGTTCCAGTTTTGTTCAAATGCCCCAAAAAAATCTGTAAATTTGAGAAAAATCGGTCAATATTTACGGGTGGCGCAAAGACCATGAAGTTTCCCATTTATTTAACATGAGAAAAAAGTCAGCTTTTTGTAAATCTAATGTTGAAACGCGATAATATGTTACAAATAATTCCATATTTCAGAATATTGTTAAGAATTTGTCCAAAAATAAGAATCAATAATAAATTATGATTTTGAGTAATTTTAAGCCACTCTTTTGTGTCCCTAAAGAAAACTCCATAAGTGACAAATGTGAATTTTACGTAATATTACGGTTTATTGACGCTTTTCAATCGTTTTTTTTTTTTTTTTTTTTTTTTTTCAACGAATAATCATCATTCGGTAATTTGAGAATACACAGTCCTTTGTTAAAGAACATTGAAATTTTTATACAGTACTAATTTGCTTCAATATATTTTTTTTTAGTTAAATCGCGAAATGAACATATTTTCTGGACCTTATGAGTTATTTGATCAATGATAAAAATAAAATAATTCTTTAACATAATTTTACAATTATTTAAATAAAACGTATTTGTTCAAGTATATATTTCACCGAAAGAAAAGGAGGAGAAACATATTATCTTACTAAATTTTCGACACACTTTAATATTTTTAGGTACTAATTTGTTTATTACGAATACTCGTGGATGTTTAAACAAATTTGAATGTTTTGAACAATTGTAGTTTGTTTAAACATTCAAGAGTATTCTTAAAGAGCAAAATAGAACATAAAAAAATTTTAATTTTTCGAAAAATGGAAAAAATGAAATATTCAAACAAAAAAATCGTTTCAACAATTTAAATATTTCCAAACATCTATAAGTATACATAATAAACACATTAGTACTTGAGAATATAAAAATTTGCCGAAAATTTGGTGAGATAAAATGTTTCTCCTACTTGAACAAATACGTATTATTTAAATAATTGTAAAATTATTGAAACAAATCATTTTATTGTTATCATTGATCGAATCACTCAATGAATATCAGTTAAAAAATGACTGGATATTCTTAAATTACCGCAATATAACGTAAAATTCAAATGTGTCATTCATGGGGTTTTCTTCAGGGACCCATAAGTGTGGCTTAATATTATTCAACCTCGAAATTTATGAGGAATTCTTATTCTCTGACGAATTCTGAACAATATACTAAAACATGGAATTAATCTCAACATATTATCGCGTTTAAATATTAGATTTACAAAAAGTTGACTTTTTCCCATGTGAAACACCGGCACACAAAAAAAAGTGGTCTGCCCGGCAGACTATACCGGCATTTCTATATGTTTTTGGGGTCACTGAATCCGAATCCGTGGTACAAATATTCAAATTAGCTCGAATTTTTATAAAAAACGCAAAAATAGACGTAAAATCGACGAAAACAGCGATTTTTCTTGTATATTTTTACCAAAAAAATATCTTTATGCCCGGTGGACTCAACCAGCATATTTATATGTTTTTGGGGTCGCTGAATCCGAATCCGGAGTCCAAATAACCTAGTTGGCTCATATTTTCCCGAAAAACGCAAAAATAGACGAAAACAGCGATTTTCTTGTATATTTTAGCAAAAAAAAAAAATGTCTTCATGCCTGGTAAATTAAACAAGCATATCTATATTCTTTGGGGGTCGCTAAATTCGAATCCGGGGTCCAAATAACCCAGTTGGCTCATATTTTTCCGAAAAACGCAAAAGTGGATGTAAAAATGACAAAAACAGCGATTTTTGCTGTATTTCTTGGGTAAAAATGGAACTTTTCATGCCTAGTGAACATACCTTTATAATGTTTTGGCTCGCTCAATCCAATTCTGCTGTAAAAATAACCCAATTAGATCGCAGTTTGTCTTTAAAACTCAAAATTAGCCGGAAAAATACCAAAAATTGTGATTTTTCCTTTATTTTTCCGATGGAAAAACAATTTACGTCTAGTGGACTAAATCAACATATCTATATGATTGTTCTCCACTGTATATTTTCTCTGCCTCTCACGTTTCGGGGTGTTTAATTTGCGTTAGTTCCCTTGCATGGCATTAGTAGGATTTTTACATTTTCATCTCAATGCGAAGGTATTGATTTTATGTGAAAAATGACTTTCGCAAATTCAATCAACTGTCAACATTTTTTGAGACCCCCTGAGTCAGAAAAAACGATTTTTACGGAGGTGTCTGTCTGTCTATCTGTCTGTAGTCTGTAGTATCGTGTAGGCACGATAACTTTCGAAAGATTGATCAGATTAGATTGTGCTTTGTCACACTTTTCAAAGGCCTCAAAAGAAAGAACGAGTTTGTTAACCAGCAATTTTGGATCAAAATTCAAAAAGTAAGCACATTTTGAAAATTTTTGAAACCACTTTTTTTCAAATTTGCAAATTCTATGTAAGTTTATTAGTAGTACTCCATAAGATAAACAATTTATCTATTTGAAATTTTTTGATAAAATCAAAATTGTCAGAGTTATAGCATTTTCAAAATCTCAAAAAACAAAAGAAAATTAATATTTTAGGCTGAACAACGCATGATATGAAAAAAAAATCTGTAAAAGAAAAACGTTCCTTTCCGAAAGTTCTATGAGATTATTATAACAACTTTTTGAATTTGTACGAAAAATCGAAAATTCAAATTTTGATCGCACAAAAAAAAATAATAAAAAATAAAAAATTCCATTTTGCGGTCAAACTATGCAAGACACAGAAAAAGATGATGATACAAAAATCGTGCAACCAAAAAAGGTCTCCAAATTTATTTTTGATTACTTTTTGATAGGACGCGTAGTTGTTGTTGTTTTTTAGAAAGGGCAAGTATATTTTTCAATCGTGAAAAATAAGCATAAGAATAAAAAAATTAAATTTCTTGAAAATAACACAAGAGACGAAAAAAAAAAATGAAAAGACAAAAACTATTCAACCGAAAAAGATCTTCAAATTTGTTATAAACTCTTGCTATAAAAATACGTCAAAAATTTAGAATTGACTTTTTGGAAAATGACGCAAGCTGCAATAACTTTTTATTTAATAACATTTTTCGCCTCAATTATATCCACAAATTTGCTTAGAACCATTGTTGAAAATACACATATTAAATTTATGGAGGAACAACACAAGTTGCAATAAAATGTATAATGACAACATTTTTTGTATAGGATGCACACTTTTTTACAATTATAAAAACAAGACAATGAAAATACGTATGCTCCAATACCAATGCATATTATGAATTGTGATAATATAAAATTATTGAAATGATAGATTTTTTAGCGTAGCTGAGGATAAAAATTAGTGCAAAATAAGGAGAAAATATTGAAGTAATCATGAAAAATAACATTTGTAGAATATTTTGCAAAATTTGAATAAGCAGTACCAGCTTGAGACACAGAAATAAATGATATATATTTGATATAATAATGTTGAACATAGTGCAGAAAAGTTAAGATTTTGGACAAAATCGAGTGCGGAGCACGAGATACGTGATTAGAATGTGTTCGTTAAAGCCAAAGGAGTTTTAACAAAAGAGAAGTCACAATCACCGAGTTACAGTTGTCGATGATTTGACCTTCAAGTTCGAAATTTCTGGGCGCAAACGTGGGGGAAATACAAAGACCGAGCGCGTAGCACAAGGTAGACATAACATCGAGCGCGAAGCGCAATATAAATATATCATCGAGCGCGAAGCGCGAGAACCAACAATCGCGCGCCCTAGGCGCGCTCAAACTTGCGAGCGAAGCAAGCTGCGCGCGAAGCGCATGATGAGAATGTGCCCGCATAGCGGGAAGATTTTATCTAAATAAGTTCTATTTACTTTTAGCTTCACCCAGGAACAACGACGTGGACGTAGTAAATTCTGTTCCCTTGGGGTGCTTTATCACCGTGAGTCCCCTTGCCTCTTACGCTTATAGGGTTCTTTTATTTTTTATTTTCCTTTATTTCGCTTGTATCGAACCCTTTTGTCCTCAAAAGACCTACGTAGTGGGTTTCGCTTTCGTTTGGTACCTTGATTAACTTGATCTCTCGGATTCAGCGCATCAAAATCCTTCGGAAATGTTAGGTCTGGTCTCTGGCTTTAAAATTTGTCGGCCTGTGTTATCAGATGAAAAGAAAATTATCAGAGTTATAGCATTTACAAAATTTAAAAAATCAAAGGAAAATGAAAATTTTAAGCCAAACAATGCACGATATAGAAAAAAAAAAAAAAAAAGGAAAGCGTTACTTTTTGAAAGACTTACAAGATTGACATAACAGCTTTTTGAATTTACTTGAAAAATCGTAAATTCAAATTTTAAATTATGAAACGCGAGATACAGAAAAAGTTAATTAACCAAAATTATTGCTTATGACGAGACATACAAATTTTCTTGCGACCATTATTTGATATGAAACAAAGTTTGTTATTTAAATATAGAAAACGATATTGGAATAATGAAAATTTAATTTTCGAGTCAAACCGAGCGTGAAACGCGAGACTCTTCTACTATATCAGAGCGCGAAGCGCAAAAATGATCATGCAGAACGTGCGCCCTATTTTTACATTCTCATCAGCATTTTATTTTAATTATAAAAACAAGACAATGAAAATACGTCTGCTTCAATACCAATGCATATTATTATACCATTAAGCCATTTCCCTTTCGGGGTAAGCGTGACTTACTCGGTGCGAAAGGGAGTAATTTGAGGGAGAATAGAACAGATTTTTAGATTGATCTAGAATTCCCGTGTTACTCATTTAAATAACACGTTCGTTCCGCAACACTGCTCCGACCCCGGTTGCTGATCACACTTTTCTGTCCTGACATACCTCTCTAGCTTCCTTCACGTCCATGCATTTTTTCATGCAAGCTCTTGTGTTTCTATGTCTTCTTATGTCTCTTCAAATTAGGGTCTCATTTACACATTCTAACCATTCTTTCGGCGGTCTGCCTCTGGGCACATGCCATTTATTTTACCTTGATACACTTGTTTCGCTAGTCGTTCATTTCTTATTCTCTCAACATGCCCAAACTATCTCAAAGAATTTCTTTCACATATGTCAACTAGTGTCTCCTCTGCACCACATTCTTTGAGGATGATCTCATTACTCACTTTGTCCATCAGTGTTTTGCCGCATATCATGCTTAGGAATTTCATGTTAATCGCGTTAATTTTACTATTATCCTTTTCTTAATAGGTCCAGGTCTCGCTACCGTACAGCACAGCCGGTATAAATATAGAATTATGTATTGCCCTTTTAGCTTTACTTGATATATTTTTACTTCTGCTAATGGGCCCTGCTCTACCGATAACCTTCTTACCCTCGCTTATACGCCTATCTAACTCCCCATCTATCTTTCCGTCACTAGTGAATAGGCTACCGAGGTATACGCACTTATCAAATTGTTCTATTCTCACATCATATAGGACAATGTTGCACATTGTTTTCTCAACCTTTCCTTCAAGCTTTAACAAAAGAGAATTCACAATCACTCAATTACAGTTGTCGATGCTTTAACCTATAATTTTAAAAGGTCTGCGCACAAATGTCGGGAAAATACAAAGACCGACTTTGCAAAAACTTTTCTTTGCTTATTTATGAGTAAGAATTTCGCAGGCACTTATGTAAGTTCGCTAGCGCCTCCTAGTGAGCGGTAAACTCTCATATTTGCTCGAAGCTATGGAGGAGGGAAATTTTTGTTTAGTGCAAAGAAAATCTTTCTTTTAATGAAATACATAGGTTTCAAAGGATTTCTCCATAATAATGCAATCTGCAACTTCACGTCTCCTCTTGTTAAATAATTTGCATGAAATATTTTTTAAATGTAATTCAAGTTATACTCGAACTCAGTATCGGCCGTACATACATAACGCAACAGTTTTAGTGCCTGAGAGGAGTTTTTGCCGGAAAGTTGCGATTTATTTTGTTAGCAGTTATATTATAGAGCTAGTTGGGTTGAAAACACGAAATCTGCCGGTTGAAAATTGACGAAAATCTGTATTTCTTTATAACATTTATTTAAATTAATAACAAATGATAATAAAATATATTAAGGGAAGGATTTTTCTAAGTTCTGTAACAGTCAATTCCGTTGAAAAAAAAAACGAAATCTGCGGTCTGAATGAATTCTGAGCTGTAAAGAAATAAGATCCTTGTTCATTAATTAATAATGATAATATTAAAATACCCCCCCCCCACCAACTGAATCAACAGTGTGACATATTTTCTCCTTGATAACTTTTACTTCTCTACCCGGATATTGGTAGTAGTTACATTACAAGGCAAACGCACGCGCGACGCGGAATGGGTTGAGTCTGGAATCACCATTTCAAGTTGTACTGATAGTCCGAGATCTCACTGCATTCTTTGGCAGGTGATAATTGAGCATAATAAAAGTTTCTGGATATGAAACCTTAGACATATACGATGAAGGAAAGGCCCCTTTGCCAGCGTCACCACCACTGACCAGAACCCCCGGCAAAGGATCGTAAACGGGGTGATTAAAGTTAACTAATTGTATATATCGATGAGCACAAGACAAAATGTAAATCAAAGCTCTAAGCCCTCTGTAAACGAAAAACTTGTTTCGCCAGGGCTCAAGTTGACCGAAATACGCGGCAAAGGCATATGTTTGCGGTATGTATTTGCTTCTGCTGCAATATTTCAAAAGGAAGAGTACCTAAGAATATTCTTCATCTTCGTTGGGGGTGAGGGCTGCTGCGTGGGTGCGGTGCAGCAGGGAAGATTTCTGAGGGTTTCGGTTGACGACTTTACGGTATTTAGTTACGGTGTTTAGTCCAGTCTTTTCTGGTACGCTGCTCAATTCGCGTAAAAGTTAAAATGAAGTGTTATATTTGTGAAAAAAGCGACGGAAAGTTAGTGAAATTCAGTGATGAATCCTTTCAGAGATGCCTTCATGTAATTAACGTTCAAGTGAAAAATTGCGAAATGATTATGGCTACCACAGCGTTTGCTACGGAAAAGCCAGTCTTGAAACAAAAAGACAGAGATGACTGAAGTCTTTATGCAAGATAATAGTAATGTAAGTAAAACAATTACTATTATAAACATGTATCGCTTATTAATGTGAATCTATTATGATAAATCACCTTCTAGTAATTATTTGTAGGCAAAGACAGCTTGCTCTCAAAGTCATGGAATTTCTGATGTACATAAAAGTGTACATGCAGAGGCTGATGGAAAAGATGACATTCATGTACTTGAATAGGTAAGATTTTTTCAAATTATTCCGGGATCAAGTGCTTTTTTGATTAGCTGGTCCCAAATTCATCAGTTTCGTTGACAATTAGTTTTGAAAACTGGCAATTCTGGTATTTCATTTTTGCTTTAAAACTGATATGATTTGCTTCATCAATTTGCTTCCAAATTGGTCTTCTTTACTTGATGATTCGTTTTCGATATTTTTTGCAGTAGTTATTTTCATAGTTTTGACCGAATATTTATCCTCAAAAATGCAACACCTTCTTTGTAACGCCTTCTTTGCACACCTAGAAAACATGCAATTGTCAAGGAATTTTTCGCTACCTGACAAAACCTGGACATATTGGGGAATTAATTTAAAGTTATCGAATTTGTTGAAGAACATGCTTACATTTCCTCAATTCGTAATATAAAATAAAATACCAATGTTTCTTCATTTGCACAAATAGCATCATATTATCCGATAAAACTATGGTGTTGATAATTTGCCTTTCAGAGTGAAAATTCAACTATTTTGGTAGAAATTTATTTGTTTGACAATTCACTGTTTTGTAGAAAGTTCAACTGATTTGATTTGATAATGCAATCAATCGGTTTAAAATTGATCTATTTTTATTCAAAAATTTACTATTGAGTGTAACATTCGACTGTTTTGAAGAAATTCGTGTTTTTGGCTTAATAAATCGGCAATTTGATTAAAAAGTTGTCTCTTTCTTGCCTGACAAATGTTCATTTGAACAAATTTCATCTTTCTTCTTGAAAATTCGTCTTTGGTAGGAAGATGTATATTTTTTGGTAAACGACGCAACTGTTTGGTTGAAAATTAATCTGGTCTGGTTACTTTTGTTTGGATATTAACTTTTATAACTAAACATTCAAGTATTTTATTTTTAGATAAAAACTAATCGTTTTACTTAGAAAGTCAAGTGTTTTATTGAAAATGCATTATTTTATTTAAGATTCTGCTCCTTCATATACAATTAATCTTCCTGGTTTCAACATTCCGTTTTTTTTGTCACTTACAAAGTTTCTTGCATTTTTTTTCCTATCTTGACTGAAAAATCTTTCGTCATTGAAAATTTGTATCGTTTGGTTTAATTCAACTGCGTCATTACTTCCTTTACAATTCAGATTTTTTTTTTTGTCGTTGGAATATAAAATAGAGCATTTTTCTTTGAGGATTACTTTCTTTGGTTGAAAATTTCACCATTTTTTTTTAATTCTGTTAGCGTCTTGCGAAGTTCGTTGTAATGTGTAGTATTGCGAAGTATTAAAATGGCGCGGAGAGGGGGAAAAGAACGAGACGCGGACGAAGAGATGCAGGAGCAGAGTCGGTCGCTTGCGAGCATTCGAATCGTCTAATGAAATGAGAGCGTTGACCGTGAGGGTTCGAATTAACGAGCAACCGTCGAAAACGAACTGAGCGAGCGCAATTATAATAAGTGCGATATTTGAGCGCGATATCAATTAAGAGTATTTCTTTATTCTCTGTATGTTAATTTCTGAGAGTTTAATAAATAAACTCCATATATTCAAAAGTCCGTCTCCAATTACTAATCGGACCTTTCCACCGAGTTTTTCTCTAAAATCAATGTGCTAATAATTCAGAAGTGGGATTACATTCGTTCGGAGTAAATCTGGTGAGCCTAGAGTCCGAAAAGTGCGTGAAAATGAAAAGAAAACAGTTCTAGAAAAAATTGTGCGCAAAATTTGTCAACATGGCGGCGACGACGCTACGAAGCATGTGAAAATGCGATTGAAACGCGTCGTATAATCGGAACCTAAAGTAAGAGGAAAAAATGGCCGAAGGTGGAAATTCAGCAGTTCCACTGGAGCAATTTGAGAATTTTGCTTTTCAGTAGCTAGAGGACGGATCTGAGGACACAAGAAGAACGGAAACAAGCGATAATGCAAGGATTCAAGGAAAAGCGATCTTCGGTAGCGGTAGAGGGAGATGGACGCCATCAGGTCCAAACACGCCGACTCCAAATGGCAACTTGCGTGCCGGCGAAAATGCTTGAAGGGCTCTCCACGACTCCCGATGCATACCACAAAAACCAGAGCAGCACAACTGACACATGCGAGGGGACTTGTTTCATCAGCAGCCCTCACATTTCCCACCATCGGATGCTCAAAGTCAAGCTATTGGTGCCAACGCATCCATGGAGCACATGATGTTCTCGCTTCTTGAAGATAGTCGGCGTCGAGAGGAAAGATTGATACAAATGTTTGTTCGATTGATGGATGATCAGCCACGTAGCGATAATCAAGAAACCGTACCTAACTATCACATAATGCCGGATTTAAGCAAGGGCATTAAGGATTTTAAGGGACAGGTTGGAACCTTTCACGCACGAGATTGGATTGAGTCTCTGGACAGTATGAGGAAGCTTCACCACTGGCCAGACAATTTTGTTCTCGAGAAAGCAAAGATGCACTTGAAAGACGGTGCATGAGATTAGTTTCGAATGAAAACACGAGAATTTACAAACTGGGAAGTTTTTGAGGCAGCATTTAGAAATTCTTATATACTAGAAGAAGAGAAAAATACAAAATGGGAGAAGATGCGTCAACGAGGTCAACAGAAAGATGAAATGGTGAGCAGTTACTATTACGCAAAAGTAAAATTGTGTACAGATTTAGGATAAATTTCAAATCGAGAGTGAATCCAAGCTAACCCCACGGTCAATTTGTTTCATCCAAGTGTATCCTGGTGAAAATCAAGATCTACGCATCCCATGTGTTAACGTGAGTGATCAAACCAGCTCTTTAAGAAGGGCGATACAGTGCTTCGAGGTGAAATTTCACCCCTTCCACTACGCGAGTCTTCATCGGTAGGAAGAAATTCACCAATTTTAGAAGAGGAAGTCATCTGCGAAGGAGACCCATCGAGGGAAATTAAAGAAGATCTCGTCAATATTTTAAATGTTTATCGGAATGCGGTTTCTAGCAGTATGAGCGATCTTGGTTGTACATCCTTCATCGAGATGGATATCGTAGAAAAAGAAGGTAGTGTGCCTGTATGGAGTAAGCCTAATCACGCAAGTAACGCGGAACGTGAAACTATCAAAAAAATTATACGTGATCATAGAAATTATGGTTTAGTCAAAAAAACGAATTCACCATACGCTAGTCCAGTTTTGTTAGTCCGAAAAAAGAATGGCGAATCTAGATTGGTAGTCGATTATCGAAAATTAAATAAACAAACTGTGAGAATGCATTATCCACTAACAAATCTAGAAGATCATTTAGCTTTGATAGGCGACAGTAACTTGTTCATTACTCTCGACCTCGCACAGGGTTATATCTAGGTTCCTTTGAGAGAGGAAGCTAGGGTGAAATCTGCCTTTATTACGCCAGATGAAACAGGCGAATTTACAAGAATGGTATTGGGCCTTATGAACGCACCATTCTACTTCTCAAAATTAATGTACAATGTTTTGGGACCACTACGAAATAAGAGTATATTATTTCACTTAGACGATATTTTAATTCCAGGAAAATCTTGGGAAGAGTTAAAAGAGCGTTTAATTTTAGTTTTTAAAGCCTTAATCGACGCGGGCTTAATGATAAATTTGAGAAAGTGTCGATTTCTAATGACTAGAGTAGATTACTTTGGATTTGAAATTTCCAGAGAAGGAATTAGACCGAGTGTAGACCAAGTAAACGCGATTCTGGAACTTCCTGTGCCTAAAAATGCGCATGAAGTTCGTTATTTTTGGGCTTGGTGGATTTTCAGAGGCGTTACATATATAAATTTTCTGAGATTGCAGGTCCCTTATATGATTTTCTCAAAGAAAATTGTTTGTTTACTTGGCGCGAACGCGAATCTGAAGCTTTTGAGGAATTGAGAAATAAAATAGGTTATCAAATTTTGCCAGTGTATTCTGAAAAAGAGATGCAATGTTGCCTAACTAAAAACCAAACAGGTACACAGGCTAGCGAATTGCACCCTATTAAACTGACTAGATCTGTAACTCTAAAAGCATTGCCTGATACGAAGGCTGTGAATGTGGTTAAATGTATGGAATATTTTGTGTTAGACTACGGAGCGTCATCCACAAGCGAATGGATTAGTTGAGAGAACGAATTATACCTTGATACCGGCCTTCCAAGGCAGTATAACTAATGTAAAGCGAAAAGATTGAGATTCTCGTTTGAAGGAAGTTCAGCGAAATTTAAATGAGTCTGTAAATAAAACAACCGGAAAAACTCCATTTCAATTGATTTTCGGATACGCTAATCGGCACGATGAAGGTGAAATACGAAAACTCACCATCAACGATGAAACGCGGTACACGAATACGAATGTTCTCAGAGAATCTGCGCTAACGAAAATTAGGGAGGAGGAAAAAAAATACAAAGCGCGTTACGATGAAAATAAAGCGAAAAATGTAAAGTATGTGGTCGGAGATATAGTCTTTATGAAAATAAAAGCGGAACAAACAGGGATGTCTACGAAACTGCAGAAAAAATATGAAGGTCCTTTGGTAATAACGGCCATTTATCCTTCTGATACATATTGTATTGCTGATATAAGAGTTGATAAGAGGGGCCACAGATATGCTTCTACAGCGCACGCGAGTCAAATTAAATTATGGTACCTACCCTTTATGAAGACGGAATAGAATTCGATTTCAACGATAACCTTAGCGAAGACTCAAACGAAGAAGAAAGAGCATTAACAGTAGAAGGTAATGAAATAGTTGACAGCGAAAGCGATCCCGA
Organism: Andricus grossulariae; assembly: GCA_011634705.1. Taxonomy (NCBI): domain Eukaryota; kingdom Metazoa; phylum Arthropoda; class Insecta; order Hymenoptera; family Cynipidae; genus Andricus; species Andricus grossulariae. The sequence goes on along the minus strand of JAABKJ010007545.1, from coordinate 243,229,085 downwards.
ATTAACAAATGTAGAAAATGATTCAGGACGACCGAAGCGAAATCGGCGACCACCTCAGCGTTACGGAGTGAATGTTAGCTATTAAAAATTCTCCTGTAAAGATCTTTTGAAAAATAACTTTTGCCTTTTAACTCGAAGCCGAGTTAATCGATAGGAGAGCCGTGAGAGTTCGAATTACCGAGAAACCGACGAAAACTAACTGAGCGAGCGCGATTATAAGTGCGATATTTGAGCGCGATATCAATTAAGAGTATTTCTTTACTCTCTGTATGTTAATTTCTGAGAGTTTAATCAATAAACTCCATACATTCAAAAGTGCGTCTCCAATTACTAATCGGACCTTTCCATCGATTTTTGATATAAAACCAATGTGCTAATAATTCATTTTTCTTTTGGGGTTGAAATTAATTTTTTTGTACTGAGAATGTAACTAGTTTAGTTGAAACTTTAAACTATTTTGTTGTTTTTTTTTTCGAATGGGAATTCATTTTTTTAGCTGGAAATTTAACTATTCGATTTTTAATTACACAATGTATCTACTTCAGTTGAAAATTCATATATTGCGTTCCCAATATGTAACTGTTTATGTTGAAGATTCATCATAGTACTTGAAAATTACTCAGTTCAGTAGAAAATTTAGCAATTGTGTTGGAAGTTCTTTTTCAACTTTGTTGAAATTTTTGTACTGAAAATGTAACTATTCCATTTTTGTTTGCGAAATTGATCGCTTTACTTGAAATTCGAATCACTGATTGAAAATGCATTCTTTTTGATAGAAAGTCAATCTCCTCGGTTGAAAATTTTTTTTTCCTTAAAAATGCGAGAGTTTGCTTGAAAACTCCTCTTCCTCTGAACTGAAAAATCTTTCTTGATTAATTTTTTCAATAATTATGTTTGTTAACTTGAATACCTTACTGTACTTTAAAAGTGGACCAAATATGAATTATTTAAGTAAAATGCAAGAGATTATTGACTCGATGTTAATGGAATGATGAAATTAAGTGGCGAAATTTGGAAACAATCACGACCTTCGAAGAGAAAATTCCTGTAAAGAATAACGAATTGTTCAAACAATTATTTTGAACTCGTAATTATCAAAATATTGTGATTCCTCATTCATTTGGAATTATTTGCATTATAACTGTCTAGAAGTATTCCAACAGGAAATGGTTATAAAGAATAATAATTCGTTCAAACAGTTAATTTTTCTTAATTTCAGCAATGGTTACCACACTGTAAATGAGAAGTATAAAAGAAGTGGCAAATGTGAGAAAAAACCACAGCACTCGAGCAACACTCAAAGAGTATGTTATTACAAAGAATAATGAATTATAGTAACAATTTCATTTGTAAAGTAGAACTAAATATAACCTCATCGTAATTCGTAAGTGGAATGAGAATAAATTATTTCTGTCAAATTGAATGGATTATTACGTTGATGTTGATTAAAAATTGGTAAAGTAGGCGCCGAGTGCCTACGAGCAGGGGTTTCGTAGACTATTAAGACGTTAATTGAAATCTTGACAGAATATGAAAAATAAATATTTTTAAATTGTGTAAAAAAAATGTATTGGAAGAAGAATTTCATAAAGAAAATTTTATTGAAAACATCAGTTTAAAAAATAATTTAAAAAAAATTTTTTTTTAGAAAAATGTATTTTGTCCACAAATTTTGGAAGAAAAGAATTTTGCAACAAAACGTTTGGAAATAACATTTTTAGAACACAAATTCTGGCTGGCAAAGGGCCCTTTCCTTCATCGTCTATGTCTAAGGTTGCATCTCCAGTAACATTTATCATGCTCAATTATCACCTGCCAAAAAATACAGTGGGATCTCGGACTATGAGTGGAGGCGCACCAGCAAAACTCATCGTGATCCCACTCTGGCAACCGACGCAAAGGTAGAGACGGAAGGTGGCGAACGTTTAGGATTAAAAATTATGAGTTTCATGAAGAAATTAATAAACAAATATTCATGTTTAAAAATTTTAACTATTAGGTAGAAAATTCCTTCAAAAATTCAAAATTTGCTTGAAAATTAATGTATTTTAATAAAAATTCATCTTTTTGGCGACCAATTTACCTTTTTGGTTGAAAATTCCTTTAAGAATGCAAAATTTGGTTGAAAATTTATGTATTTTGTTGACAATCTTTTTTGTGAGAAAATTAATCTTTTTTTTAATTCATTTCTTTGCTTGAAATTCTTTTTTATTGATTTTTTTTTTCAACTGAAACTTAACTATTCTATTTTTTGTCGAAAAATTATCTTTTTTGATAGACATTTAATCTTCTTCGTTGAAAATTCATCGATTTGGTTGAAAATTTAACTATTTTGTTAAAAAATCGTCTATTTTGTCAAAAATTAATCTATTTTGTTGAAAAATTGTCTATTCTTTATAGAAAATACATCTTTTGGGTTGAAAATTCAACTATTGGGTCAAAAATGCATTTTTTGTTGTTGAAGATTTATTATTTTAGTTGAAAATTAATTATTTTCTTATCAATTTACCTATTTTGTTGATAATCCTTTCTTTTTTTAAATAAATTTTTCAACTGAAAATTTAACTCTTCCATGTTTGGTTTAAATTATCTAAAATTTCCGTAATTGAAACTTTTGTGGTAGAATATTAATCTTTTTGGTGACTAATTCACCTTTTTGGTGGAAAATTCATTTCTTTGATTGAAAATTATTTTTTTTATTAATTTAATTTTTTTGGTTGAAAATTCATCTGTTTTGTTGAAAATTTAACTATGTTGTTAAAAATTCATCTATTTTGTTGAAAATTTGTCTTTTTTTTTTAGTTGACAATTCAACTATTGGGTTAAAAATTAATTTTTTTTTTGTTGAAAAATCATTATTTTAGTTAAAAATTAATTCCTTTGCTTGAAAATTTAACTATTTTGTTGGAAATTAATTTTTTGGTGGAAAAAGAATTTTTTTTTACTGAAAACATAGCTTTCACTTTTGTTAGAAAATTGATATTTTTTGGTTGAAAATTCCCTTCTCGTCTTTTTGGGATTGAAAATACAATTATTTTGATAGAAAATGCATATTTTTTTATTATAAATTCAACTCTTTTCTTAAAAATTCCTCTTTTTGGATTGAAAATTAGCCTGTCTTGGTTAAAGATTCAAATAATTTGCTAAAAATTCATATTTTATGGTTTAATTCAACTGTTTTTGATTGAAAATTTAAATATTTTTTGGTGGAAACATCAACTATTATACTTTTGGCTGAGAATTAATTTTTTTTATTGAAAATTTATCACTTTGGTAGAAGTTAACTATTTTGTTAGATTTCCTGTTTGTTGGTTGAAAATTAATTATTTCAACTAAAAATTGAATTCTTCGATTTTTTGTTCAAAATTGATCTCTTTAAGTACGTTTTGGTTTTCAAACACAATTATTTCAATTTAAATAATGCAATGAAAATGTTGAAAAAGGGTAATTTTTCACTTGTTGCATAAATACAACTTTTGATTGCTTTTTCTCTAATTCTGAGCGGAATCACCTTTCAAGTTGGGGAAATAAATTATCAATAGCAATGACTATTGTTGTAAAACATTTGATAATTTTATTAAAAATAGTTTTTTCTTACTTTTCGGAAAACACCGAATTGTTGAAGTGAAACAAGATATTCGAATCGAAGTTATTTCTCATTTAGGAAATTCGCAAATGTAACCATTGTCATTAATTATGATCAATTATATCATAGTATAAATTTATGAAATGTAGATCAAAATTAAGTATGTCTGTTCTTATTTTGGAATTTGTGAAAAAACTCACAAATGTATGACGTATAGGCTCAAAAATGTATAAATGTAGAATTTTTTAGATATCTCAAATATTATACTGTTATACATTTTGGAGTATGATCCTGAAATTTTAATAGCCTCAAGAATATGAGGTAATTCTTGTCCGCGAACATTTACTAATACCACTTTTTGTATTCGTTTTCGTGTTTTAACAATACTTTTACAAATATGGCGGCAAAATGGTTTATTTCAGCGATATGATTTTTGATAATTTTCAGTCAGAACTAATAAAGACAGACTTAGAAATCACAAATATTATATGATAAATTGTCTGTTATTATTATAAACAATTTATTTAAACGAATAAAACAGTATATCACTTTCTTCTACGAAAAAATTACATTGTTATAAACTATTTCTTCACCTATCAAGTTTCATAGGCAGACCAACTGACATAGTAGAAAAGTTAATGTTCGGATAATAATATATCATGAAGAGAATATTTTTCACTTAAAAAATTTTAATTTTCTATTTTTTAAACAATTTTTGTTCAAACAATATATTTAACAATATCTTCTACGGAAAAAGTAATAGCACCATTGGATTCTACGAGAAAAGTGACAGAGTCCATGTAGTAGGCCATTTTTTTCGCAACCCTATTTCTTATGTAGTATGCACAATTACATCGCACAACAACCACTTTAACATTTAATTATACTACATAAAAAATATGGATTGCGAAAAAAATTGTCTAACACATAGACTCTATGTAATTTCTCCAGCAGAATCCAATCATGCTATTAGTTTCTTTTTACAGACATTATTAAATACATTTTTTTAAGAAAAATTGTTTAAACCATCGACATTTTTAATTTTTAAACATGAACATTCATGTTTTAATGAATTATTCTCATCCCAACATTACCCTTTCTATTATTTCAATTGATCTGCTCATGAAACTCAATAGGTAAAAAATTTGTTTATAACTTTATGAGTTTTTTATAAGTTTACCACATATTACAATTTTTCGTTTCTAACACCACTCTAATAGTACATTACAACGAGTTTGAGACATAGTTTAGGTTTTCCTTTAGATCTGTAAAAAATCTTGTAGCATGTGCGTTTTTACGATGTTTGGGTTATTTCGATGGGTTTCCTTGAAATACTGTGTCACTTGTCCTGGCAAGTGGAGGGCTAAGGGGGGGGGGTCTTAGTTAAATGCTTCTCTCTCTCTCTCTAAAAAGTGGGATGGAATTATTTCAAAAATCTGGCTATGCTCTGAGAGTCTGTGTTTCAGAAAGGAAAGTTAGTTGGCCTCGTGACTTTGAATACTTCACTACGTAATATTGATAGTAAAATTTTAAGTTTATTAAAAATTTTTCATTTTTAATATAGATCTAAATAAAATTTCCTCAATTTTCCGAGACTGTGTTTGTGACTTTTAATTGCAGGTATTATGTTTTGAAACATTGTTTCCGCCCAATGCATATTCTCCTTGAAGTTTTCCTTTTATTTTTGATTTTCGGGCACTACCTTTGTCTTTAAGAGAAAACTCAGGGAGTAGCGTAAAGCTTCTTTGTTGAGCAGGCTCGGACCCCTTTTCTCTCAGTTCTCTTTCAATCAAGGTGCCGGCTTGTGTAGCCATTCCGGTGGTTGCAAGTATTTAAAATCAATTATGCTTTTTGTATACATGTCAGGCATTTGAGTTCTTTGAATTAAAAGTCAGTGTTTCTTCAATTTTCGGTGACTTCCTCAGTGAATTATTGACTTGATTGTCTTCTGGTGTTGCGTGAAGTGACGATTCAGATGACGTATTACGTCCGGTCGCGTCGGGATCTATCGTTCAGTAAACGACCGTGGTCGTAGCTTCCGGAGGCTACATCTGTGCCAATCTTCTGAAACAACCAAAACTTCTTTTTGGGCACAAGAGGAGTTCTTCATTGAAAAGGCTCAAAGACTCGTATCCTGGATTGAATCGATCGAAGGTATCTAGGATTTGATAATAACGCTGATAAATTATCTTGTTCTTATTTGTCGACTTTGCCATGACCGAACATGATTCCTTTGCTGCCCCACGCCAGTCCGTCAATTATTCAATCACACGAGGAATATCCTTTTATATTTTTTATTCTATGAAAAAAGCAAGATGAGTGCTTTCAACCTATCACATATCCTCATTGAATTGTAAGAAGAACAAACAAAGAGAAGAAATTACTTGACAAAAAAATACCGTACACGGATATCGACCTACTTCTAAGTCTAACCGACCATAATCTTTTACATTATTTGTAGCCAATAAAACGCATTTGCGAAATTTTTTACTTACGCCCTAATGCCATGGGGCCCTTTATTACATTCTGCGGAATCGAAATTTTGTTCAATTAATTATAAATTGAAATGATGAATTTTAATTATTTTTCGGAACTTTACGATAGGACAAATGGTTGGCCCATGATGCTAAATCAGTGACGGGCAGCAAATTCTCGGCCTTAGCTTTATTGTCGCGCTCGGGCGCCTGAGCTAGAGAGATGAGGCGCCCTAATTGGGGTTGGGTACTTTGCGGAGATCCCTGGTGGAGCCCGGCCTGGCCCGCGGAGGTCGAAGCCTGACTTGACGAAGTCTTACCTAGGGCGGCCAGCTTAGTCTCCGGTTCAAGGCGCCTAGCGCGTATTCCCTCAAATTCGAAAGTACGAATGTGCTTTTCATCGTATTTCTTGTAGAACAAATTGTCCAGAGCATTACCTTCGGGTATTATAACATACCGGTAGGCAAGGTCGCCATCTACGCGTATTTTAATTCTCCTGAAATCCATTCGCAACTCTTCTATAGCATGAATGAATGGAACCAATTCTGGCTCTAAACCCTCTATTTCCTTAATATACCCAATGACATACACGACACGATTTTCCTCAAGTATTCCTACTTTCACCAAACCTGGACGTAAACCTATAACGTTTTGTTTATATTCTTCTTTAGAAGAGAGGTAAGCTCGAGCAGAAAGTTTTATATAGTTATTGGGCATGGCGTGTGTTATTTGAGGCTTAGCCTCCTGTTCAAGCTGCCTAGCGCCAAATTCCACTATTTGAAAAGTTTGAATGTGTTTTTTATCATATGCCTTGTAAAAAAAATTTTCCAGGGCATCACCTTTGGGTATTATAACATACCTGTAGGCAAAGAGGCCATCTACGCGTATTTTAATTCTTGTATGTTCCTGTGCCCGCCCATTTAATATAGGATGAACGAATGGAAACAACTTTTTTCTTCCACGTACTGCTTCTTCGATATATCCAATGACGTACTTGACATTATTTTCCTCCAGTATTCCTACTTCCACCGAACCTTCATGTAAACGTCGAATTGTTCCTTCTTTTTTTCCATAAGAAGAGAGGTAATTACGAGCAGAAAGTATTGGATGTTTTATTTCAGCTCTAGGCGGTGGCGGTGGGGAGCGTTTGGTCCACAAGTTAATAGTTGATTCTGTAAAAGAAATATAAGCATAAAATTAACTATTGTATTAACGAATGAAATAACGTACCGAATGATAATTTTTTATTTGGAAAGGAATGTGATTATTGAATTGAATAAAGAATAATAAAATCTGTCAAGGAAGATTTCAGTAAACACTCTCGTGTAAATAATCAATCATTTTCACATAATTCAGAATTTCATATGGTTGTAGTACAAGCATATTAAATTGTAAGCGCCAAACAGACTATCAAACAAAATTTTTCGTACACTTATTTGAAGGTTTTTCATTAAAACCTATTCAACATTGGGTCTGGGGGAAAATTTGTCCAAGATTTATACAAAATCAGTTATATTCATCTGAATTAGCTATTTCTACGCTCTAGTTGAAAAATTGACAAAAAGTGAAAATTCTTGAAACAAACTGAAACTTCTTAGCATTGTTCTAAGAGAAAATAGTTATGAACAATAATACATTGTCTGAATAATTATTTCCGTGAAATTGCATCAATGATCACCTTATTAAGTGAAAAATTGACAAAAATTGAAAAATTCCAGAAAAAACCGCGACTATCTACCATTACTATAAAAGAAGATAAGTGAGACCATATGTTGATGTTTGTCAATAGCTTTTAATGACATGCTTGTTTACGTTCAACGGAAAAAATTATTGATGACATTTTCGTTTTCAAGCAACATTCCCTAAATAAGTTGTTTATATGGGTCGAAAGATGTTTTTTGGAAATTTTCAGATTATTTGAGCGGAAAATAAGAAAGCCAGCGTAGGTTAAAGTGAACGCGCCAATTGGAAAATTCCAGAATGATAAAATTCCCGAACAATATAATTGCCGAATTATAAAATATCCAAATTAGAAAATTACCGAATTTGAACAACCTATTTTTTGTACATATTATTTATTGATTAAAAATACACTACTGTCGGAAATCGTGCGCACGACTCTTGTGAGCGCGCTTAAAAATCACTGCTGACTTCGAAACACGATATTTCGGTTAAGAAAAGAGATAGGGCATTTTTTTAGAAACGTTTGAAAAGCTTATTAAATTCTACGTCCAGTGGTTGCAAAAAAATATTTGTTTGACCTTTTGAAAATAATACAACACGTTAAAAAATTAAGAATAAAATTCAAGATTTCCTCAAATTTTCTATCTCAACTTCAACTTCTAGCACGACCTAGGGAAATTCTTTCAAAAACCTCAAAATCATGCGACACCGAGCCTGAAAGCTCATCTTTAATTTAAGCCAAGAAAATTCGAAAAATCTTAATGGGTACCCGGGATATGATTAAAAATGTTTAATCGTATCTGAGCTCAATTACTCATAATTGACACAATTACTATACAATTCAGCTCAGATACGATTGATAAGATTTTAGGCTCAATATCGTATAATTTTGAGGTTTTTGAAAAACTTCCCTAGGTCGTGCTAAAATTTAAAGTTGAGGTAGAAAATTTGAGAAAATCTTGAATTTTCTTTTTAAACTTCTCACGTGCTGTACTATTTTCAGATGGTCAAAAAAATATTTTTTGAGTATCACTAGACGTAAAATTTCATTAGCTTCCTAAATGTTTTTTAAAAAATCTCCTATCTTTTTTCTCACCGAAATATCGGGGTTCAAAGACAGCAGTTATTTTTAATAGCGCGCACAATTTTCGACCGTAGTGTACAATAAGCAAAAATTTGTATTGAACAAATTGTTTTTGAAGTATAAAGTTTCTAAAATTATTGTTTCTATTGTTCTGTAATTCGGGAATTTTTTTCGAGAATTTTCAAATTCGGTAGTATTATAAGCTGTTCGGGAATTTTATTATTTTCAGATTGTATAATTCTTGAATTTCATTATTATTCAAATTTTACGAACATTTTAAAATATATTAAGGAGTTATAAGGAATTTTCAGAAATTGACCAAATGGGGAACTCTGTAAGGTTTCTTAAAGCTTCCGATAATTTGTAGAGCAAACTTTAATCAGGTCGCTTGTACAATTTCAAAGAATTTTCTCGCTTTTCCTGACAAATCCTATCTATTTGAAAATATAGAGGAATTTCATTAATTGGAGGACATTTTAAAAAATGTTATCCCATGTAGATATTTCTGAAAATTTTCAAAAATTATGATGTATTCCAAAAGATGATGCAAAATATTTCCTTCATTATGAGGCCTTGGAATGTAATAAATGGATGACAGTCAGAGCGCTGGAAAATAATGTACGAATTTTGACATTTTTTCCGATATTTCAAGATTTTCTAGTCATCTTTTATACTTCAAAATATTTTTTTAAAATTTACAAACATTGTGCTATCTTGCGATGAATGTTTAAAAATTCTATGTATTTAAAAAAAATGTCTGCAGTTCTCATGTTAAAAATTTGTCAAAAACTAGTTTCGAACAATTTTATAGGTCCCAAAAAAACTATAACAACTTCAGCCAGCCTTCTTCTGCCAATATTCATGGTTTTAGCCATGAAAAATCAAACTGAGAAACGTAATTATTCAACTTTCTCATAAAAATACGCAAGATACAGTGAAAACACAAGATACCAAAATTTTTTTTTGAAGTTCTTTAAAATTGCTTTAAACTAGTTTTCAATTGAAATAATAGTTAATAGTTGTTTTGAGCGTCGGAAATGCCGTGGGAAAGTCGAAAATTCAAGTTTTAAACAAAGCACTGCAAAGGACTATGAACTGGGCAACAGCAAAATTTCTCAACTGAAATGCACCTACAAAATGGCTTGTTACCATTTTCCAACAACACCCATAGTTTAGTGGGAAAATTTGAATTTTTACATTCTCATCATTTATGACGAATGTGTCGAATGAACTTGCAGCTTATGTCGTTTGACCCAAAATTTAATTTTTCTTCGAAAAACACCATTCATATTTTCTCGCATCTTGCATTGTTTAACCACGAAATGTAATTGTATTTCGCGTCTCCTTCTCAAGATCGAATGGTAGTCCCCCTACTTCCGGTCAGTCTAGCCACGATTTTGAAAGTTAAATAAAGAAAATATGGCGGGCGTTCCTTTTCTATACTGCGATACGCGAGCCTTGTCATTCTTTTCTTTCGTGTCAGTCGCACTAGACGTGTTTTTTAAAATATATAAATTTAATATTCATTACAGTGGGAAAAGGAAAAAAGAGGAGACGCAGCAGCTCGTCGTCGTCTTACACATCTTCCAGTTCATCAGAAGATGAAACCTATACATCAGGAAAGGCCAAAAAGCTTCTTTTTAGAACCAAAAACTGGAGAAAGATGCAAAGAAAGCAAGGAAAGTAAAGGCGAGGCGCTACAGAGTGTCTGTTTCTGATTCGTCTATGTCAGAATCATTCAATCCAGGTAAGCTCGTTTTGCCTTTCAGTCATAAATAAGTTCCTGGCTGGTAACATTTATCGGGCTCTAACATGTAAAATGTTTGCTTGAGTCAATTTTTCGGGCTCTAACCTGAATGTTGTCGATAGGCATTTTGATTCGACCTAAGACGGCATAATATGTTACGATGAGATACATAAAAAATTGCTTGACAGCATCTATCCTGCTTTTCAATATATTGTTCTGAATGAAGGGCTCAAAACCGGATAGAAATCATTGGTATAACTCAAAAGTGTTTTTTTTTCAAGACTTTGCTCTCAATGCGAGATCTAATATGTCATAATGCAATGATCGTAACCTGAACATAATTGTGCATATGCTGATAAACTTGAAATTGGGCTCTAACCAATTAAAAATATTTGGTCCATCCAAAAATATTTCCGGATAAAATAAAAATATTACCGGAAAAGGCCTTTACTACACTAATATTCTAACATATTTCTTTCAAGATACTTTTCTTGATGCGGGGTCTAATTCAGTAAAAATATTTGGTCTAACCAAAAATACTTCTTTTAAGACTTTGTTCGTTATGCGGACTTTGACCCGCTAGAATTCGGTGGTTCTAACATAAAAAGAATTTTATATGCTGACGAGTCAATCGTTCTAACCAAAAAAGAGCTTAATATTTTGATGAGCTTTGAGATATCTGTGAAACACATTTTTTTTTTCCAGTAGGAAATATTTATTTTACCTGCTGCCTTGATTCAGGTCCTTCTTCATCATGTTTTGGTTATGATCTTACCGGCGGAGCAGATCTCTAGTTTTCCGACAGTGGGAATAAGAATACACTATTGCCTGGGCAGAAGTCTGACAACGCAGAAAAGAATACTACAGACAACAATGCAAATATAGCATCTATACATCCTGGGTCGACTTCAGATTCAGTTCCGGGCACTAGTGCTCCTCTCAGAATTTATTCCTCTGTTGGTAAGATTCTTACAACCACCGTTCAAAAAATACTCGGAAAGCGCCTAACCGAAGATAAGACGCACGCTCCGCCAATCCACCATGATTTTGAAGTTCGGTGGAAAGAAATAAAACAGCTCGGCTTGTCTTCTGAAGAAAAATCAGAATTAATTGAAAAATATCCTTTTCCTGAAAATTGTCAATTATTCGCCCTGCCAAAATTAAATTCAGAGTTTAGAGGGTTACCGGCAAGTACTCATTCCAGGGATAAAAGAATCGCCTTGAGGCAAGAAAAGCTATCGATGTGCATAGCAGCCTCGGCGGAAGCGATCTCAACCATCCTGAATACATCGGAACCTGAAAATGATGAAGGTTTTGACAGTGTCTCTTTTCTGAAACCTATATCTGATTTATGCAGAATCCTGTCAGACTTGTTTGAGGAAGAAACAGTCATCAGACGAAGTTTGGTTTTGGTGAACTACAAGAAAACTCTTGAGGAAGATTTAGCTGCTACTACTCCAGATGAGTTTGTGTTTGGCTCTGATCTGGACAAAAATGTTAAATCGGCCAAGCTAGTCGATCGCACGACAAAAAAATTTAAACTCGTAAGGGTCACACCTCAAATTGCTTTAAAAACCCCGAAGAGCCAGCCTCGTTACCAACACAAGAACAAATGTTTGATGCGAGGCAAGCAGAAAGCGTTAGAGACTCCTCGACAAGATTTTTTTGAAGAATCGTTGGTTCCAACCACCTTATCAGCCGCAGTCTCAGTTAAAGACAGTCAACAGGAACAAGGGGAATTTGAGAAGGAATTAAATAATTCAGTAAGTACGGTCAATTGTATTCTCAGGTATTTTATACAGGAATGGAAAACAATTTCCTCAGACCCGACTATTCCATCTTGGGTTCAGGGATACGAAACACACTTCCACAGAATCCCACATCAACAGTATTTGAATCATAGAAAATTTTCTATATCGGGAAAACCCCAGTTTTTTCCTCAATTTCTGAACTGGCAGGAAAGGGTGAATTTGTTTACACACAACACTGCAAATTGGAAGATCACAAAACTGCGATTAGATTTATGAGTAAAGATTGCTCCATGACATCCTTAGATTCAATCTCGGTTGACGCGAGTCACAGAAAATATCTAATATTTTAATTTTATGGTAAACTTTACGAATTTTCTTGTGTAACTTTTGGCCTCTGCACGGCCCCTTACATTAGCACGAAACTTTTGAGACCAATAGTGTCCTGTCTCAGAAAGTCGTGGTTTCTTTCAGTTATTTATCTTGATGATTTTTAACTAATTGGCGAAACGCACTCCCAATGCTTAAGAAATCTCAGCAAAAATCTTGAATTGCTACAAAGTTAAGGGTTTTTAATCAACGAGGAAAAGAGCTAGGTTATTCCAAGTACCACTTGTCTACTTTTGGGTTACTCCTTCTATTCTACCGAAATGGTTCTAAAGCTTTCTGCATCAAAAAGACTAAGTAATTAAAATCAGATTAAAAAATTTCAAAAACTAACAAAATGTAAAGTTCGAGACTTTGCCAAGTTAATCGATTCCATCGTATCTTGTTATCCTGCTTTATCTTACAGTTGGTTATATACCAAAGACTTTGAGAGACATAAGAATCGTGCACTTTTTCATAACGAAGGCAACTTTGATGCTCAAATCATATTAAGATTAAATGAGAACGACCTATTATGGTGGAAAAATAATATAATGTCGGGTTTTGAATCTCTAAGAAACATCAAATTTGTTATCGAAATCTTCACAGATGCTTCCCTTACTGGTTGGGTTGACACTCAAGATGAGTGTCAACCTAATATGAATGCATTAGAATTCAAAGCTGCTCTCTTTGGCCTTCACTGTTTTACTAGATATTTGAATTCTTGTGATGTTTTGTTGAGAATAGATAATACAACAGCTATCTGTTATATTGATAAAATGGATGGAATTCAGTATGTTCATTTAAATAAGACAGCTAGAGAAATTTGTAAATGGTGTGAGGAATAAAATATTTTTAAATCTGCTTCTTATATTACCTTCAAAGAAAATTTCGAGGCAGACCTCGAATCTCTAAAATTATTGCCCGAAACTGAATATGAATTAGCTGATTTTGCTTTGAGGAAAATAACTAAACAATTTGGAAAACTAAATATTAATTGATTTTCTAGCCGAACTAATGATAAATGTGTGCCTTATGTATCGTGGAAAAAGAATCCCGGTTCTGTAGCAGCAGATGCTTTCACGTTATCTTGGAGAAAATACTTTTTCTATGCTTTCCCACCTTTTGCAATTATTTTAAAGGTCCTTAACGAAATAAAATCTAAGGAATCTGAGGGTATCGTTATTATTCCAGGCTGGCCTACTCGGCCTTGGTGTCCTGTTTGTCAATCAATGCTGATCGAAGAACCGATTTATTTTGAGCCAAAAATAAATCTCCCACTTTCTTGTAATAGAGAACCGCATCCACTTTGGAAACACCTTACCCTGCTGGCAGAGTGGGGATGTCTGGCAAGCATTGAGGGGAAAAGGAATTCCAGAAACCTCATTTGAAATATCTGTGGCTTCTATTAAAAACTCATCGATGAAGAACTATGATGTAGCTTTTAAGAAATGGTGGACCTTTTCTCTACGCAACTCTATAAATCCTCATTAGCCAAAAGTTCTGAGATTCTCAAATTTCTTACTTAAGAGTACGAAAAAGGTTCTTTGTATAGTACAATCAACTGTACAAGGTCTGCAATATCCTTCATTGCAGATTCTCGAATCACGAACGATGAGAGAATACGAAGGTTTTTCAAAGGAATTTCGAGATTAAGACCAGCTCGCCCAGATACGACCACACCTGGAATCTGCAAGTGGTTCTAAATTATTTTTCTTTGAAACCGACTAATGAAGAATTGAATTTTAAATATTCATCTGGAAAGCTTGTGAAGCTACTAGCTCTCCTATAAGTCATAGAATGCAAACCTTTGCTTCTATTAAAATCAGTAACATTAGAAAGACTTCAACTTCATTTGAAATGAGGATGACAGATCAGATAAAAACGTCGGGTAGCAATAAGGCGCAACCGATTTTACTTTCACCATATTATCCAGACAAGAAACTCTGTCCTGCATCTGCTCTTGAATCTCACTTGGAGGCTTCAAAGTCTTTACGAAAATCCACTGGGAAATTGTTTATCTCTAGCAGAAAACCTCATCAATTCGTCTCATCGCAGATCCTGAGTCGTTGGGTTAAGGATATCTTAACAAAAAGCGGAATTGTCACAGAAATCTTTTCTGCGCATATTTCGCGACATGCAGCTACTTGTACTGCTAAGAATCTTGGAGCTGATTTGGATTTGACTAAAGAGACGGCTGGCTAAACTGAAAATTCAACCACATTTGCTAGATTTTACAATTGTCCTGTTGTACGAAATGTCCTACAATGTCCTAATTCTATATTGAATTCCCATACCTAATTTATCTGGATCCAAAAAGTTTTTCTATTACTTTCCTATTTTGATATAAAAGTATTAAATATCTTCCATGTTTCTCCATTGTAACAGATAAAATAAGTTGCCGTATTTCTTGTTGCTTTCAACATCTGCCATTTGATTTTAAGGAGGAGACGCGAAATACAATGTATTGATTGAACGAACCTTCCTGTGAGTGAAGTTTGATCCTAATTGTATGAGCGTCTCCTCGTAAGGCAACGTTTTCAATAAGTGACAAGGCTCGCTTATCGCAGAACAGAAGAGGAACGCGCGCTATATTTTCTTTACTCAACTTTCAAAATCGTGGCTGAACTGTCCGGAAGTGGGGAGACTACAATTTGATCTATGCGGAGGAGACGCCCATACAATTATGATCGAACTTCACTCAAAGGTAAGTTTGTTCAATCAATTAATTTTTGTTCAAACGACGCTATTCATATTTTTTCGCATCTTGCATAGTTTAACCACGAAATAGAATTTCTTATCTTTCAATATTTTGTGTGCGATCAATATTCGAATTTTTTATTTTTTGTACAAATTTGAAAAGCCGTTATGACAATTTTGTAGGTTACGGTTTATATTTCATTTTTCAAAAAGTTGAAATTGCACAAAAAAAATTTCAACACGAAAATGATTTTCATGATCAAGTTCTATATAGTCATATTTTTTGGAGAGATGTTTAAAATTTGAGTTTCAGATAACTTTTCGTTTTATCTGAAGAGGACAAAAACTGGTAAGCTCGCAAATTAGTGGATTTTGAAAAGCGTAAACACGGGCCTGAAGGAAATGGTCACAATTCAGAAAAAGTATTCACGCCTCAGATGAAAAAAAATTTTTTGCAATGACAAAGTAAACCTTTATACGAGATTCATGCTTTCGTAAGAATTCGAACATAATTTCCTCGAGCTTTATAAGAAATTATTTATTTTCCACTGATTCAGAGAAATTTACTCTTGTGACAGAAAGATGCATCTTAAGAGAAATAAATTTTTCCTTTTCAAATCGAGGGTAAAAGGAATTTCATTTGGCTCCGAAAGAACCTGTTTGTAGCAAAGATTATCCTTTTGCGACTTGATGAATATAGTACAATTAACAATTTATTATCAATATTTTTATATTTACCAATAGGATTAAGGAATACCACTACGATGAACCAGAGAACACCAAACAAAGCCCTCATTTTCCCTCAATAAAGGGCAATGCACGGAAAATGTTTTAATTTTTATAAAATTCAAAGTATATTCAAATTGCTTCGAATGATTTTTAACATGAATTATTTAATTTCACTGAATTCTTCATTAGGAACTTGCGGATAGATTAGCAAACGAAGCGCCAGTTGTGGACAAAATGATATCACTGATTTTTCGAGACACAAAGTAGGTCGTTGCTTACTCATGGTGTACATAGGTGACTAGCTAATATTGTCACAAACCATAAAAAAAATCTTATTTTTCGATGAAAAATAAGGTAAACATTAATTCGTATAGTATGTCATTTATTATTAGAAAAAATCTGAAATCTGAAAAGAAATGCAAAATGACGAATGACGCATGAAATATAAAATTAAGTATTTACTAGTCAGTCATTTTTTTCATTTTAAATCTTATTCAAAGTTGATTAATCAATTATTAGAATTTCTAGAAGAAAATGTACAAGACATAAATATTTCTGCATAGTATTAGTAGTAGTGAGTCTGTTTTCGATGGTAGCAAAATATATGCCCTCTCTTAATTTAGCCTGGGATTGCTAATTCAGATATTGCGAAATAAACTAAAAATTTTATATCTCATGATGACTTTCATATTTTTTTCTTATTTGGAATTAAATTTTATTCGAAGCTACCCTGAAAAATGTATCATTTCTCTAAATTTATATTATTACAATTCATAGTATCATGCACAGGTATTAAAATATACGTATTTTTATTATTTTGTTTTTATTATTAAAAAGAGTGCGCATCCTATAAAAAGAAACTTGTGTAGTTTTTCCATAAATTCAATTTGTTTATTTTCAATGTTATTTTCAACGATTTGAACCAAAAATTGCGCATCGTAGAGTGTAGTGGTTTTAAGAAAATGCATAGATATAATTTAGGAAAAAAATTTTGCTCAAAAAATTGTTATTGTAGCTTGTGTCATTTTTTCAATAAGTTAATCTTTTTTATTTCGAATCTAATTTCATACCAAAACTCTGTAACAAATTTTAGATCTTTTTTGTTTGAAGAATTATTGTCATTTTAGTTTGCTTCTCCTCTTGTGCGGTTTTTTCCAAAAATTTAATTTTTTTATTTCCAATGCTATGAATAGCTGGCCTGCTAATGTGTCATATTTATTCTCGTATTTATCACGTTTATGGATCTTCCACTTTAAAAAACTTCATAATCAACATAATTAATAAAAAATAAAATAAAATTTACTCAGTAATAAACATGAAAAATGATGGTAAAGTTATGTTCGTGAGCTGCCTTTATGATCCATGCAGTTTAGGGTGATTAAAAAAGTATCAGTTGAAAAAAAATGTCGTATTAACTAAAAAATTTCTAATTTCAAACTTTTTTCAAATGAAACAGCCTAGAAATGACTAGTTGAAAAGTGTTGATTGAAACTATCATTTTCAATTCTCTAATTTCATGAATAGATGAATTTTGTCAGTATTTAAAATCAAATTTTACTCAGAAAAAAGATCTTCTCCTTTCACTTCGCTGAGATTCGAACCCAGGTCAACTGATTTCCGGTCAGGTGCTCTAATCACTGAGCTACAGAGAGTTCAGAGGAAGACTTCTTTTTTCTGAAATACGCTTTATTTAGCAAAATGTTATATATCAATTTTTAATAGAAATCTGTATTATCATCGGAGAAGGTAATGAATCGAGAAGAGAAATCCATACATAAAATGGAGATCTACAATATCGACCAAAGTTATATTCTCCTAAACAAAAAATATTTTAACGTCATTTCAGACAAGATGGAGGAGAAATAATTTTTAAATAAATGTTATTCAGAAAAAAGATGTTCTCCTTTCACTCCACTGGGATCCGAACACCAGGCCAACTTATTTTCGGTCAGGTGCTCTAACCACTGATATACAGAGAGATCAGAAAAAGAACTCTTTTTTCTGAAATACGCTTTATTGAGCAAGATGTTATATATCAATTTTCAATAGAAATCTGTATTATCATCGGAGAAGCACCTGACCCGAAACCAGTTGACCTGGTGTTTGAATCCCAGCGGAGTGAAAGAAGATCTTTTTTCTGAATAAAATTCAATTGAAAAATATTTATTCTCCATCTTGTCTGAAATGACGTTAAAATATTTTCTGTATAGGAGAATATAACTTTGGTCGATAAATTTGCCAAGGAAACTATCACAAATATATTTGTACAAACAAATCAATACATGTTTTAGATTGTGCAAACATTTTAAACCTCGTCACATGTCCCTTTTGGTTTGTAAACAGATATTTTGAAAAAGTTTCTAATTGATTTAGCAAAAACTAAAGTAACCTGATCAC
This sequence comes from Andricus grossulariae, assembly GCA_011634705.1. NCBI lineage: Eukaryota > Metazoa > Arthropoda > Insecta > Hymenoptera > Cynipidae > Andricus > Andricus grossulariae. Next base: position 243,210,571 of record JAABKJ010007545.1, on the reverse strand, counting down.
ATTTTTAGAAGACTTATTGAACCGTTTTCTAGAAAAAGCACCTAATAAGTTTGGCAATTTGTTTGGCAAATTTGCCAAAGAAATTATCAAAAATTTATTTGTACAAACTAAACAATACATATTTTAGATTGTGCAAATATTTTAAACCCCATCACGTGCCCCTTTTGGTTTGTAAATAGACATTTTGAAATCGTTTCTTATTGAATTAGCGAAAACTGAAGCAAACCAAATCCATTTTTAGAAGACCAGTTGAAAGAACTCCCAGTTTTGTCTATTTTTTCTCGATCATACTAATAAAAATAGCTTACTTTTAAGCATCACTTTTATAAATACATGTACATTTTAGCCAAACAATCTCAAAATTCATAGGCACTTTTAGAAAGATCATGTTTTCTACTCTTGTTCTGTAATAAACAAATTTATTATTGAAGATGATCTGTCGGATAATTTGTGTAATTAATTATGTTTCAAAGTTTGAATTTCGAAATTATATAAAAATTTGAAAATTATATCATTTTTCGTTACTTTCTGCCGCACAGTAAAACTGCAAAAAAAGTTTCTCAAGTTAGAAAGTTATTTGAAAGTTGTTCATTGGATGAACCATATAAAAATTAACATAATGATCAAGTTTTTCGAATTTTCTTTCAAACATTATAGACAAAATTTCCGAAACTCCAACTTTAAATTGCAGATTTCAGTCAAAAAAATTGTAAATTCTGCAAAAACCCTTCCGTATATCAATATACAATATTTATGTACCCCGAAAATATCCACTCACCAGAAATGGAAAAAATCTATGTTAGATGTTAATAATAAAATGATTAGTTACTTAAATTAAATTATTAAGCGTTGAAATGAAACGCCTCTTATAGGCTGTTTTTATTCTCTGTATCAGATCTTTGAACTTGAAGATTTTTAAAAATGTCATTAAAAGGGGAAAACCTTGTCTTAAATTTGTTTAATGATAATAATATTAGTGTAGAATTTGAATTCGTAATTCGTAGAAAACAGTTGTATAAAAATATTAAATTTTGTAGTTTTTTTTTCATTTTTTAGGTTTACCTGAGTCACAATCAGCCCAATCCACTAGAGGCCAGAATGTCGAAAAATATAGAACAGAGGCCTGGTGTTGAGTCCATTTGTGGTAGCACTTTCATCTTTCGTGATGGATCATCAGCAGAGGTCGATGACTTCATTTTTGCCACTGGTAATTATTCAAAAAAGTTTATTATTTATTATACAATTTTTAAAAATAACAATTTTCATAGAATATTCTCATTAATTGTTTAATTTATCATTTATTTTATTTATATATTGACAGATTTGGGATAAAATTTGATAAAATTCCCGAATTGGAAAATTCCCGAACAGATTATAATATTACCGAATTGGAAAATTCCCGACAGTTTATAATATTACCGAATTTAAAAATTCCCGTATAATAAAATTGCCGACAGAAAATTGCCCAATTATAAAATGTCAGAACTAGAAATATTCTTGAATTATAATTTTATTATGCGGGAATTTTGTTATTCGGGAATTTTATAATTCGGGATTTTTATTATTCGAAAATTGTTTAATTCGGGAATTTTATTAATCAGAAATTTTTTTATTCGGGAATTTTTCAGTTCAGAAATTTTACAATGTCGGGAATTTTATTTTACGGGATTTTTGACTCATCTTTATATTATAATTATTTTTTTTTATTTATAAAAGAAGTTAATTGCTTCAACATTCAACAATCTTGTTAAAAATAGATGCATTTTGTTTAAATTCGTCTGTTTTTATAGAAAATTAATCATCTTGGTGAAAAATTTGTCTTCTTGGTTGGAAATTTAGATATTTCGTTTATAATACATCTTTTTTTATTGAAAATCCAACTACATTGTTAAAAATTCTTTTTTTTTTCAAGATTCACCTTTTTGGTGGAAAATTTAACTTTTATCTTGAAAATTCATCTTTTAGTTGTAAATTAAATTATTTAGTTAAAAAATTATATATTTTTTTGTTTAATTTTTCAAACTGTAAATTTGACGATACCATTTTTCGTTAAAAAAATATCCTTTTTAGTCAAAAATTCAACTATTTGTTTTAAAGATCATCTTTCTTGGTTGCAAATTCATGTATTTGGTTGAAAATTTAACCATTTTGTTCAAAATTCGTATTTCATTCGTTTAATTCAACTGATTCATAATTCGTTTTTTGGTAGAAATTTCAGATTTTATGGTCGAAAAGTTATCCTTCTTGGTTGAAATTTAACTTTTTTGTCGAAAGTTCGACATTTGGGGTTCAAAAATCAACTGTTTTTGGTTAAATTTGAATCTTTTGTGTTTAAAAATTCGACTATTTGGTTGAAAATTGCATCTTTTTTTATTGAAAATATAACTGTTTTCATAAAGACATCTTTTTTGATCGAAAATTTAACTGTTTTGTTAAAAATTCGTACATTTAGATTGAAAATTTGGTTATAAAAGTTAAACTATTTTGTTGAAAATTATTTTTTTTTTTTTGTTTGAAAGTTAGACCATTTGGTTAAAAATTAATTTCGATATTGTTAAAAATTCGTCTTTTTGGGTCGAAAATTCATCAATCATATCTTTTGGTAGAAATCTTTTTTGGTTGATAATTAAACTATTTTGTTGAAAATGCAATATATTTAGATTTAAAATCTTAGGAATTTAAAGTATTTCATATTGAATTCAATATGCTCTTTATATTAATTTATTTTAAAAGAACGTATTCCCTTATTTTCGTGAAAAATCACCCTAAACTTATTTATCAGTTGGAATCTGTATTACTGATTTAATTAATTAAATTTCCACTAATTCAGATTCAGAGAGTATTAGGCTTGATTGTCAAAATTGTAAATATTATTTAAAGAATAAATACTATTTCTTTAAAAAAATATTTTCTTCGCTAATAAATTTTTTGTTTGTTGTACTAAATTTGTTTATAAACTTTGTTTTAGGTTACGAATTCACGTATCCTTTCCTGTCGAGTGAAGTTGAAGTACGTACAGAAGATAATCACGTAGAACCAATTTACAAACATCTCATCCACATGGACATGCCAAATTTATTTTTTATGGGACTTCCGGCTATTGTTGTTCCCTTCCCAATGTTTCATATCCAAGCACAATACATTTTAGGAATCTTAGAAGGAAGGGTAAAATTACCTTCTCCAGAAAAAATGAGGGAGGAGTACGAAAGGGAAAAGAATTCGCTAGTGGAATCTGGATTACCTGTAAGTTATTAAATTCTTACTATTTACTAAGAAACAAATATTTTTCTAAATACTGATCCTGAATTTTCCTGATTTAATTTTTTAAGAATGATATTTTCACTTTACCAGATTTATCCGAGGATTTATTATATTTACAAAATTAGCAAAATTGTTTAGAATGTTACAATAAACAAGATTTTTGGAATATTTAATACTTCTATAATAAATATTCAAAAATTGTAAAAACTTGACCTGAATCAGAACGATCAGAATCTACAAGAGTAATTGAATTCCTAATTCAAAATCAGAAGAAAAATCTATCTAATCACTTGAAATATTATCAATTTTGTATCACATGATATAATACAGTTCACAATGCGTAATAATTATATAATTTTTTACCCTAAAAATTTTCCATTTTAGGTCTTCATTTTTAAACGTAAATTTTCAATTCAAAAAATGTTAGTAGAAATTTTGAACTAGCAATAATAAATTAATAATTTAAATATTTTGAACATTGAAATGCATTTCTAGCATTAAAAATTTAACAATAATTCATTTTACAAGACGTTTCAGAATATGCTCAAAACTAAACAATTAAATATTGTTTTAGTCTAAAATATTAATTTTTACCCGATTCAATTAGGAATTTTTAAATTAAAAAATGAACATTGTTTTACAGGTTTAACTGTATCATTTTAAACATTTCTAGTTTGTAAGTGAAAGTGTTAAATTTTGATTCACAATTAACAATTAAACAATTATTAATGTTAAAAAAATGCAAGCAGTTCAAGAGATATTTGGAAGTTGTAAAAATATTTTGAAGTAATTTCAAACTTGAAAAGATTTCAATTTTTTTAACAAAATGCACATTTTTGAAGATTTAGAACAAAAGTTTAGGCGATTCTTAAGAATTTTGAAAGGTTTCAAGAGAGTACAAAAATTTTCTAAAAATTCCATGAAAATTTGTTGTGAGTTTTTATTTTGCAAAATTAATTTAAAAAGAATATTTTAAAAGATTTCACAACATTTCAAAAGATTTAAAAAATGTCAAAAAAGAATCTGGAAGACTTAAAGGTCATTTTAAAAATTTTTTATGATTTAAAAAAAATTATCGAGAAAATTCGAATCATTTTAATAGATATTTAAAAAATTTTTAGAAATCTCAAAAATAATTAAAAATTCCAACACACAATGTAGCTTTATGCAGGTTTTGAAATAAAATTTTTGAACATTTTGAAAGATTCAATTTTTATGTTTCTGACTGACAATTGTTTAAAATGATATAATTTTAAAAATATACTTTATTAATACATTCTTTAATTTAGAGTTAAAAATGTAAAATTGTTTAGTTTAGCGGCATTTAGATTGAAATAGTTTAATTTAAAAAGTATTAAAAGCTTCCATTTTATGCGTCTATATTATTGAGCGTTTATATAAACAAATTTCTAACTACAAATTTGTTAAGCTTCAATTTCAAAAAATTTGCAATCAAGAGTTTCACTTTGAGTGCTTTAAGTTGCAGTTCAGTTTTTATTACATCAAATGTAAAAATTTTCATCTTTAGAAGTTCAAATCTGTTTATTTCAATGACCGTGAAATTTTTTTGAAAACTGGGATATTTTTCCTTGATTAAAACGGCCACCCTGTATAAATAATATTCTGTAAATCTGTCATTTCCGATGTAGTTCTTTTTTTAAATTACATATTCATAGAAACATTAATCTTCAATAATTTATGTTACATTTTTGCCGATTACTGGTACAATAATTTTTTTTGACAAACGAGAACAAATCTACCTCGGCCCGGATTTGAACCCGGAACGCGACTATTCATAAAAGGAGCGTTAACCAATTACCAATTCGGTTAACGCTCCGCTCATGAATAGTGGAGTTCCCGGTTCAAATCCGGGCTAAGGTAGATTTTTTCTTGTTTCTCCAAAACATTATTGGATCAGTAATCGGCAGAAATTTCACATCAGAAATTAATTAATCACCCTGGTCGATAAAATAACATCAACATCAGAAATTAATTTTCAATGATGAAATTTATTTTTAAAAAAATTTTTTTCTATAATTATTGCAATTGCAAATGCACTATGGCAACTCTTTCCATTGAATATCTAATAACAATTGATTACTAAGTATCAAGAAGGAATACAGCCAATGTAGAATAACTGGATAATTCTTCTCTATTTTACAGATAAGGCATATCAACAAAATGATGGATAGGCAATGGGCCTACTATGACGAGATAGCTGCAGCAACCAATATTCCTAGCTTTCCACCAGTAATCAAAAAGATTTACGATTACTCGAATCAAATGCGGGAAATAGATTTCACGACATATAAAAATTATCAGTACCGCATCGTCGACCATGAAAATTTCACTGTATGTTGTTGTAAACCCTGTTAGGGTTTAAAGGCAGATAAAAGTAGAGAGAAGGTATACAAATTAAGTAAATAAAATAAGAGAACAAAGACCTATAAAATGGTCATAACGAATAATTATAACTATTCGTCTTCCGTGATAAACGTCATTCTCTTGAAATCACGATAAAGAGCATTATTGATATTAGAATCCCTGGAAATCATCGGTAAATCGAACTTCATAAAATGAGGCCAAATGGAGAAGCCATTTTGTCTAGTTTTTTGTATACATAATCTAAAGAGTAGAAATACTCCCGGTAAAGCCCCTTTTTGGAGAAAATTATATTTTTTATGTGATAATCGAAAGAAAAAACTGCGCCCAATTAGCGGTATCACGATAAAACCGCTTTCGTAACTTACCATGTTTGTTACTGGATATGCCGAAGAAAAAGAATCTGCTCGGTCTGCTTTTGGGCGGACCTAACGACAAAACAAAAAACAACCATCCTTCAAGACCCAAGGTTATGTTAGTTTTTGGTCTTGTCGTTAGGTTCGCCCAAAAGCAGAACCGAACAGATCCTCTTCCTTCGATATGACCAGTACAATAACACCATCCCAGTAGTGGAGCATTCTACTATTTATATAAAAAGGAAGTAGATAAAACAATTGTCTATATCAGTTTTGCTTTCGTGACTTACCATGCTTATTAGCGGACATGCCGGAGGAAGAGGATCTGCTCGGTTCTGTTTTTTGGGCGGACCTAATGACAAGACGAAAAACTGCCATCCTTCACGAACGAAAGTTATTGCAGTTTTTCGTTTTATTGTTAGGTTCGCCCAAAAGCAGAACCCAGCAGATCCTCTTCCTTCGATATGACCAGTACAACACCATCGCAGTAGTGGAGCATTCTAGTATTTATATAAAAAGGAAGTAGATAAAACAACTGTCTATATCGGTTTTGCTTTCGTGAATTATCATGCTTATTAGCGGACATGCCGGAGGAAGAGGATCTGCTCGGTTCTGTTTTTTGGCGGATCTAATGACAAAACGAAAAATTACCATCCTTCAGGACCGAAGGTTATTGTAGTTTTTCGTCTTGTCGTTAGGTTCGCCCAAAAGCAGAACCCAGCAGATCCACTTCCTTCGATATGACCAGTACAACACTATCGCAGTAGTGTAGCATTCTTCTATTTATATAAAAAACAAGTAGATAAAACAACTGTCTATATCGGTTTTGCGTTCGTGACTTACCATGCTTGTTAGCGGACATGCCGAAGGAAGAGGATCTGATCAGTTCTGTCTTTGGGCGGACCTAATGACAAAACGAAAAATTACTATCCTTCAGGACCCAAGTTCAAGCATAGTAAGTCGCGAAATCAAAAACCTATATAGACAGCTCTTTTACCTTTGCACTTTTCGAGGTTATCGTTGTCGTGGTGCCGCAAATAGGAAGAAAATTTTTCTTTCAATTACCACAAAAATATATATTTTTCCGTAAAACAGCCTCTACCGGGAGTCTCTACTCTTTAGTGTATGTATACAAAAAACTAGACAAAATGGCTTCTCCGTTTGGCTTCAGTTTATGAAGTCCGATTTACCGAGGATTTCCAGGGGCCTTAAGAAAAGAACAGCATCAATTTTTGAGTATTTTGTACAGTGATGGGAAGTAACTATTTTTTAACTAGTTACTGCAAAAGTAAATAAGAAAAGTTGCATTTTAAAGCGGTAACGATAATGATAACTATTTACTTTTTTCCTGATGTAACGGTAACGATAACCAGTTCATTTTAAAAAGTAACTTACTTATCACTGATTTTGTACTGCCTTGTCGAATTTTCGACAATACTATTATTACATGTCGAGATTATTTTTCCTTGTGCCCTTCTGGGTTCAAATACGTGATAAAGAGATCTTAATTTTTTCAGAATTAAAATGACGAACAGTATTCTTAAAGAAAACTGTTTTATTGACCTAGTATGAGATGAATGATTTATTTATTTTAAGCCGATTATTTAACATAAGAGCATTGTATGGATTGTACAATTTTTTACTGCATATTGAGAATTAAAATATTTTAAAAGTAGTCGTTTTGTTACTTATTGCATTTTTGTCCTATTAAATCATTTTTGACTCATATTTTATGTTCAAATTAAAAATTTTATGATGGTTTTTTTGAAAATAATTATAAACTTGAATCGCTTGCGTACTTAGGGGCCGTTCAAAAACTTCGTCACACTGCCAGGGTTAACAGATTTTGTGAATTTGTGACATGACGAAAAATATAAATTTGAATAACAATTTTTTGAAGAGCTTGAAAAAAATGATTTTATTTTACAAGTAAACCATCTAAATACAGATTTTACACTATTTCCCCTATTTTCCTCTTTACACGTTTTTTAAAGAATTCCTTTTTTTCCGCCTTGTTTTCAAGAACCTTCCCCTTTTTCTCGTTTTTTCGCATAAATGCGAACTGTTTCCAGATTCAACTATTTTCTCAAAAATTCGGTTTTTAAAGTTGAAAATTAATTTTCTTAACTGAAAACTTAACTAATTCATGTTTGACAGAAAATAGATCGTTTTTACTTGAAAATTGAACTACTTTGTAGAAAATTTATCTTATTGGTTGAGGATTGAAAACTTCTGTTAAAAATTATTTTTTTTTTATTCAAAATACTTAATTTTTTAATTAGAAATTTAATTATTCTATTTTTTGTTGAAATTAGATCATTTTAACTTGATAGTTCAACTATTCAATTTTTCAATAAAAATGTATAGGATCTGCAGAGACGTGGACGGTATAAGAAATATAACCCGATTGCTATTAACGATATTTATTATTCAGTGATATGAGCGGCTTGGTGTTTCTCGAGAGACTAAAACCAAAAACGGCCCCAGTGCGCCCAGTGGCTACTCCTCAAGCAAAACATGTCCATTTTTCTCTTTCTCAAGATGATTCATACAACATACAACATACTTTTGCATACAACACTGAATTTAACACCTTTCTTTTAGCAAAAATGACCCTCAACTGAACTAACACTGGCACTTTCTGTTTTAGTAAAATAACTCATTCCAAACTGAGTTAGACACTTTCGATGATTTGGCCCTGCCAAACCCTTGGTGGAGACGTCAGCCATCATTTCACTTGATGAGATGTAATCTACGGTGATTCAACCACCTTCCAAGGCCTGTCTTACGACTGTAGATTGGGATGACGGTCTGATTTCCCAATTCAACTTCTTTCAAAAAGCTTAGCAGATAAGTTGCTTCCTTCGTAGCCTCCGCCAAACCCATATATTCGGCTTCCGTACTCGACAACGCTACCGTACGTTGTTTCTTGGCTTCCCAGATGACTGCACCATTTGCCAGTACAAAAAAAAATCCAGTATAGGATCGTCGGTCTTCCAGGTACCCTGCCCAATCAGAGTCCACGAAACCTTCAAGTTCTTTTGAAACTTTTTCGTACTTCAAACCCAGTTTCAAAGTTCCACGAAGGTATCGAAGGATCCTTTTAGCTGCAATCCAGTGTTCTCTCCCATTCTAATTATTGAATTGGCTCAAATAATTCACTGCATAGGCTATGTCTGGCCTCGTTCCAACAGCCAAGTACATTAGACTCCATATGAGCTCTCTAAAAGGGTACACTTCATTTTCCCCAGTTGATGGTTCAGATTTCCTCAACTTTGTCATTAGATCCAATGGTGTTACTGCTGATTTGGAGCTTTCCATCCCAAATTTCTTCAGTATATTTTCAATATGCCCACTTTGACAGATTAACAAAAACCTATATCCTTGATGAAATTCCATCCCCAGACAGTATTCGACTTTTCCCAGGTCCTTTACGTCAAATCGTCCTTTAAACGATCGCTTGAAGTCAGACAGCCAGTTAATATTACTGGACATCAACAAAATGTCGTCAACGTAAACTGCTACAACCAACGCATCGGATTCACGTTTCCCAATGTAGACACAGACGTCTGCACTTAGTGGTTTCAATCCAAAGCTTCGCAATTCCTTATCGAGTTTCTTATACCACTGTCGCCCAGCCTGTTTCAAGCCATAAAGAGCCTTTTTCATCAAACATAACTTGTTTCCTTCCTGGATCTTCTTCAGCATTTTCGAAGCAGTTCCCTCCAGGTTGAACCTTTCTGTCAGTAACTTTTCCTTGATGACTATTCCAGGCAGCATCTCTTCTAACAATTCTGGAACCTCCATGAAAATGTCTTCTACGATGTCCCCATTCAAGAAGGCTGTAGTCACCTCTAATTGCTGAACAGTCAGATTATCCTCAACAGTAAGAGTCATTAACAATCTGACTGTTCCAAATCGAACCACAGGAGCGAACGTTTCGTTAAAATCAATTCCTGGACGTTGCGAATAACCTTCCGCTACTACTCGTGCTTTTCTTGTCCTCAGGATTCCTTCTGCATTGTACTTACTTCTGAGTACGATTCTGGATCCGATTATACTCCGGTTCTCTGGACGATCAACCAAATCCCAGGTCTGATTTTTTACCAAAGCTTCGAATTCTTCTTGAATTGTATGTTTCCAGTCTTAAGCTTCGTTTCCAGCTAGTGCTTCCTTCACTGAAATCTCTGCGATTTTGGCACACTCCAGATGTTCTTCAAATAGTAGTGAAGTGTGAAAAGTAGTGTGTTTCTTCTTCGGCCTACCAGGTTTTCCCGTTCTAATAATCTGTCGCCTTCCAGAGCTTCTTCTTTCTTCTTGATCATCTCGGTTTCGGTTATCAAGGACAGTTTCTTCTCGGATGTTCTGTTTAAATCCACGGAACTCTTCATCACTGTCATAATCGTCGTTCTCTTGATGACGAATTTCATTTTCGACTCTGCACTCTGTTGGTGTAAATTCGATTTCCACCCAACTTTTCTCTTCAGCAGGTTTGTTGCACTTTTTCTTCTCCAAACATTCTGCAGAAATGAATTCTTCATATTTCTGTTTTGGAAGAAATGCATTCAGAAGCTCAATGTCTCTTGCAGTTTCGACCTTACTTTCATCGGTCAGCCAGACTCTGTGAACTTTGGATTCATGAGGATAACCTAGAAAAACTCACGCGCACGAACTTGTAATTTTCCTTTTCCAGGTGATTTATCCAATGCGAATCCTTTGCATCCAAAAGTTTTCGAATAAGACAGATTGGGACTTATTCCGCTCCATTTCTCGAATGGTGTACTCCCGTTCAGACTTCTAGAAGGGCATCTGTTTCTTACGTGGTTCGCTGTTGATACGGCTTCTGCCCAAAATGATGGTGACATGTTTCAATCAATTAAGAGACATCTGGCCATCTCCACTAGTGTACGGTTCATCCGTTCAGCCACTCCATTTTGTTGCGGAGTATGTGGAACCGTGAATCTTCTTGTGATACCACATTTTTCAAGATATTTATCTAATTTGCGGCTTCGATACTCCGTGCCGTTATCAGACTGCAGGCATTTTATTTTCCTTCCGGTCTGATTTTCTAGCATCGCTTGGTAGCTCTTGAAGGCTTCTGAAAGCTCATCTTTACTTTTGAAGAATTTTACAACACACTGAATTTGATTCCTTGAGCTTTGATTGAATTCTTAAAATCTTTTTCGTTAAGATGTCCTAGCCTTCAGTTCCATAATTCCAATTTTCGAGAATTATCACTTTCCGACACATCACTCGCGAGATCCGACGTTTCGTGCAAATAATGTAACCCGTCAACTCTATCCGCGAATAGTTTTTCCGACCCATTTTCGTCACGAATGATAGCTGAATTCTTTCTAAAAGTCACTTCATAACCATTGTCGGTGATTTTCCTCACAGAGATCAAGTGGGTTCTTAAATCAGGGACGTATAGAGTGTTTTCTAAGTTCAGCGATTTTGTTTTATCATAGCCGGTAACCAAAATTTTCACGGATCCTTTACCTTCCACCGTAGTAGTTGCACCACTGGCTAGGTTCAACTTATCACTCGCACACTTTTCACTATAAATGAACTTTTCTTTATCGTGACACATATGCAAGGTGCAATCGCTATCAAGGCATTATTTCGTTCCTGGTTGGGTTGTTTCCGTTCTCAGCGCTAATTCTGGAGTTGTAGTTATGAGAAAACCCATTTCTTCTACTTTGTTTGCCTTTTCTGATGGCCTGTCGATTTTTGCTTTACAATTGATAGCCATATGCCAACATGGTTTCCCGTGCATTTTCCCGCTGTGACGATTTTCTGGCCTCACTTTCCTGAGTGATCTTTATTTTCGTGGATTCCGGTTTCGGTAGATCATCGCGTATCTCAATTGCACATCGAAAATTCTCGAAGCTTGGAGGAAGACTGTATAACAACATTATTGTTAATAAATCCTCGTCGATGTTCACTTCCATCTCTTGAAGGCTTATCTACGGCATCGAAGAACTTTCCAGTGTGCTCTCGGACATGTCCTTGTTCCGCCATTTTGTGCAGCATCAATTGTTTCAAAAGGGTAGCTTTTCGAGCTAGCCCGGTAGACTGTTAAATTTTGTGCAGCTTCTGCCACACGGCATTCGCGGTCTCACACCCATTAATTTGTTTAAGTCCAGACGGATTGATTGCTAAAACTAAATCTGAGTTGGCTTTCATGTCCGCGATTTCCAATGCCCAGGCTGCTGCCACCGTAGCCGCATCTCCGGTTACGCGCCGAGAGCGGGGAACTAAATTTCACAACATTTTCAGAGATCGCGCTTCCCCTCGAACTAAACTCACTTCCGACACGATTTTCACCTGCTATTTTACTTTCGAGCTAAACACGATCTTCTGGGCTCATAACCTGTAGTATCTGTAGAGACGTGGACGGTATAAGAAATATAACCCGATTGCTATTAACGATATTTATTATTCAGTGATATGAGTGGCTTGGTGGTTCTCGAGAGACTAAAAGAAAAAAAGGGCCCCAGTGAGCCCAGTGGCTACTCGTCATGCGAATACGTGACACATAATGGACATGGGCGTAGCTTGCAATATATTCAACAGAATGCATTATCTGTTGTGGTTGAAAATGAAAATACTTGCTTGAAAGTTGAACTACTTTGTTAAACATTCATTTTATTGGTTGAAGATTTAACTTGTTTGTTGAAAATTCTTTCTTTTTTGCTTGAAAATTAAATTTTTAACTTAAAATTTAACTATTCCATTATTGGTTGAAAATTGATCGCTTTTAGTTGAAAATGTATTTATTTTGTTGCAAATTCGTCTTTTTTTGGTTAAAAGCCAATTTTTGCAACAAAAAATTTATGTAACTCTACCATTTTTTGTAGAAATGGTAGGAGTTTGGTCGCCAGAGTCAGCGGCGGATCTGAAAAGATGGGGGAATAAGAGCTTTCCGCTTGTTCAACCTAACCGCATGTTCAAACCAAACTTAATCAAATACATGAATTATGAACTGAAAACGATGATTTATTAACCAAAAATGGAATAGTTGCCTTTTTAGTTAAACAACTTAATTTTTAACATTTGAATTTGCAACCCGAAAATATTAATTTCCAACAAATAAGTTTCACTTCGACCAAACAGTTGAATTTTCAACAAAAAAGTGGAACTTTTAATTAATAAAGATTTTTCATTCGAGAAAGAAAAAAAATAAACTGAATTGTTGAATTTTTAAGGAAATATTTGATTTGTCTAACAAATTGTATAATATTTTTAATTTTTAATTAATTAATTAATTAATTTTTAATTTTTAATTGAAAAACTTAATTTTTAACATTTGAATTTGCAACCCGAAAATATTAATTTCAAACAAAAAAGTTCATTTTCAACCAAACAGTTGAATTTTCAACATAAAAGGTCATTTTCAACCAAATAGTTGAATTTTCACTGCAAAAAGACCATTTTTCTAGAAAACAGTTGAATTTTCAACATAAAAGGTCATTTTCAACCAAATAGTTGAATTTTCACTCCAAAAAGACCATTTTTCTAGAAAACAGTTGAATTTTCAACCCGCAAATATAAATTTTCAACAATAAAGTTAATTTTCAACCAAACAGTTGAATTCCTTAGCTAAAGACGAATTTTCAACCAAATAGTTGAATTTTCCATGCAAAAAGACCATTTTTCCAGAAAACAATTGAATTTGCAACCCGAAAATATAAATTTTCAATAATAAAGTTAATTTTCGACCAAATAGTTGAGTTTTCACTGCAAAAAGACCATTTTTCTAGAAAACAGTTGAATTTGCAACACAAATGTATCAATTTTCAACAAAAAAGTTCATTTTCATGCAAACCTGATTCAAGAGCAGCAATAATTCAAGAAGCAATAATTATAATATAATTATATATTATATTATATAATTATTATATAATAATTATAATTATTTAATATTAAAGGATTAAAAAAAAATAAGCAATGAACAAACCATTTTATACACTTACGAATAAACTTCTCTTCTTTAATCTCATATAAAATGAAATTTGTACAAAGTAAATTACATAACTTAAACTATATGGTGTACTTTCTTGAAAATAACAATTTATCTTGTTGACTATTGAGTACACACAGAGTTCGAGTTGTGAAGAGCCGAAAATCTACATTTTTATGGTAGAAACACACTTAAACATACATACGGACACTTAATCTTCTTTTTCTTCTTTCTCTTCTTTCTCTACTTTTTCATCTTTGCTTAAAGCTTCCAGTCTTTCGAGTAGAGGTGGATGGCTGTGATGATATCCCGAATACAATTTATCAAATACGGGAAAGCCCAAATTGTCTTTTTGTAATTTCACCAAGGCCCCTTTAAGCGACTCTGTATAGCCCAAGCCTTTAGCGAAATTGTCGGCTTGAAACTCGAATCTTCGCGAGCAGACTGTCTGAAGGAAACCGATGAGCTGCCAAAAATTAAACAATTAATTTTGCTCCCTTGCAATATTCGAAAAAACTAGGGGAAAAAATTAAAAACATATATTCTTACCTCGTTTATTGGAATTAAGATGTGCATTAACACAATAATAAGTCCGATAAGAATTGGTTGAGAATAATTAAATCCAAAGGCGACGTACATGGGACGATAATGCAACAGCATACCAAACGAATAGAAGTTTATCAAAATCGAGATCTGTAACGAAATTTTTGTTTCAATGCAGGCTAAAAAAGTCATCCTTAAGAATATTTTAGGGGATATAGGGGATTTTGAATAGAAAAATAGAGGACTTCTAGGGGATTCCAAAAAATCGAGTGTAATACAACTTTTAACAACCTAGCAACAATGTTAGAGAAATAATTTCTTAACCAAATAATATAATTTTTCAACGAGATAATTAAATTTTAAACCAAACCAGGTGAATTTTCACCTAAAAAGATTAAATGTCTATACAAAAAATTCAACGAACAATGGAATAGTGTAATTTTTAACTGGAAACATTTTTTTTCAACCTCATAGTTAAATTTTCAATCAAAAAAGTTCATTTTCTACCAAAAAAAGACAATTTTTCAACAAAATAGATTAATTTTCAACTAAAATCGATCAATTTTCAACAAGAAATAGAATACTTTAATTTTCAGTTAGAGGAATAAGTTTTCAAGCAAACAAAGTATACTTGCAACGAAATAGTTAAATTTTCAACCAACATTTTTTTTTAATTTTCAACCAAAAACTGTTAAATTAAACTAAAAAATAGGAATTTTTAATGAAAGTGTTGAATTTTCAACAAAGAAAGATTTTAAAATCAATAAAGAAAAAAATTCTCATATAAAATGTTGATTTTCAAGTCATAAAGACGAATTTTTGAAGGAAAAAAATTTAATTTACAACCCAAAAATATGCATTTTCTATCAAAATAATTAAATTTTCGGCCAAAAAAAAAATATGAGTTTTCAACAAAATAAGTGAATTTTCAACTGAAACAGATAAATTTGCTAGTAAAATTGGAATCGCTACATTTTTACTGAACAAAATTATTTTTCAACAAGAAACAAACGAATTTTCAACCAAATTTGTCAAATTTTGAACCAAATAAATAAACTTGCAACTAAAATGATGCATTTTCAATCAGAAAAAAAAAAAAAATTTTAACCAAATAGTTGAATTTTCGAACAAGAAGATGAATTTTCTACCTAAAAAAAAAACAAATTTTCAACAAAAAATAGAATAGTTTAATTTCAAGTTAGAGGAATAATTTCTTAACCAAATAATATAAATTTTCAATTAGATAGTTAAATTTTAAACCAGACCAGGTGAATTTTCACCTAAAAAGACTAAATGTCTATAAAAAAAATTCGACGAACAATGGAATAGTTGAATTTTTAGCTGAAAAAAAACTAATTTTCAATTTAAAAAACTAATTTTCAATCAAAGAAATGAAATTTCAGCCAAACGAGATTTATTTTCTACCAAAAAAGAATATTTTTTAACAAAATACATGAATTTCCAACCAAATATTTTAATTTTTAATGAAATTTTCAACCTAGTAGTTACATTTTCAATCAGAAAGGTTAATTTTTTACCAAAAAAGACAAATTTTCAACAAAATAGATTAATTTTCAACTAAAATAGATAAATTTTCAACAAGAAATAGAGTAGTTTAATTTTCAGTTAGAGAAATAATTTTTCAAGCAAACAAAATGTATTTTCAACGAAATAGTTAAATTTTTAACCAAACAAATGAATTGTCTACAAAAAAAGATTAAGTATCTTTAATAAATTTGTCGACAAAAAACTTCATTAAAAAAAACTAATTTTCTACCAAAGAAAGTAATTTTCAACCAAAACGATAATATTCTACCCAACAAGAATAGTTTTTAACAAAATACATGAATTTTCAATCAAATATTTTAATTTTTGATGCAATTTTCAAACTTATAGTTGAATTTTCTACCAAAAAGGTCAATTAGTCACCAAGATGATTAATACTTTACCACAAAATACAAAGTTTCAACAAAATACAGAAATTTTCAAACAAATAGTTGAATTTTCAACCGCAGAACATTTATGTTCAACCAAACATGAAATAGTTAAATTTACAGTTAAAAAATTAATTTTTAATAAAACAAACCAATTTTCAAGACAAAGAAATTATTTTAACCAAAAAGATGAGTTTTCTACCAAAAAAGATTTTTTTAAACAAAATACATGAGTTTTCAATCAAAAAGGTGAATTAGTCACTAAGAATATTAATTATCTACCAGAAAAGAAAAAGTTTCAAGAAATACAGAAAGTTTCTACCAAATAATTGAATTGTCAACTGAATGTTCAACCAAACATCGAATAGTTAAATTTTCAGTTAAAAAAAAATAATTTGATAAAATATTAAGAAAATAGTTAAATTATGAACAGAAAAAAATTGTTTTCAACTAAAATGATGAATCATCAACAACAAAAAATGAATTTTTTAACAAAGTAGTTCCACTTTCAACTAAATAGTTGAATTTTTAGGCAAACAAGATCTGTGTAAAATGTTTTGAAATCTGGTCTTTAAATCTTTAAATTTTTTTGAAATCTTTTAAAATTTCTATGAAGTCTTAAAAATATTTGTGAAAGCTTTCTTTAATCTTTGTTTACGAAATCTTTTGTGTTCGTTTGAAATAATTTAAATCTTTTGAAATCTTCTCAAATTTGTTGAAACCTTCTGAAATAGTTTAATATCTTTGAAATATTTGTGAAATCTTTCGGTATTTGCTTGAAATATTTGAAATAATTTGAAATTGTTTAAAATCTTTGAAATATTTGTGAAATCTTTTGTATTTATTTGAAATCATTAAAATATTTGTAATCAGTGTAAAATCTTTTGTAATCTGGTCTTTATGTCTTTAAATTTTTTGAAATTTGTATGAAATCTTTAAAATATTTGCGAAATCTTTTGTATTCGCTTGAAATCATTGAAATATTTGAAATCGTTTAAAATCTTTGAAACCTTTAGAAAGTTTTAAAATCTTTGGAAATATTCGAAATCTTTGTGAAATCTTTGAAATCTGGTGTACACGCCTTTTTCAAATCTTTTAAATCCTTGCAATCTAATGAAATGTTAGAAATCTTTGGGAAATTTTTGTGAAATCTTTAAAATCTTTGTCGAATCTTTTGAAATAGTTGGAATCTTAGTGCAATCTTTTCAGATCTTCTAAAATGTTTTGAAATCGTTTTGAAATCGTTTTAAATCTTTGAAATGTTTTGAAATCTTTAAAATGTGGTGTACACGCCTTTTTCAAATCTCTGAAATCCTTGCAATCTTTATGAAATGTTTGAAATTTTTGTGAAATCTTTTGAAATATTTGTGAATTTTTTCCTAAATCGTTGTTTGTGAAATCTTTTTCATTCGTTGAAATCTTTTCAAATCTTCTGAAATGTTTTGAAGCCTTTTGAAATCATTTAAAATCTTTGAAATCCGTGAAATCTTTGTAAAATTTATACTTTAACGTTCTATATTAGCGGAGACGAAATTAAAAACTTATAGAATTATTCACAATATTAAAGTCCGCTCAAAATAATTTGTAAAGTCTACAAAAAATGTCTAGAAATCTCTTGATTTATTCTGTATTGAGTAAAAGATAACTTATATCTTGATAAATAACAAACTTTTCAGTAGCAAGATTTCTTCTAAACGAGATATTTCTTTCATAATAGACTAAAAGATTTAAATTACTTTTCGCATTTCAATAAAATAACTTTTTTAAAAGAAAAACAAATTTTAATTCAAGGTTCTCCTAAAAAATACAAGATTTCCAGGTTTTCAAGGTTAAAAAAAATCAAGGAGAATTCCAGGTTTTCAAGGTGGCTGGACACCCTGTTTAAAATAATTACTATCTAAAATAGAGGACTTTTAAGGAAAATTCTCCAAAATGGGGACTTGGGGCATAAAAAATAAAAAATAGAACATAAAATGAAACCGTTAATATATACCTGAGCAAAAAGAAGTTGTTTCCAAACATGATTGTACTTCCAATGACCAAGTTCGTGCGCTAAAACAGCAACAACCTCGTCGTTTTCGCATCCCTGGTCCTTAACCGGATCATCTTCTTTTGGTTTATAATATTCCTTGACAAGAGTGTCAAAGAGAACAATCCTTTTGCTTTTATGAAATCCATACATGTAGGCATTGCTGTGCGATGATCTTTTCGAGCCTTCGACGATGTACAACTTGTACAAAGGGAAATTGAGAGAAGCTGCGAGGGCTTCAATTTTTTTCCTCAAGTCCCCTTCAGGAAGAGGAGAGTATTTGTCGAAAAGAGGCGCTATAAGCTCTGGATAAACAATCATCATGATTAAGATCATAACCATGGTAAAAATCCATAAATACCAGACGAAATGGTCACCGCCATTTTTAATAATCCATATTATACCGCTCATCATTGGCAATGAAATTACTTGCATAATAGCGATCTGCTTTAGTTTATCCTTGATGAAGAACGAAGGAGTCTGAAAACATTTGTATTTAAAAGAATACTTCGTGCCGAAATTAAAAATGCAGTTGAAAATTAACTTCATTTTCTAAGCCAAATTTCCAGTTTTCTAATTTAACATTATAAAAGCATTAAAAATTAACTTCAATTTTTACGTGAACTATTATAATTTAATCTATAAATTATTAAAAATCCCTTTTATCTTATTTAATAATATTAATATTATTATAATATTAATAATCTAAATAATAATAAAATCTTATATCAAATAAAAATAATGTGGGTCCTATATTCAATTTTAAACGCTTTAAATTTCTAAGATTTCAATTGAAAATATTGCATTTTCAACAAAATAGATTAATTTTTCACCAAACATTTGAAATTTCAAACAAAAAGATGAATTTTCAACCTTGAAAATAAATTTTCTACCAAAAAAGACAAAATTTCCACAAAATACATGAATTTTCAGTTAAAAAACTAATTATAAAAAAAAAACATTTCAACCAACGAGATGAACCTCCAACCGGGAAAATAAATTTTTAAAAAAAAAGTTCAACTTTCAACCAAAAAATTAAATTTGCAACCAAAAAATTTTTAGTTTTATTTCGTCTTTCCCTTACGACTCTCTTTTTCCCTTTTTTCGGGATAAAAATTTAACAGTTTTGAAGAAAATTCTTTTTTTTTTAATTGAGAAATCAACTGTTTGGTTGGATTCAACTAGTTGGTTAAAAATTAAAAATTTTGTTGTAAATTCAACTGTTTCGTAGAAAGTTCTTTTTTATTTACATGTAAATTGAACAATTTGGTTCATTTTTGTTTCTTTGTTAACTAAAAAGTATTTCTTGGTTAAAAATTCAACTATTCTTTTGAAAATTCGTCTTTTTAGTTTGAAAATTCATCTCTTTTTTTAGAAATTTTATCTTGTTTAGCTGAAAATACAACTGTTTGGTTAGAAATTAATCTGTTTTTGTTGAGGATTCAACTGTTTTTTTATATAAAATTTAAATCTTTTTTGGTTGAAATATCTACTATTACATTTTTGATTAGGAATTCATAGTTTTTGGCTGAAAATTCAACCATTGAGTTGAAAATGGTTAAAAATTCGTGATCTTGGTTCACAATTCAACGGGAAAATCTCTCTCTTTAGTTAAAAATTTAACTATTTTGTTCAAAATTGTTCTTTTAGTTAGGTTCAAAAGTACATTTTTCACTGCAAATTTAACTATTCCATTATTATTGGTTGAAAATTTATCTTTTTTACTTGAAAAATCAAATATTTGGTTAAAAATTCATGTTCACGTATTTTATTGAAAATTAGCCTTTTTTCTTGTAGTTGAAAATTCTTTTTTTTTATGTGATAATTGAACTATTTCGTTTTTGATAAAAACTGATCTTTTTGAGTTTAAAATTTAACTATTTTGTTGAAAACGTGTTTTTTAAAGTTGAAAATCAATTTTTTTAAACGAAGATTGAACCATTCCTTTTTCGGTTAAAAATTAACATTTTTAGTTCGATAATTAAATTAGCTGGATTAGAATTCATGATTTTTATTGAAAATTCATTTTTCTGTAGAAAATTCCTCTCTTTAGTTAAAAATTTAACTATTTAGTTTAAAATTCATATATTTTGTTGATAATTCCACTTTTTTGATAGAAAATAAATATGTTTTTGTTGAGAATTCAACTATTTTGTTGCAAATTAGTCATCTTTGATTCAATTAAACGGTTTTTTGATATAAAATTTGGATCTTTTTTAGTTGAATATAAATTCTACTACTTTGTTAAAAATTTATTTTTTCATTGAAAACTAATCTGTTTTCGTTTAAAATTGAACTATTTTGTTGAAAATTCGTTTTTTTTTTTCACTGAAAAGTTAGCTATTCCATTAGTGGTTGAAATTTGATCTTTTTCATATGAAAATTCAAATATTTGATTGAAAATTCACCTTTTTTCTTTGAGTTTAAATTTACTTTTTTATCTGATAATTGAACTATTCCATTTTTGGTTAAAAATTGATCTTTTTTAGTCTAAAATTTGCCTCTTTAGTTGAAAATTGAACAGACAAACAAATATAATAATTTTCAACAATACAGTTGACTTTTCGAAAAAAAAGTTGCATTTTTCACCAAAAAGATGAAATTTCAACAATGGAGTTGAATTTTCAACAAAATATTTCAATTTTCAACGAAAAACATGAATTTGTAACCAAGAATAATAACTTTCTACAGAAAAAGACGTATTTTCAATAAAAGACGTGAATTTCCAATAAAATATGTGAATTTTCAACCAAATAGTTAAATCTTCAAACAAAAGGATGAATTTTTAAAGAAATACATGAATTTTCAAACAAAAAAAATAAGTGTCAATCTGATAGTTGAATTTTCTACCAAAGTAATTGAATTTTTGATTTAAAAAAAAAAACGATTTTTCAACAAACTAGTTAAATTTTGCACAAAAGATGTGAATTTTCAACTGAAATAGTTCCACTTTTGTCAAAAAATTCTATTTTTGAGTTGAAAAGTCAACTATTTGTTGAAAATGTGTTTTTTGTAAGTTGAGAAGTCCATTTCTTAACTGAAGAATTAACCATTCCCTTTTTGGTTAAAAATTAATCTTTTTTAGTCGAAAATTAAACTCTGGTTTAAAATTCAGGTATTTTGTTAAAAAAATTTTTTTGTAAAAACTTTAAAAGAAGATCATTCACAATCTTTAAATTAGAGTTGTCAATAGTTTGACCTGTAATAGTAAAAATAAGGCGGTTTTCGAAAATTTCTTTGGTCATTCGGTCCAAATACAACTTTGTAAAATTTGTAAAAGGTCTACAAAAAGAGGGGAAAATACATAGACCGAGCTGAATTAAAAATTAAAAACCTTATTTTGTTAAAATATCAACTATTACATTTTTCGTTAAGAATTCAACTTTTTTGGTTGAAAATTCAAATACTTTGTTAAAAATTACTTTTTTTGTTGGAAATTGATTTTTTTAAAAATATTTTTGTTATTATTGAATGCAACTGTTTTTAATTTACAAATACAATCTTTTTTGTTTGAAATATTAAATATTACATTTCTTGTTGACATTTCACCTTTTTCAGTGTGAAATTCACCTACTTGATTGAAATTCATGTATTTTGTTGAAAATTTGTCCTTTTTGTAAAAAATTAATCTTGTTGGTTGAAAATTCAACTATTTCGTTAAAAATGTATCTATTTTGTTCAGAATAAAATATTTTTACTTAAAAAGTTAGGAATTTAAAGAGTTTAAAATTGAATTGAATATAATAGCCACATCAATACTATTTAAAGGAATGGATTCCCCTATTTTCGTGAAAAAATCTCTTTACTTCCCCTATTTTTAGAGCATTTTGACCTGTGAATCCTGTCATCAACCCAGATGAAAAAAGGTTTTGTTTGGCTTCTTATGTAGTCCAAAATTTAAAACATTATAGGTCCCGTATTTGAGATCTTACCTGCTTATTGAAACCATGTTTTTGTTCTACAACAAAAGTGCTGTAGGCATCTAATGGTAGTTCGATGAAAAATGAGATAATGCTTGTTAATAACATGCATGTGCAGCTGTTCAAGATTTCATTTCTGTTTCCCAAACCAATCTTGTTATTAATTTTGACACTCCATCTCCAAGCATGATAATATGCAAAAGTAAGTATCAGAATCTGAAAAAAATCAAAATATATAGTCTTCAGTGTAATTTTTGTCATATTTTTTCATTTATCACTTCTAACAAAGAGTAATTCTTTATTTTGATGACTTTTCCGAATTTTAGAAAAAATGCTTTAAAACCTTTCAGAAAATCTTCTCTCTAGTCTCTTTCCCTTTTCTAGGTCTCCCTTTCCAGATAATATAAAAATAGTTTTTATAATCATTAATTAAATAAAATTTGTTTGACATTAAAATTTTGATATTAATATTAATTATAGCAATTAAAAATTTTTAGCAGTATAATATTTACAAATAATCAAGTGGTAAATAATCAAATTACTGTACAATTATTCAAATTTATTAAAGCATTTGAAATCTATTAACGAACGACAACTTGTATTCGAAATGATTCGGAAAAATGGTACAAGTTATTATAAGTTTATGTCAATTATTAAAAAAAAGCAAATTTTGATTACTTTTTTTTGGCAAAATAGAAATAAAAATTTAAGAAATTTAAAACTACTTTGATTTAAAATGAAAATATTTTTTGAATGAAATATAATCTATAAGAATTTTTATTAAGAATTTACCTCTTTCGGTTAGAAATTCGTTTTTTTTTAATATTCGCTATTTTAGTTTAAAATTCATATCTTTGGTTGAAAATTGAACTATTTTGTTGAAAGTTTGTTCGTATTTTTTGGTTGAAAATGAATTTTTGTATCTAAAAATTTAATCATTCCATTTTTGGCTAAAAATTGAACTATTTTTTTATTTTTGCTTCAAAATTAACTTTTTTTAATTGCAAATTTAACTTTTCCAATTTAGGTGAAAAATTCAACTGCTTGATTGAAAGTCAAACTACTTTGTAAAAAAATTAATTTTTGTTTTGTTTCAAATTCACCTCTTTAGTCGAAAATTTAACTATTTTGTTAAAAATTATTTTTTTGTGGTTGAAAATTTATCCTTTTAATTTAAAAATTCAAAAGTTTACTCTATAAATGTCCGAACAAAAATATCAATAATAATAAATCTAAATTTGTTAAGTAATTTAATGTATACATTACATATAAATTCTTTATATAATTCCGATGAAAAGCAGAAAAGCTGAAAAAATAAATTATAAAAAAAAAGTTTTGATTTTTTTTGTGTGCAAAATTCAAATGTTTTTTGGTCTCCCCTAAGTCATTATACTTTTGGACTAGAAACATTTTCCAAAAGTTTTTAAAGCATTTACTTCAAAACTTGGAAAATAAATTATCACAGTAAAAAATATTTAAAATTAAAGAATTTTTTCGTCTGAAATATAAACTATTACCTGCTATTACATTTTTTGTTCAGAATTCAGTAATTTTGGTCGAAAATTAACTATTTGAAATGAAAATTCAACTATGTATCCCATTTTTGGTGAAAATTTATATTGTTTAATTAAAAATTCAAGGATTTGATTGAAAATTTAGAAATTTTGTAAAAAAATTAGTTTTTTTGGTACAAAATTCTTTTTTTGTTTGTTAAAAATTCAACTACTTGATAGAACGTTGAACTACTTTGTCAAAAACTACTTTGTTAAAAAATAATTTTTTTATTGGGGATTCATCATTTTGGTTTAAAATTCATCTATTTGGTTGAAAAATGAACTATTTTGGTAAAAAAATTGTTTATATTTTATTTGGTTGAAAGCTTTTCAGAAAATCTAAACATTTTTTTTAATGATTCGAATTCTTCCTAATTTTTTTTTAATTCCCGCATAATTAAAAATATTTCCTTCAAATCTTCCAGATTCATTTTTGAAATTTTTGTAAATCTTTTTAAATATTCTCTTAAAATTAATTTTTCAAAATGAAAAGTAATTTTCAATTTTGCTAGGAATCTTAAAAAAATGTTTTTCATTCTTTTGAAGCCTATCACAAAAAGAATAGAACAATTAACATTGTAACCTTCAAAGTTTATTTCTTTTTTTTTGTTAGTTTTGAAAATTTGTTTTATAATTACTAATTTTAAATGAACATTCAAATATTTTTAAATATTAAGCAATTGATCTTTTTCTTAATTAAAAATTTCAAATTTCAGACTGAAACAATATTTGGAATTTTATAAATTTGCATATAATAATCAATTAATAATAATAAATTATTAAATAATAATTGTCAATATATTATTTTTAATTTATTTTAAAATTGAAAATAGTTTATAAAGTTTCCATCGGGCGTTCACATTTATTAAATGGTTTGATTTTTAACGTTAAAATCTGGAAATTCATCAATCTTGATCTGATTCCGTATCATCTTGTAAAATTAATTTTATTATTATTCACTTATTAATCCTTAATGTACAGTTCAGTGTTAAAAATCATTATAGTTTATATTCACAGTTGATCAACCAGAAAGGTTTTTACCCAAAATTGTCGATTTCAAACGCTTCTAATTTTTAATATTTTAAGTCTTTAAAACTGCATTTTAATATTCTTTAAATGAAAAATGTACGCTTAAAAATGAAA
Organism: Andricus grossulariae; assembly: GCA_011634705.1. Taxonomy (NCBI): domain Eukaryota; kingdom Metazoa; phylum Arthropoda; class Insecta; order Hymenoptera; family Cynipidae; genus Andricus; species Andricus grossulariae. The sequence goes on along the minus strand of JAABKJ010007545.1, from coordinate 243,185,487 downwards.
ATCTAAAACGGAAAATCTAAAAAATGAAATATTTTCGAATTACGCATTGTAAACTGAATGATATCATTGAATTGAATTGAATTTAATTCAACAAATTATTTTAAAAACTGTTCAAATCAAACTTGGACAGATTTTTTTTCTACAAATTTGTAACATTCCCGGTCAAAAATTAAATTCACTGTCATTTCTCGGTTTTTCCTGGTCTCATAAACAGGGTGTCCAGTGATTCTTTAGAACAAAATTCAAGGTCTTTTCCAGGTTAAGCCAAGCTTTCCAGGTCTCCCTTTTTTTTAGATCAAATAATGAAATAAGCGTTTGTTGTAGATGTAAAAAATGAGCCATTTTATATTTTATCGGCCAACAATTTTTAAAGAAAGCAGAACCATAAATGAACAAATTCTTAATTTTTTTCGAATATAAGTCGTCTATGAAATCCTTGAAATCTTTGTGAATTCGTTGAAATCTCTTGAAGTACTTAAAATCATTGTGAAATCTCGAAATTTCTGTGAAATCTATTGAAATTTTTTAAAATTTTTGTAAAATATTTGAAATCCTTGAAATCTTTGTGAAATTTTTTGAAATCTTGCAATTTTTATGAAATGTTTTAAATATTTGTGAAAGGTCTCTCTAATCTTTGTTTGTGAAATCTTTTGTGTTCGTTTGAAATCATTGAAATCTTCTACATTTGTTGAAACCCTTTAAAGTAGTTTAACATCTTTTAAATATTTGTGAAATCTTTCGTATTCATTTGAAATCATTGAAGTATTTGAAATCGTTGAAAATATTTAAAATGTTTTGAAATCTGGTATAACTTTTTTGAAATGTTTGGTGTTCTTTCAAAATCTTTATGAAATTTTTATGAAATATTTGTGAAATCCTTTGTATTCATTTGAATTCATTAAAATATTTTTATTCTGTGTAAAATCTTTTTAAATCTTAGAAATCTAGTTTATTTCTTTTTTACCTTTTTAAAATATTTTAAATATTTTAAAAGTTCTAAAATCTTTGCCAGCGTGGCTGCCAAGGCTGCAGTATTGAAACATTGGACAATCACTATACCATCTGAGCCACGATGACTCCCTAAAGCCACGATGACTCCCTAAAGCCACGATGACTCCCTCAAAAAGATTATTGTTCTACTAAAAAAGGCGAATTTTCAATCAAAAGATATTAATTTTCAACAAAAAATGGAAAAGTCACATTTTCAGTCAAAAAACAAATTTCAAACAAAAAAGTTGAAATTTCAACATAATAGTTCAATTTTCAACCAAAGAGATGAATTTTCAATAAAAATTATGAATCTTCAACTGCAATGGTTCAAATTTAAGTCTGAACAATTAATTTTTAACAAATAAATAACGAACAGTTCAAACAAAAATGCATTCAGCCAAAAAAGATACATTTTAAATGAATAATATAATGATAGATAATTCAACCATAAAGATTCAAATTTTAAATAAAAAAAGTTCAAAATCAACCAAAAAGGACGGATTTTTAAACAAAATAGTTGAATCCTCTAACAAAGAAGATTAATTTTCAACAAAACAGTTGAATTTTCAACCAAATAGAATGAACTTTTAACAAAATTGGTGAATATATGGAACTATATAAAAAAATTTTGAGCTAAAAATATAATCTTCAGGAGGAAGCTTTTGAAAAAAAAAGAAATAGAAGTAGGAATACAAAAAGAATAAATGACTAATTCGGGCCACTAAGGCATTTTCAAAATTCCCTAATTTTCCTTTGACCAATTTTCATTTTCCCTCATCTCAAGGACCAGAATTTTAATCTTGTCAAATTTTCAACATATAATATTTTATAAATGTTGTAAAACATTTGTCCATAAATACATTTTCCAAAAAAATATGATGTTTTAACATCTAAAATAATTTTTATTTTATAACTCGTGTGTTTTCTCGGTGAAACAATTGCAAAATTACCGTTTATTAGTTAGTTGAAATAAGGAACTTTCCGGTGGACCTTGTAATTAAATAAAGAAAAATTATTTTTAAAAAGTCACAATTCCAGGGATTAGATCGGTTTAGTAGCTCAATTGCAGGTAAAAGAGGAAATAACAAAATAAAATTTCGTTTATTATTCAAAATTTCTTAGGATATATGGACAGGAAGCGGATTAGAGCCACTGTGAAGTTAACTAACGAACACAACTCGGCTCTCACATGCGGAGAACCCCGGTTAGATAAGCGGAAAACGTGTGCGCGCACGCCGGGCACGCACGTTGCTTCGTTACCCCCTCTCTACCGGGCCAGTGGTTCTCCGCATATGAGAGCCAAGCTGCGCATTTTACAAGTTTTGCATTTTTCAAGTTTTCAAGTTAATTTGTTTTCAATACAGAACCCTTAGCCGTTCAAAATACTTTTCCAAGTAAGCTAGAAAGAAATAATTTGAGAAAAACAAAAATTACTATTTGTAAAACCTACTTTTTTTGTTTTTGTTTCCCTAGATTTTAAGTTTCTTTCTAATATATTTTGATCAAGTGAAAGATTCCAGATTTTCACAAAATTTTTTTGATGTCAGCCAAAAAGAGATTATAGTGTAAAAACACAGAAATGAATAAGATTATTATTTAAAAAAATATAAAAATTACATTTTCCAAATTTTTGTTTTCATAACAACCACTAACATACTTTTCTCACATCAGATAAACCGATTTACGTATTTTATTATGACATATGAAGATGGTTTCTTTAGAAAGTTATTTCTTTTCGATTGAAAAGTCGACTATTATACTCTGGGTTGGAAATTCATCTTTTTTGGTTACCGATTTTATTATTTGGTTGAAAATTCATTTATTTACTTTAAAATCCAACAACTTTGTTAAAAAGTTATTGTTCATCAAGAATTAATATTTTTAGTTTAAGATTCATCATTTTAGCCACAAATTCATTTCTTTTGTTGAAAATGAACCTTTTTTGTTGAAAATTCGTCACTTTAGGTTGAAAATTCAACGATTTAGTCGATTGGTTTGTCTCTTTTGACTGTATTATCTTCTTTGGTTAAAAAATCAACTATTTTGTTGCGACTCATTTTTTTCGTAATGAATTTAACTGTTTCTGATTTTAAATTAAAATCATTTTGATTTGAAAATTCAACTATTTTAGCAGAAAAATAAACTAGATGGTCGAAAATTAAGATTTTATTGAAAATTCAACTTTTCGTGGAAAACTCTTCTTTTTGGTTTGAAAATTCAAAAAGTTGGTAAACATTATTCTTTGACTGACTGAAAAAACTTTTTTGGCTGAAAAATAAACTATTACATTCTTTGTTGAGAATTTATATATTGTAGTTGAAGATTCATAATGTTAGTTGAAAATTCATCTCTTTGGTTTGAAATGTACATATCATGTTAAAAATTCGTCTTTTTGGATTTTTTTTTCTCTTCTGACTGTAAAACTTTTTTTGGTTTAAAAATGAACTATTTTATTGAAATTTCGTTCATTTTAGCTATTTTGGTATAAAATTCAAATAAATCGTTGAAAATGAACTTTTTCAGTTGAAAATACATCTTTTTGGTTAAAAATGTACCTATTTTGTTAAAAATTCAACGATTTAGTTGATTATTTTTCTGGACTGGAAAATCTTTTTTGCATGAAAAATTAACTATTGCGTTAATATTCCGTTTCTAAATGAATTTAACTGTTTTTTATTTAAATTTTTATCCATTTTGGGTTGAAAATTAAACTATTTTGGTAGAAAATTCAACTAGATGGCTGCAAATAAACTTTGTTGTTGAAAATTTATATTTGTGGGTTAAAAAGTCTACTGTTTTGTAAGAAGTTCGTCTTTTGGCTTAAAAATTTAATGGTTTTGTTGAAATTTTTTTTCTAGGTTGAGGTAATTTTTTTTGTTTTGTTTAAAGTTCAACTACTTGATGAAAAGGTCAACTTTGTTGAAAATGCATTTTTGGGTTTTTTTAATAATTTCCCATTTCCAATCAATAAAGTTAGTAATTAATTTTCATTATTATTATTTAAAAGAATTCGTTTCCTTATTTTTTTGAAAAATTTCCTAAATTCTGCTATTTTAAGAGCATTTTGGCATGTTTTGAATTTTTCTTAAAAAATTAACCGAAACCTTGTAAAAGTGGAAAGTGGGGCCAGTATTCTAAATTTTATGTATTTTAGGTATTTTTTAAAATTGAACGGGTAAAATAAGAAAAAAATATTAGGTGAAAAAGGATATGGACTGTGATCCCTGTAATTTAAATTAAAATTAGAATTGTAGTAATCTTTATACATCAAGCTTGATTACCCACGCTCAAAAAACGTGTTAAAAAATTTTTTGTTCACAGAGATTTTAAATTTTGAGTTTCAATTTTTTTTACATACCTAAAGGATAAAACAATCTTTCAAATTTTTTGCAGATCTTATTAAATAGGAATTATTTCTTACAAAATAATTGAATTAAATCTGAAAAAAATTGGGAGGGCTTTTTTTAATATTCTAAATTTAAATAATTTTAAATTATTATTTATAGGTAATTTTAATAAATAAAAAAATATTCTTAAAATATTAATTAATTTATTAAAAATCAATTTCAAAATTAACAATTGATATTCTCAATGAAGAAAATAATAATCAATTAATTATCCCCCCAAAAATAATTCTTATTACAAATAATATTAATATTCAAAGATTTATTAAAAAAGAATCATACTTTATTCTTAGTGAGTAATATATATTATAATTTAAAATTAAATAATATATTAATCGAAATGCAATAAAAATAATAATAAATAATTAAAAAATAGAAATAACATGTTTTTTAAATATTTTACTTATTTTTCACAGTGATAATTTATTTAAAAAAATTTTATATCACAAATTGAAAAAAGAAAGTTTTTCTTTATGTTACGATGTTCTTCAAAGGAAAAATTGTAATTTAAAAAATATTCAAAGCCTTAATTATTAAGTTTATTATAGACTATTATAGTTGAGACATTTTAAATTTTCAGTATTCCGTATATTGAATAATTTGAAATTTAAAGCTATTTGAAAATGCAAGAATTTTTCGTTGAAAGTACTTGAATCATAATTCCCGAAATATCAAAATCGTATAAATTCAGATCAATTTGAAAGTAGGATTTTTGAAAATTAGATGAGCTTGAAATAATTAACACATGTTTAGTTTCAAAAACTCTTTAAAAGTGTGCTTTTGTTAAGTTTCATTCATTTTTAAATAATTGGGCATCCCACAAATTATTTCCTTTGGTGAGAAAATAACACCTGATTTTTGTAAAAATTAAAAAATATTTATATTTCTCATATTTATAAAATAATAATTAAATGTACTCAAGGTATTCTTTATGATAAATTTTGTAGAGGATACATTAGGGATAATAGAGTATGAACAAAATTTAATAAAAGTACAGTGTAAAGGAAAATTCTACTCGCTATTACCCGAAAATTACGAATTATTACGCCTTATTACGCATTATTACGCTTCCTTGCGCATTATTACGCTTGGAGCGTACGGAGTAATACGCAAGTGAATATCACTTCGGGAGGGATTATAATTGCAAGAAAAAATTATTATAATAAAAAACAAGTGAATTAAACATAATTTGTAATTAAATCACCATTTCGCTGATTACATACTGAAATGGTATGTTGTTGCATACCAGTTTTCTGAACATAAAATAAACTTCGTCACGAAGTCAAGAGTTAAATATTTGCTCCACTAAAGTACACAATTGCTGCATAAACTTCGATGCAATTTACAGATAAAAATAAATCTTAAAGCACGAGTCTCAGAATAAATTCAGTGACATTATAATTCTATTGCTTCGTGTCTAGTTACATAGAATGAAGACATAAACGACAAATCGATCTCCTTAGTTAGAGATATAAGTGACCCCTATATTTTTTCTGAAAGCAATTCAGTTGTGTGGAAAAAAAATAATGATGTTCGAATTAACGGATTATGAAAAAATTAAAAAATTTCTTTTTTTAATTGCTCACCATTGTGTAAGTCGATTAACAATTCTCAAATTTAAATTTTTTGAATTTTTTGTATATGGAAAAAAATTTTGTTATCAATTTTTTTTGGGAAAAGTTGGGAAATATATTTCAAATCAGAATGGAAACTGCAATTTTGTTAATTTGTACCTAAAGTTGCCAAAACAAACTTTTTCATTTTTTATGCTTTTCTTAATAAACTGAAGAAAAAAGTACATAAACTAGAAAAAGGGTAATGTTTATGGAAATGAATAACTTTTGATGGAAAAAAGTAAGAAACAATTTTTTTCGTCGAAATATAATATTTTAAAAAATTGCGAAAAATATAATTTTGTTTATCTCTTTTGCTAAATGCTAATTTACTTACATAAACTTGCCACATATACAATTTATCATCGAATGTTTTTATTGATTCAAATCTATATGCTATCGAATTTATATCTTCACTTTTCGGTTTAAACTACTCCAGTTGAAGATTCATAATTGTAGTTGAAAATTCATCTCTTTTGTTAAACCTCCAACTATTTTTTTTCGAAAATACAACAATGATGTTAGAAAGTTATTCCTTTTTGTTAAAAATCCAACGGATATGTTGAAAATTCATATCTTTCTTGGTTGAAAATTTAACTCTTTTGTTGAAAAGTCTTTTTTTTTTTGGTGTTGAAAATTCAACTATATTGGTAGAAAATTCTACTATTTGTTTGAAAATTAACTTTTTTGTCGAAAATTCGTCTTTTTCTTTGGAAATTAATTTCTTTGCGTAGAACCTTCAAGTTTTTTGGGTGAATTTAACCGTTTTTTATTTAAAACTAAAATATTTTTTTGTTGAAATATCTACTCTCATATTTTACGTTCAGAATTCATCTCTTTAAAAATTGAAATATCTTATTCAAAATTTGTTTTTCATTTTGGTTCGCTTTTTAAACTGAAAATTTATCTTCTTTAGTTAAAAATTGAACTACACAGTAAAAAATGTGTTGTTTTTTTTTTGGGTAAAAATTAATTGTTTTGACTGAATACTCAACCTACTCATTATTTATTAACAATTTATCTTTTTTTAATGAAAATTTTAATTTAAGGTTTATAATTTTTTATTTTTTAGTAGAAAATTCATCACAAAGTCACGAATTTTGTTGCATATTCGCCTTTTTGGTACAAAATAAATATATGTGATTAACAATAAAATTATTTCAAACTAAAATCTTTTTTATTTAAAATGTCTACTCTTACATTTTACGTTGATAATTCATCTATTTGTTTGAAAACTTACCTATTTTTTCAAAAAGTTGTTTTTTATTATTGTTAAAGATTCACCTTTAAAAGTGAAAATTTATATTTCAAACTTGAAAATTCAGAGATTCACATTTTATTTGAAAATTCAGCTCTTGGGTTCAAAATTTAACTATTTTGTTGAAAATTCAATTTTTATTTAGGATTTTTTTTAATTGAAAATTTAACTATTGCAGTTGAAGATTCTTAATTTTAGTAAAAAAGGTTTCTTATTCCTCATAAATGCTTGCGCATCTAATTTAAAATGAGAATGCTGTAAGTAGAAATTTCATCTCTTTGGATAAAAATTCAAATATATTTTGGTTGAAAGGTAATGTTTTTTAAAGTATATTGTTATACTTTTGGTTGAGAATTCAGAATTTTTGTTTAAAAACTGTAGTATTTAGTGTAAAATTTAATTGTTTCAAGATTGAACAATTTTGTTAGAGAGTCATTATTTACTTTGAAAATTCATCTGTTTTTATGAAAATTAGTGTTTTTGGGTCGAATTGAACCCTTTTTTATTTGAAATTAAAAATTTTTTGGTTGAGATATCATCGATTACATTTTTCGTTAAGAATTTATCTCTTTTGGTTGAAAATTCAACTACTTGGTCAAAAGTTGAACCACATTGTTAAAAATTAATTGTTTGTGTTGAAGATTCGTGTCTATAGTTGAAAATTGAGATATTTTGTTGAGATTTCTTTTTTCGTTAATGAAAATTAATTTTTGAAGCCGATGATTTCTTTTTTGGATAAAAATTTAATTGAATGGTCAGAATTTAAACTCCTTTGTCGAAAATTAATTTTCTTTAATGAAGATCCATCATTTTAGTTGAGAATGTATCTCTTTGGTTGAAAATTTAACTATTTTGTTGAAATGTCTTTTTTTGTAGGAAAAAATTAATTTTTATATGTGAAAATGTAACTATCCCACGTTTAGCTAAGAATATATCAAGAATAGTTAACAATACATGAAGATTTACCTCTTTAGTTTAAAATTTAAATATTTTGTTGAGATTTATATTTTTTTTTGATAAAAATTAATTTTTTACACAGAAAATTTCTTTTTTGGATAAACATTTAATTGAATGGTCAGAAGTTAAACTCCTTTGTTGAAAATTGTTATTCTTCAATGAAGATTCAACATTTTATTTAAAAATGTATCTCTTTGGTTAAAAATTTAACTATTTTGTTGAAATGTCTTTTTTTAGAAAAAAAATTCATTTTTGTATCTGAAAATGTAACTACCCACACAAAATCTATCCCTACGTTTTTATTGTGCTTATATCAATAATATAACTGCATTTGAACGATTTTTATTAATATGTATTTATATTATACCGAATAAAAATATAAAAAAGTATATTTTTATGAGAAAGTAGCATTCTTTTCTCGGTATAAGAGTAAAACTTTACTGGTCAGAAAGGTCGCGTATAGCTTGCAATTTTTTTTTAGTTGCGCCTACAGGTTTGGCCTATTCTAAAAACGCGCGAGGGCGGATAAAGTCTCAACCCCACGATCTTATCAACCTTAGATCTAAAAACTTCTTGAACGCCGCTGAGATGAAAGCACGTCGAGTACTATACATATGCTGTAAATTCTTTATCGATACTACTTACTCTCTATGAGTATACTGACTATATCCTGCGGCAAAGTGTTCGAGTACCCACCGCTTCGCAAAGCTCTTTTAGAACAAAAAATAATATTTTCGTATCTCCTCTCATCTTATAATTCCCCTCTTTCCACTTTCACACCCTATTAGGCCTCCCCTCACTTCCTCTTTTACTAAATATCTCTCTTCTACTTTCTCACACTTCCCCTACTACGCCCTTTCCTCAGTTCCCTAATTCACAACTCCCTCCCCTATTCCCCGATACCTTACTATACCCCTCCCCTCACTTCAGTTCCTCTCTTCTCATAATTTCCTCTCCCTCATTTCCCCTTATTCCCCCTACTTCACCCCTATTTCCCTTCACTCACCCCACTTACCCTCATTTCCACTCTACCCTCCATTCTTCCCCTCTACTCCTCCCTTTATTCACAACCACTTTTCACCCACTCCCTTTGTCCTCATTACCACAACTTCCTCGTCCCTCATTCACCCTCCCCTTATTCCCATATCACCGCTCCCCTCATTTCCACTACTAAATACACTAAATATCTCTCCTAATTTCTCACACTTCCCCTACTACTCCCTTTCCTCAGATCCCTAATTCACAACTCCCTCCCCTATTCCCCTGCGATACCTTACTATACCACTCCCCTCACTTCAGGTCCTCTCTTCTCATAATTTCCTCTCCCCCATTTCCCCTCATTTTCCCAACTTTACTCTCATTTCCCTTCACTCACCCCACTTTCCCTCATTTCCATTCTACCCTCCATTCTTACCCGCTACCCATCTCTTTATTCACCCTAATTCCCACCCACTCCCTTTATCCTCATTACCACAACTTCCTCTTCCCTCATTCACCCTCCTCTTAGTTCCATATTACTCCTCCTCTTATTTTCCCTCATTTCCCCACCCTCATTTTCCCTTACTTCCCTACTGTTTCTCCTCTTATTTACCCTACTTCCTCTTCTCTTATTTCTCCTCACGTCCCCTACCTTCCCTACACTCCTTAAAAATAAAAAAATGTTCCGCTTCAAATTCAGAAAAAATTTAAAGAAAAATTTACGACCTTTTAACTGGATAAAATTTTTTTTGTTGAATAAATGGCCTTCTTCAAATTCAGAGAAAATTGAAAATCAAAATTTCTTCCCTTCCAACTATATAAAAATGTTAAAAATGTTAAAAATTACTTTTTTTATATACATATAAAAGATTGCAAATAAAGGGTGCCCCCTTCAATTCAATAAAAATGCTAAGAAGGAAAAAATCGCCTCTTCCAATTCAGAAAAAAAATTAAAAACCAAAATTTCGTCCCTTCCGGTGCAATAAAAATGAAAAAAAATGTCCCTCCTGCCATTTAGAAAAAATTCAAAATAAAAAATTTGTCCCTTAAACTCAATAAAAATGTTCATTTAAACAAATAATAAATTATCCAAATTTCATTCTTTCCACTCAATAAAAATGATGAAAATAAAAAAACGCATCTTTAAATTCAGAAATAAGCGAAAAACAAAATTTCTTCCCTTCAAACTCAATAAAAATGTTAAAAATAAAAAATTACTTTTTTTATATACATAAGAAAGATTGCAAATAAAGAGTGCCCCCTTCAATTTAATAAAAATGCTGAGAAGAAAAAAATTGCCTCTTCCAATTCAGAGAAAAATTAAAAACCAAAATTACGTCCCTTTCTGTGCAATAAAAATGTAAAAAAGAAAAAATGTCCCTCTTGCAATTCAGAAAAAAATTCCTAATAAAAAATCTTTCCCATAAAATCTATAAAAATGTTCATTCAAATAAATAATATATTACCGAAATTTTATTCCTTCCACTCAATAAAAATGATGAAGATAGAATAGCGCCTCTTTAAATTAAGGAATAAACGAAAAACAGAAGTTCCTCCATTCCAACTAAATTAAAATGTTACCAATATTAAATGTCCCTCTGAAAATTCAACAAAAATTAAAAAGTAAACTTTTCTCGTTTTGAACTAAAAAAAAATGGTTCAATTCAAAATGTGCCCTCCTTCAACTCCATAAAATGTAAAAAAAAGTTCCTCTTCCAATTCGGAAAATAATTAAATACCAAAATTTCTTCCTTTTCTTCTAAAATTTGAATTATAAAATTCAAACATTTTTTGTACATAAAACTTTCTGAGTTAAAATTTCTTAATGTTAATTATTTTCGAATAATAATTGATCAATCATTATTTATACATAAGAATTCAACACTTAAACTAACAAATTAAACATTTGAAAAATGGAACAATTTAAATTGTAACGTTCAATGTTTCAATTTAGCACTCTGAAATTTCAACGATTCTTAAACTCTTCTTAATTTTTTTTCTAAACCTTAAATTTGTAGAAAAATTTTCTTTTTAGGGTTACGTAGCCCTTGTAATTTCGGTAGAGTGTTACTTCATCCTATCATCCGCCGTACTTTTTTCCAAGTAGGGGAAGTGAGGAGAAATTATAGGTGGGGAAGTGAGGTGTAACGTGGGGCAGAGAAGTAGGGGGAATAGGGGAAGGGAAATTAGGATAAGTGAGAGAAAATGAGAGAAGGGTGAGAGAAAATGAGGGTTGAGGAAGTGAGGGGAAATGAGAAGAGGTGCCTGGAGAGGAGGAAGTAGTGGAGGAAGAAATTCCGAAGGGGGGGGATGAATGGAGGCGGAGTAGGGAAAGTGATGGGAAATTAGGCAGGATAAGTAGTAGAAGTGAGTGTAAGTGAAAGGAAGTAGATTAAATTATCAGAAATGAGGGTTAGTAAGGGAGGGAAAGTGAGGCTGGCGAAGGCAAGTAGGGGAAAATAAGTGTTATCTAGGGAAGAGAGGAGACGTGGAAGTAGTAGAGGAAGAAATTGTGAAGGGGGAGGGGGGAATGAAGAAAGGCGGAGTAGGAAAAGTGATGGGAAATTAGGAAGAATCGGTAGGAGAAGTGAGTGTAAGTGACAGGAAGTAGATTAAATTATCAGAAATGGGGGTCAGTAAGGGAGGGAAAGTGAGGCTGGTGAAGGGAAGTAGGGGGAAAGAAGTCTTATTTAGGCAAGCGAGGAGAGGGGGAAGTAATGGAAGGAGAAGTTGTAAAAGTAGGAACGTAGGGTGAAGTGAGGCGAGGGAATGTAGGCGAATGTAGGGGAATGTAGGTGGAGTAGGGGAGGAAAAGTGTGGAAGGGGGAGGTTTGAATTACTTGCGTGTCGCCTCATTTGACTAATTTTTTTTAATTACAAAATTTCAATTTATTCGAATTGAATGGGTTACAAACAGACATATCTCTTGCATTTTGGAGCGGGGATAAAAATCTTCGTTCTAAATAATTTTGGTTGTCGAATTTTGAGTATGAGTCCAATGTAATACTATCTCCCAACTATATATGCTGGAAATTCCACAGAATCCACTGATTTGATCTGAATATCTGCGATGCTGATAAATTTTAATGCGAACATTTTCCATATAAAAATACGTATTTTACAAAATGTAAGCTTATATACTTTTCCCTCTCGAATCTCAAATCATAAATCGAATCATATCTTGATACGTATGAGACGTAGAATTTTCTGAGAAAATAAGGTCATTTGCAAAAAGCAAGAAAAGTAGTTCAAAAATGGTAAACCCACTTTTTGCAATATCAGGGGTCACAGCAGTTCAGTAGTTCAATTTGCGGTAAAAACGAAGAAATTTTTCGCAAAAAGAGGATTTCATTTAGTATTAAAAACTTTTTATATCATATGGGTATCTCGGGAATACTGAGAGTCTTCTAACAGTAGCGCCTTTTCTTTAACAAGTTTCATAGTTATTTTTGTGTTAAACATTTTTTTCCTAGCTAGCATTGAAAAATATTTTAAACAGTTCAGCACTTTCTAATTATAAAACAAAAATTTTAGAATATCAAAGATTGAAAAATGTATAAACAACAGAATGAAAAAATGCTCATGTTTGAATTTTTTTCAGCAAGTTATAAAGGAATAATTTGTAAAACAAAAAATGGCTATTTGAAAAAACCTACTTTAAATCAACTTTGAATTAAGTATACTTTATTAGTGGGTCCTAATGTACGCTAAAGTATATTATTATATTTTGGTTTAGGAATTCATCTTTTTTGGTTACCAATTTTCTTATTTGGTTGAAAATTTATTTATTTCGTTAAAAATTCAACAAGTTTCTTAAAAAGATATTCTTTTTTAGTTAAAAATCTAACTATTTGGTGCAAAATTAACTTTTTGATTGACAATTGGCCATTTCGAGTTGAAAATACAACTGCTTTGTAGAACATTCATTTTTTTGGATCGTAAATGCAACAATTCACTGGAAATTTTTTTTCTTTCTTGGTTCAAAATTCGGCTTTTTCGTTTAAAATTTATCTCTTTTGATAAAAAATTCAATTTTTTCATTTTGAAAATTCGTACTTTGTTAATTAAATTCAACTGTTGGTTGAAAATGAACTTTTTCGTTGACAACTTTTTGCTGGAAAATTTGTACGTTTGGCTTGGAAGTTCAACTTTTTTGTTCTAAAGTGTTCTTTTTGTTCTAAAATTAATTGCTCCTTGTAAAATAATTTCATACTTATTGGATGAAAATACATATATTCCGTTGAAAAATGTGACTAAAAAATGTTTCTTGGTTGGAATTTCAACTCTTCTGGTGAAAATTCATCTTTTTAGTTGAAAATCCAAGTAGTTTCTTAAAACGTGATCTCTTTTGTTGATAATGCAATATTTTTCTGCAAAATATCAAACATTCAAGGCCCCGGAACTTGAAACTGTTACCTAAATTTCAGAATGAAGTCTTAAATCTAGACAAATTTTATTGAATTTAATCGAGCCAATTTTTGGGTATAAAAATTATAAGAATTATTCAATACGAAAAAAACCTTTTTAATGTCTAATGAAAATAAAGTCAACCAAACAAGTATTTCTGATGACCCTGCCGAACAATGCGTAATACGAAAACCCGTTCAGAATCTAATACCGCAAAGATATTTCGAGTCACATGTCTATTGCTCAATTTGAATTTCATCCCAAATATATATTTGTCGTTCATTTGCCGAAATATATTATGTATTTTTTATTTACTTCACCTAAGGCCTATTCATTTTTGAATTACTTTTTTATGAACTATCATCCTAATTTTTTTTATTTTTTATTTAGAAAATTAACGAAGTGAAAAAAGTAACTTTTTATGTAATTTAAAGCTACTTTATGTGACTCCAGTGCATAAACGCGTTTTTATGCGACAGCGTAGAGTATCGTAATGTTGTACATTACGATACAGCGGAGTGTAATGTGAAGAAGTGATTCGTCGTACGGTGGAGAATCTTGTTGTAACGTCAGTCCCACCAAAACTTCTGTTACTGGGAGGGGGGGGGGGGAGAAGGAAACCTAAATTCGCAATTGGTTGATGTTTTAGCTGAGAAGGTCCTCGTTTAATTCATTAAACGATTAAAAATATTCATTAACATTTTTTAACGATCGAGATATTCAAAATCTCAAAATTCACAATTTTAAATTTGGAAAAGCATTAGACGGAAAATGGAAAGCCGCAATCTGTTGAATGTTGATTAGAATACATATTCTTATCGTTATAACACTTCACGTTTATAAAAAGTCTTACATGTATAAGAAATATTTTTATGTGGATGATGACAGGAAGAAACCCAAAAAAATAAGACTGAAAGAAAAGCTTTCTGCATAATGAAGGAAACAAATTTGACAGTCCTACAGAATTTTCTGTTCAAATTATTCAAACCAATTCGATATGAACGCATAATGAAATCAACAAATTTCCTTGTCAACAAATTTGGAAAATTTACATTCTGAAGATGTGCGAAATTGATGTTTTATAAAAACGGTTTCTCATTGTTTCTTTGCGTGAACAGTCTGAATTGTTATATCATTAAGATAGCTTTAAAAATGGATTTATCGCGATTGTTTGAAGTTTCATACCAATGATATCTCGATTTATAGAAACAAAATCTTTATCTCAAAATTTATTATTTACATATTTATTTACTATTTAACCAAAGCCATACATATTTAGCAGAATAAAAATTTGTATCTGACATGAGTAAAAGTGACTTCATTTTTCAAATATTGATCAAAAGTTGTATTTTTGCAACAGGTGAAAAATTTACATTTTCCAATATTTTTTGCATTATTTAAGTTGTAATAATTATTTTTGAAAACAAAAACTTACTCAAAAAGATACATTTTGAACAAAAAATGGACTGAATAGTAAAATTTTCAATCAAAATTATGAATCTTCCACAACAAAATGATATTTCAACAAAAAAATGTAATAGTTGATATTCCCACAACAAATATTGAAATTTTTAAGCAAAAACAGCTGAATTAAACTAAAAAATACAAATTTTTAACAAAAAAATTGAATTCACCACCCCAAAAAAATAGAAGTGAATTTTCAGCTAAAAAACATTAATTTTATAATAAAAATGGAATAGCTACATTTTCAGTCAAAAATATTCATTTTTATCATAAAAAAAGGCATTTTTAACAAAATAGTTAAATTTTTGAGTGAAGAAATTAACTGTAAAGTAAAATAGTGAATCTTTAACAAACAAAGTAAATTTTTAACCCAATAGTTGAATTTTCAACTCAAAAGATGAATTTTCAAAATCATAATTAAATCAACCAAGAAGACTGAATGTGTATTAAGAAAGATACATTTTCGAGAAAAAAAAAACAGAATAGTAACATTTTCAGTTTTGAAAATTAATTTTCAATGAAAAAAAAACTAATTTTCTATCAATTAAGAAATTAATTTTTAACCAAGAAGATTAATTTTCAACAAAATACATCAATTTTCAACCGAGTTTTGAATTCTTAAAGGAACTTTCAACCTAATAGTTAAATTGTCAACCATAGAAATGAATTTCCAACCAAAAAGGTAAACTAATTACCAAGAAGATTAATATTTTATCACAGTAGACAAAATTTCAACAAAATACAGAAATTTTCAACAAAATATCTGCATTTTTTAATAAAGAATATAAGTGTAAAACTAAACATAGAGTAGTTAAATTTTCATTCAAAACATTATTTTTCACCACAAAAAAAAACGAATTTTTAATAAAATAGTTGAATTTTTAAGCCAAGAAATTAATTTTTTACTAAAATAATAAATCTTTAACCAAAAAAATTAAAGTTCAATAAAAAAACTAATTTTCAATCAAAGTAATAAATTGTTATCAAAGTAATTCCACTTTCTACTAAGCAGTTGAATTTTGAAACGAAAATGGTTTTTTCGTCGCTATTCACAAATAGCAAAAGTCTTGAAGACTTAATCAAATTTTTATATATTAGGAAAAAGATCCTGGGACCAACGTAAAATTGACAGGATCATTTGAGCAGGAACTGATTTAAATAGCCTGTAAATTTCCAGATTTTTATGAAAAACCTCTAAAGTGAAATTTGTCATATTACAGAATCAAGGTATAAACAAAAGCGCCAATTTTTATTAGAACTAGCAAAAATTAACCGTTTGTGGTAAATTTTGATCTTCATAACTATTTTTTAAATGTAAGTGATGCAATAAAAATATAGAAAAATTGTAATTTATCATTTATTGTAAAAATAACATTTTGACTTATAATTAACAATAAAGTTAGTTAATTGTGTTCATGTAAAATATAAATTGAAATACTCTTGTATGCGTCTCTCTTGATAAAATAAAATGTTACATTATAAATCTGGAATTTTTCTAAGTTTCACCATGCACATAAATGTTACATTTTTTTTACTGTTGAACTTTAAAAATCAAATGCTGATATAAAAATAAAATAATTTAATACATGTATGTGACAAATATGTCGAATATCATTCTACTTTGATGTCTAGTTCATTGGAAAATACCTTGCAAATATGTTTTTTATGTTTTTTGAATGTTAAAAAAATATTAAAAGTATGGTGTCCGACAATTCCACACGCTACGAGACATGTTTTGTTACAGAGAAAATAAGTCTGCTAATTTTAAAGAATTTTAAGTAAATGAAAAAAATTGTTTCATTCATATCGAATTTACAGGAATTTTCTAGATATAATAAAGAAAGTTCTATAAATCATATTGTCAAACGTTTTGAAAATCTACAAGATTTTCTGTAAAATCTATAACAAAATGTTGGAAAATGAACAATTTTTTTTTTTCTAAAGAAAGGGTAATTATTGCACGCGCACAATGTTTCAGGTTTCATAAATTTAACAAAACGAAATTTCCATGTCATAAGATGTGCAGATGTCTCTAATAAAAATATAATACTTTATTTTATTTATGTTTTGTCAATGAGTGAAGCAATCTGCCGATAATGTAGGAGCACCAACTCTTGAAACCTTAGCACAATTATTGTCATACCAAAAACCGAGTTGAATTTATTTTATTTAAGATAAATATTTGATGGCACCAGATGATCAATATATGCATTATATATAAAAATAATAATATAAATTAATTAATTGAGACAAAACATGCTAACAAATTTATTATCAGAGAAGTTAGAGAAGGGTGCCAAGAATCGGGGGGTTGCCAAGAATTGGTACTCTCACCCCATCGATAAACAGCTTATATTATTATTTTTCCGTGTAGACGGCACAGTTTGCATTTGCATCTTATTTTATTTTCATTCAGAAAGAAAGCAAAACATTCTTCTAATTACGGTTTATAAAAGAAACAATTTCTTACATATTTCAAAAAGTTTAAGAGTTAGACAGTTTTAAAATCAAAAACGCACTTTATACATACATATGTATTAGGGTGGCTCAAAAAATAAAAGTTCCTTTGACTTTCCCACAGGTTTGATAAAAAAATGTCTAGTTTTGCCTAAATATCGTTGAAAGTGGTCAGAGAAAAGGAATAGAATGAAAAAGTATAGAAAGGTTGAAAAGCCTCGCCCGAAAATTAAAAAACACCTCTTGTTATGAACAAATTTTTTTTTTCGATTTTGCCCCAGTTTCTATTGCGAATATATTTAATGGATTCGATGCAGAATAATTACGAAAGTTGTACAAGAAATATTAGTAAAATATATTGAAAATATACTATTTTTCAAAAAAGGGAGACCACTTTCTATGATATTTAAGCAAAACTAGACATTTTTTCATCAAACCCCTAGTTCAAAAAATTTGAAAAATATTTACAGTTGTTTTTCCACCAAATGGAAGCTTTCTGGGAGGTGAGCCCACAAATTAAAGGAACTTTAATTTTTTTTAACCACTTTAATACGTATATACATTTATTTACGGTCTGGTAATTTACGCTTTAAGCAGAACTTAATCCGAAGAGTGGAAACTCCGGAGGGAGTTAGCTTATCGGAAAATGACCCAACACGGCTTCCGGCATCTTCACCTAAGTCCAAGTTTAATGGAATTTCCTTGCGTGTAACTGGCTTTCATTGGACCAAACACCAACATTGATTTTTTAATTGAAACTTAATTCGATATTAAAAACTTAATTTGATCCCAAAAGCTAAAACACAATAGGCACTGAAGTTTTAGTTCAAAGTTACTTTTTTCGCGCATAAGTAACCCGGTAGGAAGGAATGCATTGACATAGATTAAAATGATTTCAAATGTGGCGAGATTCCAGAGGCGGCTGAGCCCTAGGTGGCACAGGGGGAAATGCCCCCCCCTCCCTTACAGAAATCGATCAGGGGGGGCAAAGTATTGATTTACCCCCCTCTGAAATCAAATGATTAAATTCAACGGTTCGTTAAAATTTTTTTTTTTATCTACCTGAAATTTTTGTGCAATAATTTGAAAAATCTTTATGAAATCTTTGGGAAATCATTGCAATCTTTGTGTAATCTTTGAATTCTATCTAAAATCTTTGCGAAATATTTGAAATCTTCGTGAAATCTTTGGGAAATCATTCAAATCTTTTTAAAATCTTTGGAAATCTTTACGAAATATTTCAAAAATTTTGAACTATTTTGAATATTTTTGAAATATCTGATAATATATGTGAAATTATTTAAATCTTTGTGGAATTCTTGGGGAATGATTGAAATCTCTGTGCACTTTTTGAAATCTATCTGAAATTTTTGAGAAATAATTGAAATCTTTGTCAAATCTGAAATCTATCCAAAATTAAAATCTTCAAGAAATCATTAACATTTTTTTGATATATTTGGAAATCTTATCAAAATATTTGAAAAATTTGGTAATATTAGTGAAGTTTTCGAAATCATTGAAGTATTTCTGAAATCTTCTAAATCTATCCGAAATATTTGCGAAATCCTCAAAATCTTTACGAAATCTTCGAAAAATCATTAAAATTTTCGTGCAATCTTTAAATTATATTTAAAATCTTTGCGACATATTTGAAATCTTTGAGAAATCATTAAAATTTTTGCGAAATATTTGAAATATTTAATAATATTTGTGAAATTATTTAAATCTTTGCGAATTCCTTGGAAAATTATTAAAATCTTTATGCACTCTTTGAAATCTATCTGAAATTTTTGAGAAATAATTGAAATCTTTGTCAAATCTTAAATCTATCCGAAATTAAAATCTTCAAGAAATCATTAAAATCTTTGTGATTTATTTGGAAATCTTATCAAACTATTTGAAAAATTGGGTAATATTAGTGAAGTTATTGAAATCATTGAAGTATTTCTGAAATCTTCTAAATCTATCCAACATATTTGCGAAATCCTTCAAATCTTTACGAAATTTTTGGAAAATCATTAAAATCTTTGCGCAATCTTTGAATTATATTTAAAATCTTTGCGACATATTTGAAATCTTGGAGAAATCATTAGAATTTTTGTGAAATATTTGAAATATTTAATAATATTTGTGAAATTATTGAAATGTTTGCTAATTCCTTGGAAAATTATTAAAATCTTTATGCACTCTTTGAAATTTATCTGAAATTTTTGTGAAATCTTATAAAATACTTGAAATATTTTTGAAATATTTGGTAACATTACTGAAGTTATTCTTCGGGAAATCAAACAAATCTTGCCGTAACCTTAGGAAATCTTCGGAAATCTGTTCGAAATATTTGTGAAATATCTGATAATATTTGTGAAATTATTGGAATCTTTGTGAAATCTTTGGTAAATCATTAAAATCTTTGTGCACTTTTTGAAATCTATCTGAAATTTTTATAAAATATTTGTAATCTATTCGAAATCTTTGCGAAATATTTTTAATCTTTGTGAAATCTTTCAAATCTTTGGGAAATCTTCGGCAGATTATCGAAATCTTCATGAAATCTTTCTGATGTCTTCGGAAATCTTTGCAAAATATTTGAAATATTTTTGAAATATTTGTTGATATTAGTGAAGTTATTAAAATTATTAAAGTCTTTGAGAAATCTTTTAATTCTATTCGAAATATCTGATAATATTTGCGAAATTATTGAAATCTTTGTGAAATCTTTGGTAAATCATTGTAATCTTTGTGCACTTTTTGAAATCTATCTGAAATGTTTATGAAATATTTTTAATCTAACCTAAATCTTTGCGAAATATTTTTAATCTTTGTGAAATCTTTAAAATCTTTGGTAAATCTTCGGGAAATTATCGAAATCTTTGTGAAATCTGGCTGATGTCTTCGAAAATTTTTGCAAAATATTTTAAATATTTTTGTAATACTTGGTAATATTCGTGAAATTATTGAAATCTTAGCGAAATCCTTGGGAAATTAATCAAATCGTTGTGCACTCTTTGAAATCTATCTGAAATTTTTGTGAAATCTCCTATATATCAAAATATTTGAAATATTTTTGAAATCTTTAGTATTATTAGTGAAGTTATTGGAATGATTAAAGTCTTCGCGAAATCTTTTAATTCTATTCGAAAGATTTGAAATCTTTGTGAAATCTTCGGGAAATCATTAATATCTTTGTAAAATCTTTCTGATACCTTAGGAAATCTTTGCAAAAAATTTTCTAAATATCTAATAATATTTGTGAAATTATTGAAATCTTTGTGAAATTTTTTGTAAATCATTGAAATCTTTGTGCACTTTTTGAAATCTATCTGAAATGTTTATGAAATATTTGTAATCTATTCGAAATCTTTGCGAAATATTTGAAACCTTTGTGAAATCTTTAAAATCTTTGGGAAATCTTTGGAAAATTATCGAAATCTTTGTGAAATATTTCTGATGTCTTTGGAAATATTTGCAAAATATTCGTTATATTTTTTAAATACTTGGTAATATTTGTGAAATTATTTAAATCATTGGGAAATCATGTTAGTATTCGTGAAATATTTTTAATCTAAATGCAATCTTTGCAAATGTTTAAATATTTATGAAATCTTTAAAAAATCATTTAAACCTTCGTGCAATCTTTGAAATCCATCTGAAATCCTTGCGAAATATTTTAAATCTCGGGGAAATAATTTAATTCTTTGTAAAATCTTTGGAAATCTTTGCGAAATATTTAATTTTTTTTTTCAATATCTGATAATATATGTGAAATTATTAAATTCTTAGCGACATATTTAAAATCCTGGGGAAATCATTGAAATTTTTGAAATATTTAATAATACTTGTGAAATTATTGAAATCTTTGCGAAATACTTGGAAAATTATTGAAACTGTTGAGCACTCTTTGAAATCTATCTGAAATTTTCGTGAAATCTCAAATCAAATCAAATCTTCGGGAAATCATTAAAATCTTTGTAAAATATTTCTGAAACCTTAGGAAATCTTTGAAAATCTTAGCGAAATATTTTTAATATTTTCAAAATATCTGATAACATTAGTGAAATTATTGAAATGTTTGTAAAATCTTTGGTATATAATTGAAATCTTTGTGCACTGTTTGAAATCTATCTGAAATGTTTATGAAATATTTTTAGTCTATTCGAAATCTTTGCGAAACATTTTTAATCTATGCGAAATCTTTGTGAAATATTTGAAATCTTTGGGAAATTATTCAAATTTTTGTAAAATCTTTCTGATGTCTTCGGAAATCTTAGCAAAATATTTGAAATATATTTTTGAAATACTTGGTAATATTTGTGAAGTTATTGAAATCATTGGGAAATCATTTGAGTATTTGTGAAATCTTTTTAATCTAAACGTAATCTGTGCAAATCCTTTAAATCTTCATGAAATCTTTAAAAAATCATTGAAATCTTCGTGCAATCTTTGAAATCTAATTGAAATCATTGCGAAATATTTGAAAATTTTAAAAATATTTCAAATATTTCGCAATGATTTCGTAAAGAAAAAAAATAAGGCAAATCATTGAAATTTTTGTAAAATCTTTCTGAAATCTTTGGAAATCTTTGCGAAATATTTACATTTTTTTCAATATCTGATAATATTTGTGAAATTATTAAATTCTTTGTGAAATCTTTAGGAAATCATCAAAATCTTTGCGACATATTTAAAATCTTTGAAATATTTAATAATATTTGTGAAATTATTGAAATATTTTCGAAATCCTTGGGAAATTATTGAAATCGTTGTGCACTCTTTGAAATCTATCTGAAATTTTCGTGAAATCTCAGATCTATCGAAATATTTTATCTATTTTTGAAATATTGGGTATTAATAGTGAAGTTAATAAAATCATTAATGTCTTTGCGAAATCTTTTAATTCTATTCGAAATATTTTTAATCTTTGTAAAATATTTCGAATAGAATTAAAAGATTTGTAAAATATTTCTGAAACCTTAGGAAATCTTTGGAAATCTTTGCGAAATATTTGAAATATTTTTGAAATATCTGATAATATTTGTGAAATTATTGAAATCTTTGTGAAATCTTTGGTAAACAATTGAAATGTTTGTGCACTTTTTGAAATCTATCTGAAATGTTTATGAAATATTTTCAATCTATACGAAATCTTTGCGAAATATTTGAAATCTTTGTGAAATCTTCAAAATCATTGGGAAATCATTTAAGTATTTGTGAAATATTTTTAATCTAACCGAAATCTTAGTAAATCTTTGAAATCTTTATGTAATCTTGGAAAAATAATTGAAATCTTTGTGCAATCTTTGAAATATATCAGAAATCTTATTTCAAAATATTTGAAATCTTAGGGAAATCATTAAAATCTTCGTCAAATGTTTTTCAAATCTTTGGAAATCTTTGCGAAATATTTCAAATATTTACAAAATATCTGATAATATTTGTGAAATTATTTAATTCCTTGTGAAATCTTGGGGAAACTATTGAAATCTTTGTGCACTCTTTGAAATCTATCTGAAATCTTTGCGAAATATTTGAAATCTTTGTAAAATCTTGCGAAAATCATTGAAATCTTCGTGAAATCTTTCTGAAATCGTTGGAAAATCATTCTAATCTTTTTGTGAAGTCTTTGGCAATATGAATTTGATACATGTATTTATTATTTATTATTTACTATTCATTGTTTATTTATTATTCATGATTAATGAAATTTCTTCACATAGTATAATACTATTATAGTATGTACAAATTGTGCCATTTAATATCATAACTCTATGCTCCTGCCCCAACCTAGAAAAAGAAGGCTCTGCCGCTTCTACGAGATTCACAACGTTTTGCATCCAAATAAATGTCGTTTTCTTCCGTCAACGTATTAATTCATATGAACATTAAATATTTACGTATCATTTCAATCCTGTCTAATTCGATGATGATTTCAGTCAATGAATGAATACGTTTTAATTCTGCTAATGAGGGTGCAAACTGAAGGCAAGTTAATCCTGTTAAATGCTCTTGGATAAGGACGAATGTTAAAGTCAATTTAATTTCTTCCATTAGGTATAATTGTTAACATTTTAATCCAGAGCAATTCTTTTTGTCTCGAAGTGCACTCAAGTAAGTGAAGTACACCTAAGGGGATGAACAAAATGAAAAAAAGACAACAATGCAAAAATACAACAAAAGATATATATTTTAAAACAGAGGACAGCTGGAAAAGTAATAAATTCCTTAATCCTTGGCCGTTCAATTCACTTTCGAGCGAGTTTCATCTGGAATAAAGAAGGGATAATAAAATTATCCTGAAGGCAAATTAAGAAAGAAAAAATTTCCACTTCATGTATCTTCTAAAAGAATAAAGTACAGAAGTGTGATCTCCTTCAAATCGAAGATAAACTTTGTCACAGGGGGTCTCGTTGTGCTCGTTAACTTTTTATCCACTTAATAAAACAACCAAGTTTTATTGGAACTCATAGTATTAAAGAAAAGCGTAAAAATACTCATTATAAAAATACTCATTATAAGAATGAATAATCAGTTTACTTAATTATTTTCTCTTGTCAGAGTCAATCTAAAATTATCTTGGAATTATTTTTAAGGGGCCTTTCAAAAACTACGTCACGCATTTTTGAACACTTTTTACACCCTCCCCTTCTTCGTCACATAAAATCACACAATACGAGTATCACCCCCCCCCACTGTAACTCAAAATTTTTTTTCTGATTTATTTTTATAAACGCCTAAAATAAAACATAAAACATGCAATTATAATATTCTAATAGCCCAAAATGCTATCAAATCAGAGAAAATAGGGTGATATTTTACGATAATAGGGGAAGAATAGGGGAATAAATTCTTTTTGATAATTCAATGAATAGGTACCATAATTAATTCAATATGAAACACTTCAGAATTCAAGACAAAATATATTCCATTTTCAACAAAATAGTGGAATTTTTAACCAACAAAGAATAATTTTCTACCAAAAGTGATGAATTTTTAACGAAAGTGTTGAGTTTTCAAGTTGAAAAGTCAAATATTTTAGTAAAAATTTGACTCCAACTCGACAGATGAATTTGCAAAGACAAAATATGACTTTTCAAATAAGTAGTTGAAGTTTCAACAAACAAATTATTTCAAACTAAAAAGTTGTAAATACATCCAAAAATAGAATAGGTTAATTTTCATTTGAAATACTTCATTTTCATTGATAAAAAACCAAACTTACTGCAAAAAAGCTGAATTTTCAACTCGACGATATGATTTTTTAACAAAAAAGTTAATTTTCGACCGAAGAGTTGAATTTTCAACCAAACAGTTAAATTTTCAGAGAAAAAAAATTATTTTTAACCAAAAATAAACGAATTTTCGACCAAATGGTCAAATTTTCAACCAAGAACGAGGATTTTTTAACCACATAGTTGAAGTTTAAGTAAACAAACAAAATTATTTTAAACTAAACAATCCCGTTTAATACCAAATAGTAAAACGTGCATAAAAAAAATACAAAATTTGAACCAAATAATAAAATTTTCAACCTGCAAAAATGAATTTCAAACCAAGAACTCTTAAACCAAAAAAGATGTCCTTTCAATCCGAAAATAAAAACTAATTATCAACAAAGCAGTTGTATTTTCCAACAAAAAAGATGATTTTTTAACAAAATAGTTGAACCTTCAACCCACAAGAATGGATTTTCAACAACAAAAAATTAGTTGTCAGCAAAACGGACGAATTTTTCACAAAATAGTTGAATTTTTAACCAAACGTTTGACTTTTCAACCAAATTGTGAAATTTTCAATAAGAAAAAGTTAAACTTCAACCAAAACAAAAAATACATTTTCAACCAAAAATTCGAATTTTCTAGCCAAGGAGACGAATTTTTCAAAAGGCAGTTCAATTTTTAATCCAATAGGATGGACCTTCAACTAATAAAGTGAATTATTAACAAAGTGATTGAACTTTCAACCAAGTGGAATTTTCAATCAATAATATTAAGCTTTTACCAATAACAATAATTCAAAACAAAATACATAAATTTTCAGCAAATCTGGTAAATTTTGAATAAAAATGTATAAATATTCAAGAAAATTGTTGAACTTGTATCTAAAATGATGAATTTTTAATCAAAGAAAGGAATTTTTAACAAAGTAGTTCAACTTTCAATAAAAAAAGAACGAACTTTTAACAAAATAGTTAATTTTTCAACCAAAGAGATGGATCTTCAACTAATAAAATGAATTTTTAACGAAGTGGTTCAACTTTCAACCAAGTTGAATTTGCAATCAATAATATTAAGTTTTTACCAATAACAATAATTCAAAACAAAATGCATAAATTTTTAACCAAATTGTTGAATTGTCAACAAAAGAAAATCAATTTTTAACCAATGATGCAAAAGTGAAATTTTACAACAACAAAATTTAACGAAAAAAAAGAATTTTTAAACAAGTAATGAAATTTTTAACCCAATAAAATGAATATTTAACAAAATAGTTGAACTTTCAACCCACTAAGATGAATTTACAACACCAACAAAATAATTGTCAGCAAATGGGGAGGAATTTTTCACAAAATAGTTGAAATTTTAACCAAATGTTTGAATTTTCAACCAAATTGTCAAATTTATAAACAAAAAAGGGTAAACTTCAACCAAAAACAAATACATTTTCAACCAAATATTTGAATTTTCTAGCCAAGGAGACGAAGTTTTTAAAAAGCAGTTCAATTTTCAATCCAATAGGATGGATCTTCAACTAATAAAATGAATTTTTAACAAAGTGGTTCAATTTTCAACCAAGTTGAATTTTCAATCAATAATATTAAATATTCACCAATAACAATAATTCAAGATAAAATACATAAATTTTCAACAAAACTGGTAAATTTTGAATAAAAATGTGTGAATATTCAAAAAAATTGTTGAATTTTCATCAAAAAGGATTAATTTTTAACCAAAGAAACGAATTTTTAACAAAGTAGTTCAACTTTCAATAAAAAAAAGAACGAATTTTCAACAAAATAGTTTATTTACCAACCAAAGAGATGGATTTTCAACTATTAAAATGAATTTTTAAGAAAGTTGTACAACTTTCAACCAAGTTGAATTTTCAATCAATAATATCAAGTTTTTACAAAACTGGTAAATTTTGAATAAAAATGTATAAATATTCAAGAAAATTGTGGAATTTTCATATAAAATGTAAAATTTTTAACCAAAAAAAGGAATTTCTAATAAAGTAGTTCAACTTTCAATAAAAAGGAACGAATTTTCACAAAATAGTTAAATCTTCAACCAAATAGTAGAATTTTTAACTAAAAGAGATGCATTATGGACCAAAAAACATAATAATAGAATTCGAAACTAAGCAGAATGAACTTTCAACGAAAAATAGTTGGATTTTCTTATCAGGCTCTATTAATTCAGACTAAATTTAAGCGGAAAAATAAAAAAAAGTGGAAATTTCTTGAAAATAGGAAAGAGTGTTAAGTCTCTAATTAGATGCTCTACTTATAAAATAAAATCACACATTTTCATTTTTTCAAACGTGATACCCCCCCCCCTCTCCCTGTCAGTGTAACGTAGTTTTTAAACAGCCCCTAATATAGAAAAAAAAATTCTGACCAGTTACTTCTTCGATAAAAATATCACTGCCCCACAAAAACATGCCTGTGAAGATGGCACCTCAACTTTGGAAAATGGTATAAATTTTTTATGGAATCGTTTGTTGCTGGTTAGATAGCGTTTGCAAGGAGAAAGAAAAGGAGGAAAGGTATCAAGACCTTAAAAGGGAGCTGCAACGACTGTACCCAAAATATTTGGTACAAGTAATTGTCCTTCTGATAGGTGCTCTCGGAGGTGCAAAACTATCACTGGTCCTACTGGGAGCCCATGTAATTTTTCAGATGACAGTTGCTCACAGTGGGACCCTGCAGTGGTTGTTAACCTTCAGTTTTTGATTATATATATAACGAACTGAAGGGCCTATGACAAAGCCACTGAATACGTCCTCGGGTTGCGGATAGACGGTCCCTGTACCGAAGGCTTCTGCTGAATATAGTTACTCTAATTAATAAGCAGTCGCGGACAGTTGTCCAGTGGTGGCCCCGAAGGAATTAACCCCCAAGCGAAGGCGTGAAAACCGTGCTGAAAGCTGAGTAGCACCTGGGTGAGGTGTCTCTAACGGTGACTCTGGGATACAGGGCGATCTCTCCGAGTATGCAGCCCTATCGTTGCATGCGGGGCTCTACAAGGATGGACGAACCCTTTTTCCTATCTGCACATTATCAGCGAACACATGTTATTACTCAAATGTTGGTTTGTTTCTACAATATGAATATTAAAGAGTAAAAAGTATAAAATATAATAATTCTGGTTTTAAATCAAATACCTTGAAATGAAAAGTCTAAAATTAAAAGAAATAAGTTTCAAACACTCAAAAATTTCTTATACTTGAACACTAAATTTATAAACGATTTTACAATTTCAAATTATTACGACGTATTTGTTCAAAGTTCAGATCTTAGCAAAATCAAAGAAAAAGTCAGGACAGTTTTGTGAAGAAATTGATCATATTAGACGGTATATAATATAATGTATGGGTAAAAAATTGTTTGGAAAAAGACATCTAATTAAAAATTTGACAGAACGAATATATACTTTGATGTTTACAAAAACATGAAAACAATTTTTGTAAAAATTAATTTTTTCTACCTTTTTCAATTTTGAATTTTTCACATTAAAACTAAGAATTTCAGAATGTGGTAGCCGCTGGAACGGGAAATGATCAGGATATTTTTAAGCCCGGAAAAATGGAAAACGGTAGTGAATTTAGTAGTTAAACCAATGTAAACGTCCGATTGAAGCTTTATAAATTATTCTCAATTTTAGAACAAATTAAAATTTTAAAAATAGACTCATAATTAAATTATTCCGTTGAATTACAAAGTATAGACATTCAAATATTGTTTTGGTTTAAAATATTACATTTTTAACCCATTGCGAATTGAAATTTTCCAATTGAAGAAAGGCATTTTTTCAATATTTAGTAGTATCTAGCTGTTTATTTGAAATAAGCAATTATAAATCAAGTATTTAAAACTCACTAAATTTTTCAGTTTTAATTTATAAATAACAACTGAACAATTATTGATTGAAAACAACTCCAAATTAAAAAAATGTAACCTCTAATTTAAAAAGTGTTTTATTTTAAACGATTAATTGAAAAATGTTTTAGTCTCAACGTTTCTAAACTGAAATTGCTTTAAAATTATATAATGTTCAAAATTTCAAAACGTATTAATTCATTTCTAAGCGTGTATTTGCGAGTGTTAAACTATTTGTCTAATAAACAAATAAAAAAGTTTGCAGATAAGGTTTTGCACAAGATTATCACAACTTATTCATAATAAATAAATATATCAACTTTTAACACGAATATGGAAAATAAAATTTCACATGTATCGCAGGAATTTGAACCTAAAGTATCTACTTAATCTAACGCTCGAAAGCCGGTAGCCTTTACGCTCGGCTACTTTCGCACTGTAGAATCTTAAAAGTTTCTCCCTATACGTACTAAGAGCCAAATAATGATAATGATCATTTTTTTCATGAACTTATTTTCCGAAATTCTTAATGCCACAAATTATAATTCTACATACAATTTTTTAAGATAATTGATTTATTTATCTGTCATATTTGTACTATGAAGAAAATCTTTGCGTACAAGAAATTAAATTTGTTCGATAATAATTTTTATTATTTTTATAATAGACAATGTTTAAAAATTGTTTACACATTTCATTATGTAGATTTTTATATAACCACGAAATTCATATTTTTAATTCATGATTTTCAACATAATTTTCTTGAGTGACAGCTTTAATTTTCTCATAGGTATCTAATTTATCGGTTAGATTTAATACTAACCATTCATTTTCACTTTTTGTGTTAAATTTAATGGACCAGAACCTAATTCTATCTTTTGCACATATATATGCATGAATTAATAACGAATTATAATTTATATAAAGCATTGATGTTTTCAAAAGTTATATACTATTTAAAAAAATTCAATTATAAAGTAATTTATTCCGTACAAAAACTTGTTCCAAGTATGTTTCTTTTTACCGACTTTTTTTTTTAACAAGCTCATGTCTACACGTTATGATATGTCGAGTCGAAAGTTGGAAAAATTAAATAAAAGGTACAATAGACGGTTTATCTGGTTATAATTGTTTATAATTATGAAATACAAATGTGTGAAAAATAATTGTTGTTTTATAAATGCAAACACGTTGGACCGGATAAAATTATTGAGTACCTTCTATTTCCTTCTCAAAACTTGAAACTCGATATTTCATTTTATGTAGACAATAGTTTGTAAAAAGTAAGCGCTGGCAATTTAGATATTTGCTTATTCGTTGCAAATTTTTCCTGCGAAAAAGGTTACTAAATTCGAAGTCTGCTGTATAGAATAATTTCTATTTTAATGAATTTGTTCATTGAATCTCTCCGAGTACACTATCTCGATATCTAAGATAAAGAAATCTTTGCGAATAAGGGCGATGATTTAAAAATGTCTGCAAAGGTTTGCAGATTTTGTTATATTCAATAAGAAATTTGTTTTCTCCTGCGAGATATTCAAATAATAATTTTCTCTCTAGTAATAGCAAATTTTTGTGAGGTTTCTGCGTGTGCCTTTCTGAGGACGTTTTAGATTCTGGGAATGCGAGTAATATTAGTATTCTATAAAGCGAGAAAAGGGTTACAATACTTACCTTATTCATAAGATTCTACGTAATGCACCATTTCCATAAGTGTTTTGCACGTTACAGCACAACAAGATATGTGAATAATAATTCAATATATAATTTTTTTTAAATTTGCAAAATTATTATCGATTATTATCAGCGAGTTCACAGCGGCATCCTTTTATCAATTGCCGCACTTTTCCTATTTCGAGACCAAGTAAGACATTTCAATAAACAATTACCAGAAGAAAAATACACATTGCATTTTTCATTCAAATTTAGAATTTACGCAAAGACAGATGCGTGTTTTACCAACAGTGCATTCTCGTAATACGATCAAGCACGGTCGAGCTATCAGCGCCATCAGCTGTCAGTCGGCTTCCTGCGCGTTTCATGTCATTGCTACACTACTTTACTCTAATTTTTATCAGTTACCGGATTTTTTTCAAATAACCAGAGACTGACCCCACTATTGCCTTCGCGAAGCCCCTTCCGGGGTCTAGAGAATTTTCAAAGTGCATTTTTAAAACCTCAAAACATCATTATGGTCGGTCGCTGGTAAGTTTTGAGTGCTGCAACGAGGTTAAATCCGGGCCTTAAAGATTGTACCACAAGCTAATATTACGTTAATCTATTCCGTTAAATTCCAATCAGTTCCGATTACGTATATGCAAAATATCGTGCAAAGAAAAGATTCACTGATTCTAACATCTTACAACCTATTTAATTTCAAGAGTTTACGATCAAAAGCTACTATAACGACAGGGATAGGTTTGGTAAAAATAAAATTCACTAGGCCATCATTTTAAATTAGCAATAAATTACAAAACTAAGTTTTCATTTAAACTATACAAAAAGTAGTGCTTCACGCGCCCGAGTCGAAATTTTACTATACGAATAGGTTATTTACCCACAATCTCACCATTTTAAGATCTTAACCCCATACAAAATAAAAAGGTTATCTTATTTAAAGAACTTAACAAAGATTTGAAATCAGGACTAAAATATAATCTGACCAACGCGAACACGGTTCATGCACGCACGGAACCCGGAAACACTTGCGAGACTTAGGAAAAGGCAAGAACCCATGGTCAGAACACTTGGCGAATCTTTAAATCTTTATTAACAATCGGAAAAATAACAAGAAAGACCGTGCGACCATTAGATTTTTCCCAAAAAACAAATTTTCGCACCTGTTCTCCTCCTACTGTTTCTTCACTTTCTAGGATTTTCCTGATTCGGGAGAAAATATTGTCCTCATCGGAACTTGTCATGATTCGATACAATTTTTACGTTTCCCCCAAGAGATAGTTTTGCTTCAGAAGGTTAGGAAAGGATTCCACGTCCAAAAGGTAGCGGAACCTATGCAACTCTCGATCTACAATTGATGTTTGCCGGCCAATCAGAGCCGTCGGCAGGATCACGTGAACAGGTATCGCAAGAGAGTCGAGTTTGCAGACTCGTATAGTTTCGGAAATTTATCCGGGTTTGTAGTCTCAGTTACTGATTTCTCGCCTTCGTAATACATTTGGCTGGTTCAATTTATACACAAAAATAGTAAATGTTTGAGTACGCTGGTTAGATAACATTCCAATGAGAGATATTTGATACGGAGAGAGTTTATTCTCTGATTGTGGAGACGGGGCTAGATGACCACGAGCGACTCTGTTGACAATGGTCTCGGTCGTTCGGATTGTGGCGGCCTCTCGTTCGGTACAGGCGGGAAATATTCCCAGATTCGAATAAAGTTTCGTGGATTCCTTGTTTTCAACAGTTTGGGCTCCGTGAAAAGGTATGAAAGAGTAGGAGAATACAAAAAAAAAAGTGAATAATAGGATCTCAGACAGAGAGTGTTTCCTGGTAGTGTTCGAGGATGGTTACCCTTATTCTAACCTTTCACGTAGACTTTTTAATTTTTAACGGTTTGCCATTTCCTTGGACGAGGCAGCTTTGAGTGACAGGTAATGAAATATACCTTGTCACAGTACTTCATAGATTTCGCCATTTTTGTGCACCTCGTTCCAACAGCCTTAAGAGATAATTTCTACTGATATGGGGATTCAAAACGCGAGGACAAAAACGGTAACGAAAAAGATTAAATAATGTTCATGTCACCATTGAACAGGAAATTTTCGAATACTTTTCAATGCAAGCCTTCTTGCCGGGAAATTCTATATTATATAAGCTCACGGTATGTACCGGAAATATCGATATAGATTTTAAACCAGATTTTGTTATGCTAGGTTGATTTTTTCGTCTAAAATTGCTATTGTTAATAAAGAATCATTAGATTTTAAAGAATGTTTACAGTATTTGAAAAAAAAATAGATTATGTACGCGTTTTTCACCGGAAATCGGTTATTTTAAACAAAAATCAGTCAATCGTAAAGAAGCTTTAGACTTCGGAACTTTTTTTTTCGTGTGAATTCATTTAGTTCCTGAAATTGAAAGATTGCATTTCGTTTCTTACAAATTTATTGTTTAAACCCTAGAT
Organism: Andricus grossulariae; assembly: GCA_011634705.1. NCBI lineage: Eukaryota > Metazoa > Arthropoda > Insecta > Hymenoptera > Cynipidae > Andricus > Andricus grossulariae. The sequence goes on along the minus strand of JAABKJ010007545.1, from coordinate 243,152,723 downwards.
GTCTAAAATATATTCCTTGGCATTATCTATAGCAATAACTGTACGACGATCATTAACAGAAATTCGAATAAAAAATAGAAAATTGAAATTTTGAATTAAACGGGAGATATGAAAATAATTCATTCATCATTTTTTGATAGGTTTCACAATTTTCCTGTTAATCCTTGAAGTTCCCATTGAAACATTGAACTTATAAATTAAAAAAATGTAATTTTGAATTTTCGGAACCTTCCCTAAGAAATATCCCACAATGAAACTGCAATGAATTTGTAACATGAAGTTTTAACATATACATTTTTGTAGACTGTAATTACCGAGAAGGCAGAAAAAAGGAACAAGGTAGATTTGAACATTTTTCTTCATTCGTCTCTTACATTTTATGCACCGCCCTCTCTTTCTCTATTTTTTGTTATTAAGATCTTCATACATTCTGTTTTCAGCCTAATTTTTGTGGACTTATATCAATAAGAGGTATTCATTCAATAGAATAACGCAGAAGTTTCCAAAATGTGAAGAAAGAATGCTCAAAAGTGAAGATCAAAAAGAGAAATTGTAAAAAAAAATTGGTTGAAAATTACCACATTAATCAGTGGACGTACAAACACCAGTGACTAACGTGGTAATTTCACTGCAATCGTTGAAAATTAATGTGATACTTTAAAATCACATGCAGACAGGAAGATTCCCGTAACGTCATTTTCAGGCAGTGTACTCTTACGTTCCTCTTGTTAAATTCAACTGTCAATGTAAAATTGCATTACCTCAAAATTGAAATAATATTATAACTGTTTAATTGAAGAAGTAAATTTATAAATATTATAGTTTCAGCTAGTCTAAAGGACGTTTTTTCTCTATTTCTACACGAATACCACACTAAAGGAGGAACTTTTTCTAATCACTGTATATACCAAATATCAGCATTAGCCTACGTGCGTAGTTATAGGAGACAAAGTTTAGAAGGCTGATGGCTATAAAACCGCTCATCAGAACATGTACACTTATAGCAATATCAATTTATCCTAACATCATGTATTGAGGAAACGGATGAAGAACTTAAAATATATTTCATTCTATACATAAAACACGCTAACGCTTTTTTGTCGAATGACACCTGCCCACCCGCAATTTATCTTCCTCTGCAGCGGCATAGGCGCGCCATGAAGCGGTTAACAGTGGAATTACAAAATTCTGGTAAAATTTGCATCGTTCTGCTTTTTTACACTTTCCATGTGAATTGGATTACAGTACACTTTGTTATTTTAAAGAAACCTGGTAAAAGTGCATGATAATGTCGGTTATAATATTGTTGAAATTTACGACGTTAATCACTGGTATTTTCATGTCCATTAATTCCTGTGGTAATATTACACTTTTACGGCAAAAAATTCGTACAAATAGTGTGAAATTGCACTGTTAGTCGCTGCAAGTTCACAATAAACTTGTAGAATTAATGCATGAATCGTAGTAAAACGTTTACAAATCAACTTGAATTTTCAACCACTTTTTTTACAGTGTAAACATTTTTTTACCAGAAATTTTGAGTAAGGATCAAAAAGTTTTAAAAGAAATTACGATGCAAAGTTTTGAAAACGGTAGTTTACGCTACTACGAGGGTGGCCCGATAAGTAGTTAGCCTCACCGCCCGATGGCACCAATATCGCAAGAGAAATTTAGTATCGTGTAGTAAATTGTCCTAGACGGCTGGTGTCCAAATTTCAGCCGAATCGGACTCGTAGTTTTGTTTTGACCGCGTGTGTAGGCTGTCGTGTCCGCAGATTTTAGAAAAATGGAGAAAGAGCAATATCGGCCGGTGATTCGATTCTTGTTTTTGGAAGAGAAATCGCGCAGCGAAATCAAAGAGCTCTTGGATGCTGTATACGGTGACTCTTCTCCTTCGATGGCGACCGTCAAAAATTGGTTCAACGAGTTTCAACGTGGCCGCACGTTGGTTTTTGATGAGCCACGCCCAGGTGCCCCGAAAACGGCTACCACGGAGGATAACGTGACAAAAATTCACGATCTCGTATTGGCAGACCGCCGATTGAAGGTGTGCGAGATAGCTGAGACATTAATCATCTCAAAAGACCGCGTGGATCATATCCTGCATGAAATTTTGGGCACGAGAAAGTTGTCGGCGCGATGGGTGCCGCGTTTACTGACTCCGGACAACAAGCGCAACCGTGAGACCATTTCAGAGCAATGTTTGACGCTGTTGAAGCGTAATCCGAAGGAGTTTCTGCGTCGTTTCGAAACGGTCCACGAAACACGGCTACACTGGTACACACCAAAGACCAAGCAGCAGTCGAAACAGCGGGTTTATCCAAGGGAATCTGCTCCGAAGAAGGCAAAGACGGTCCCATCGGCTGGAAAGGTGATGGCCACCGTTTTCTGGTATTCACATGGTGTGATCTACATTGACTACATGGAGAAGGGAAAAACTATCACAGGGCTCTACTGTGCCGAATTATTGGGCCGATTCGATGCCGAATTGCAGAAAAAACGGCTTCATTTGTCGAAGAAAAAAGTGCTCTTCCACCATGACAACGCACCGGCTCACATCTCCGCCGTCACCACGGCCAAATTGGTCCAATTAGGCTACAAACTCCTGCCCCATCCACCGTATTCTCCAGATTTTGCCCCGTGTGACTTCTTTTTGTTTCTTAACTTAAAAAAGTCACTCGCCGGGCAGAAATTTCAGTCGAATGAGGAGGTTATCGCCACCACGGAGGCCTACTTTGCAGACGTCCAGAAAACGTGTGTTTCAGAGGGGTTAAAGAAGTTGGAGAATCGCTGGGTCAAGTGTATCGAGCTACAAGGAGACTACGTTGAAAAATAAATCGCCACTTTTCCAAGATTTTCGTTTTTCTTTTGTAGGCTAAGTACTTATCGGACCGCCCTCGTATATTTTTCATGGGGTCCGCTGAGATAAATCAAGAAAAATCTGTTGTCAGATTTATCAAGCTACTTAGGCGTAATCAGCCAACAAATTTTCTTGTCAGATAAAAAGGAAAAGAATAGGACTCCGGGGTGTTTCATTTCCTGAGATTTTTATTTTACGCTGCGCCTTAATAAGTATACTTGGCGTAATTTTTTGTTACTAAAATATATCACAATTTTATCCTTCTACACAGGCCTCGGATTCACCACGCTATTAACACAATTTTATTTTATTTTTTTGAACGATGACATTATTTTACTACTATTTCGACAAAAATTACACTGAAGGCACTATTTTCTCACAATTTTCTACTAATTCCACTATTTCTTTCCTTTTTTTTGTTTGTTGTTTAATATTTTTGAACTTCTTCGCTAATTGGCTACGAACTGTCTCAATGGCTGATAAGAAGCCGTTCGAAATGACGAATTTTCAAGCCAAAAAGATAAGCTCTTAAAAAAGCAGGTGAATTTGAAACTATATAGTTAAATTTTCGAACAAAAAATGAATTCTCAATGAATTACGTAAATTTTCCACAAAACAGTTGAATTTTCTACCAAATTTTGTAATCTACGCCAAAAAATGTGGTAGTTGATATTTAAACCAAAAACGATTTTAATTTTAAATTAAAAAAAGTTAAAAACAATCAAAAAAGATGCATTTTTAACAAAATATTTGAATCCTAAACTAAAACAGATTAATTTGTTACCAAAAAATACAAATTTTTAACAAAATACATAGATTTTCTACCAAATAGTTAAATTTTAAACCAAGAAGATTCACTTTCTACTAAAAACACGAATTTTCGACAAAATACATGAATTGTGAACCAAATAGTTGAATTCTCTACTAAAAAAGATTTAGCAAAAAATAGAGTAGTCAAATTTGCAGTTAAAACCATTGATTTTATAACAAAAACAGGAGAATTTTTAATAAAATAGTAACGTTTTCAAATAAATAAATGAATTTTAAACTAAAATGATGAATCTTCCACCAAAAACATTAGTTGTTAACGAAGCAGTTCAACTTTCAATGTAGTATTTGAATTTTAAAGCCAAAGAGACGCATTCTCAACAAAACAGTTGCATTTTCAACTTGGAATTACTAATTTTCAACAAAAAATTTAATAGTTTACGAGTATAATTATACCACAAAAGGTTTTAATTTTAAATGAAAAACAGTTGAAAATAACCAAAAAAAGAAGAATTTTCAACAAAATACTTCAATTCTCAACTCAAGCAGATCATTTTTAACCATACATTGTATTTTTAACCAAAAAATTTATTTTCTACCAAAAATACGACTTGTAATCCAAATACATATATTTTCTACCAAATAGTTCAATTTTCAATTAAGAAGATTACTCTTCTGCCAGAAAAGATGAATTTTCAACATAATACATAATTTTGTAACTAAATAGTTTAATTTTCTGGCAAGAAATAGGAATTTTCAACAAATTACATAAATCTTTAGCTAAATATTTTGAACAATGGATGGGATGTTTGTCCAAAGTTTATTTGATTAATTTTTAGTCTATTTTTTTTCTAAAAATTTTAAACTGAATAGTTGAATTTTTAAGCTCAAAAGGATAAATTTTCAACCAAAAAAGATGATGAGTAATTTTTATTGAGGAAAATAAATTTTCAATTAAAAAAAAACGAATTTTCTACAAAACAGTTCAATTTTGTACTAAATAGTTGACTCATAAGCCAACTTCTGACATTTTCAAGTGAAAAAGACGATTTTTCTATAAAACAGTTGAACTTTCAAATCGAGAAAATGAATTTGCAACCTAAAAGTTATTTTACAACCAATCAGTTAAATTTCCAACAAAAAAGTTAAATTTTCAGTGTAAAAAAATAATTTTCAACCAAAAAAACAAAATTAACTATGAACTAAAATTATAAGTCTCCAACAAAAAAAAATTAACTTTTCGAAAAGTAGTTGAACTTTCTACCTAGGAGTTGAATTTGTAATCTAAAAAGATGAATTTTCAATAAAAAAAGGTAATAGTTGATATTTGAAGAAAAAAGATTTTAATTAAAAAAACAGTTATATTTAGCCAATGAAAACAAACTGGCAGCAAAATAGTTAAATTTTCATCTAAAACAGATTAATTTTCAATTAAGAAATTCCATTTTTAACTAAAAATTGATTTTCTTCCAGAAAATACGAATTTTCAACAAAATACATCAATTTTCAATCGAGTAATTAAATTTTCTACGAAATTGTTTAATTTTCGAGCTGAGAATACAAATTTTTCACAAGACAGTTTAATTACCAATAAGTTAATTTTTAATTGAAACAAATCAATTTTTAAGCAGACATGTGCATTTTTAACAAAAAAAAAGATGAAATTTCTACAGAAAAAGATACACTATCAAACCAAAAAGATGAATGTTCAACAAAATAGTTTAATTTTTTATCAAAAAAGAATTTGTTAGGCAAGAAAAAAATTGCAATCAAACTATTTTATCATGAAGCCAAAAAGACGACGTTTTAATAACCCATTTGAATTTTCAACCAAGAAGCATGACTTTTTAGCCATCTCTAAAGTGAGTCTCAGGTCTGTCCTATGTTGTTTTCCTTGATTAATTCGCTTACGGCACTTAGCAGTTACTGTGCACTGTTACTTAGCACTAACAGTGTGTCTGTCCATCTCAATTATTAATTCAATAATGACAAATTATAATCGTCAAAAATATTAAATATTGGAAAGTAAATATAGAAATGTTGTAATTTTTCCACCTTCAGATTTCATGATGCACGGACTCGGATAATGCTGACAAAAGGACGTAACTGAATTTTTGAAAGCCGATTTTAAAAAGGATTGAAAAATGTCACTATTGGATTTATTTTTTAAGCGTTAAAAAATCTTCCTCGTGTTTCGCTAATTCGTTTAACGTTTCAAATTTAAATTTTAAATAAATAATTAGTTAATAATTTTTTACAATATGTTGTTATAATGTTATAATAAAAACAATATAATATTATTGTTCTTCATTAGATATTAATCGTTTTGATATATTTTCATATTTTTATTCACTTTTACCCGATTTTTTAACATAATAGATCATTATTGACGAGAAAAGTGTCAGGGAATGCGAATTTGCCATGAAACATAGCGTACACAGCAATATTTAGCAAAGTACTATTTATTGTTTAACTGCGTAATTAATGGTGTAGAATGATAATGTAATAATTTACTCAGAGAAAGACACATCTGTAATTTGCATGTGAATCTCAAATCGCTACAATTACACAATCAATTTGAGGAAAACATTTAAATAATTATTTAGGAAATAAAATGCGTCATTCACTGCACTGATGTCTCGTATATTGTTTTATTATTTAAATACAATAAATAATTTATATTTCAGTCACAAATCATCTCAAAAATTAGAAGCAAAATATAATTTCATTATTTCCAACATTTAAAATTATCATTTTCTCAATATTGAATTACTCACATTCAATTCTGAACTCAATAGGAAAAGGAAATAAAGTATTAGAAGAAAAGAGTCAGAAGACGCAGAAAAAAAGGGTTCAGGGCTTCATGTACCTGACGCCGGAGTTTGCAGTAAGATAAAAAATGCAGTGGAAATCCGACCGTAGTCACTGCTTACTGCTTCCTCCGACGGCTGGAGGGAGCAGTAGCCGAAGTTTAAAACTGGACTTCGGGAAGCAGGAGGTCCTGCCTGCCGGAGGACAAGCAGTAGCCGAAGTACTGCTCGTCCCATCTTTAGTTACAGCCCAATATTTAGAAGGCTTTTTTGTTACAGGTGGATTTTTCTACCAAACTGAATACTCTACACGGGGCTGTCACGGTATGTATCATCAGTCCCGGACCTCTAACGTGAAGTTCGAGTTCCATATTGCCTGAGAAATCGATTATTATTATATTATTATTGGAAATCCCCTTTTCGGACAGAGTTACTTTGTTTCTGTTTAGTGCATTTTAATAAAAGCTTGTCATTTAATTTTTTGTAATTAGCTATTTTTATTTTCCTTAAATCATCTTTAGATTATGGCTGGTTTTCAAAGGAATCCATCAAGCATTTTAAAGACAATTCCGAGAAATATAAAACTCCCGCATTTTGAGGAAACCTTAAAAATATAGGAACCGTAAACCGAGGCGAAACGCTACATTTGTTTACAAAACATGACTTGGAAGTGATGTAAAAAGTGCCTAAATTGTCTGAAATTTCTAAAAGCTGTTAATGCCAGTTCTTTAATGTCTCAAGAAAAATATTCCATAGATTGCTGTAAAAAAAACGTGTTAAGTAGCGTATTAACGTAATCGGTTGTTTAACGATCCATCCCACGATGGGGCTATTTGCTACATTTACAGTTTTCGACTTATTTAAAATCTATAACAAATTTTCCATGGTGATGACCAAGTATAGTTACAGGTGCGTATATCCTACAGTAAAATTAGTACGAAACTAAAACAGTGTATCATTGTTAAAATGAGAATCACATCGAGGCACGAAATACTTTTTGAATAATAACACCAGCACACAAAAAAAAGTGGTTTGCCCGGCGGACTACACCGGCACATCTATATGTTTTTGGGGTCGCTGAATCCGAATCCGGGGTTCAAATACCCAAGTTAGCTCGTATTTTTCCCAAAAACGCAAAAATAGACGTAAAATCGACGAAAACAGCGATTTTTCTTGTATATTTTTACAAAAAAATTTTCTATTTTCTTTCCGATTTTCAGGTTACACCGTTACAAAAAATCAAACATTAGTATTTTAAATTTTGTTTGTTAAAAAATTCGAAATCCTTTGAAGACTTATAAATTAGTTGAAATCCATAAAAATTCTGTTAAGGCTTAGTGCTTCTTATTTATTATCCTAAATTTTCAACTCGATGTTGCTATTCGTGTGAAAATTAGTTGAAAAATAAAAAAAGTGTCGGTAAGGTAGGAATCCGTTCACGTGACCCACTCGTTACATGGCCTTAAATTCCTTAAAATAGCCAATGAAATCACATAAGATTCTTGGAAATCCCTTAAAATATTATGAAAATCCCTAAAATATTTTTAATTACCTTGTCATTCCTAAAAATTCTTCGAAATCCCTTGAAACCTTCAAAAGCTTAATATGTCAACTGTTTTGTACAAAATTGAGCCTCCGAATAGTATAATCATACATAAAATATTTCGCCTTATAATGGGGGGACACCTGAACGTCGCTCAAACCCAAGCGAACAACTCAACTGTTTAGCAGAAAATTTGCCTTCTTGATTCGAAAATTAAACAATTTTTTAAATAATGTAAATTGATACATTTATAATTAAACACTTTTATTACATTGCAAATCCTATTCAAATTTTGTTACGATCTAAAATATTCTGATTTTAACCTCTATTTAAAAAATTTCAATTGTTCGAAATAGAAATCCTTGAATCGTTGAAATTTCAGAAAGCTCCATGTAAGTTTTGAACGTTATAATTTAAAGTGTTCTTCTTTTTGTTTTGTAATTTTTAAGTGACATTTTTAATTTTGATGTATAGGTAACAATTTGAAACATTATCAATTTAAAAAAATCGAGTAAGTTCAAGAGACATTTCAAAGTTTCGAAAGGATTCAAACTTATTTTCAAACTTAACTTCAACCTTAATTTCGTGCTTCAAATAATTTCAAACAAATGATAAGAAAATGTAGATTTTTCAATATTTCCACATGAAGCTTATAAGTTTTCACATGTACAAAAAAAGTCCAAACAGAATTTTTTAGAATTGTGAAAATCTATTAGTACATAAACGTTCCTCAGTCCCTTTTCTTCAATTATCTGATTCTATACAAAATAATTAAATCTTCATACAAAAAAGATTTTTTATCTTGGGTTATATTAAGGGCGTTGGAACCAGAGCCCAACCTCAAACTTGAATTGCCGCAGTTTTTTTTTTTTTTGTTGATTCTCTGGTTACAACAAAAGAATAAGTTTTACACAAAAGCTATTGAAATTAGCATATTTTTCACTCCGAATACAGATTTGACTGATAAAAAATAGGAATTTTGATTATTTATACACTAACGAATACCATTTTCAATACTTTTAAAGTTTTAGGCTAGAAAATTTATTTTAAGTTAATTCAAAGTTGAAAAGTTAATTTTCCACTGCACACTTCTTAATTTTGGACTAAACACTTTGAAATACAGCCGAAACAAATTGTGTCGGACAAAGCAAAACTTTAGGCCCTAAATATCGCATATTTAAAGAGAAAAGTGGAAAAAGGGGAAGTTTTTAGAGAAAATAAACAAATGTGAATTCAAGAAGAGGAAAACGCAGGGGACTGAAGGAAAGACTGATCCCTGCAATAATATTTTAAAGTATCTATTCTAAAATCAATATAGTTAAATTAAAAAATTTCAGAATTGCAACGGTAATCGGATCAAAATAACAATATAATAAATCGTGGAAAACGCAGAATATACTTTGAAAAGAAACTGGACGAAAATTAACTAGTTAGCTTCTTGCAAAAGATACCAAAAAGTACAAAAAAATAACCAATCGAATCTATTTCATGAAATTATAATCAACTGGAAAGTAAAGGAAAAGAGCAAACTGAATTAATTTCATGAAATCATAATTTCCTTACCAAACTCCGGCGCGGAGTTCCCCGCTGTGTAGAGTTGAAAGATCTTCGTGGAAGTAGCACCTCTTTTGAAGATTCTTTTCCTTTCGTCATTGCTGCATCCTGCATAAAAAAAATATATAAACAAGTTTTAACAACAATTCCACCTTTAATTACAATTGTAAATAATATTGATTTTCAGAAACAATGGAAATATACCTCTAAACTACATGAATCCGTACTTTGTCGTTCCCTTAGTATTTTGAGTCGCCTTTTCAAAGCTTGAGACGGCACACTTTGCTGATCGTCAGGCTGTCAATACATTCACATATTAGGCTTTTGAAGATTTCAAAGAATTTTTAGGAATTGCAAAGTAATTTAAAATATTTTAGGGATTTTCATAATATTTTAAGGGATTTCCAAGAATCTTATGTGATTTCATTGGCTATTTTAAGGGATTTAAGGCCATGTGACGAGTGGGTCACGTGACCGGATTCCTACCTTACCGACACTTTTTTTATTTGTCAACTTATTTTCACACGAATAGCAGCATCGAGTTGAAAATTTAGGATAATAAATAAGAAGCACTAAGCCTTAACAGAATTTTCATGGATTTCAACTAATTTATAAGTCTTCAAAGGATTTCGAATTTTTTACACTTTTAGATGGGTTCCAAAATCTGTCACGGGATATAACAAAATCTAATGATTCGAGTGCTTTCAAAAGATTTTAAGAGATATCTAGAGACCCCAAAATATTTTTAAAGAATTTAAGGACTGTCGAAATATTTCAAGATATTTCAACTTGCATATCATCTCAGTTTTTGAGACAAGATGTTCATTTTTTAGAGAATTCTGATAGCTTTCAAACTATTTAAGAGAAAAAAATTAATTCTCATATAATTAACAATATTAAAAAGGTATAATTATTATAGTGCAGGATCAAAAATTTAAAAAGTTTTGCAGCAACCGACTTTAGCGAAATAAAATGGAATGATGCAGCGTGTAAAATTACACAGGCCGACAAAAATGACATCATTTTTGTACCCAATGATCGGTCTATGTGACCCTGAAGGATTTTGTATCCTCACACCGACTCTGCTATCCACATTTTTCCTTTACGTCAGGTTTTTGAGATATCCTAACCTGAAAGTGCAAAAATGACTATTTTTAGCCATATTTGAGGCAATATAACACAATAAGCAATTTTTTTCTAAAAACTGCTAACACCATCGTTTAGTACTCCTTTTTATCTTCCGTTTCCATTTTTGATCATCCCGAAACGATTATTTTCCCCCCGAGATATGACACACTAACCATTCAGTTTCTCTTCGCCTTGGATTGTTCCACAATGCTTTCTGGAACTGAAATAGGTAATGTGCGATATATCGGAAAAAAATCGCTTCGAGATAATAAAAAAAGGAAATGGAAGATAAAAAGGAGCAGTAAAAGATGGCGTTAGCAGTTTTCAGTGGGAAAAATTGCTGATCGTGTTATATTGCATCAAATATGGCTAAAATAGCCATTTTTGCCTTTTCAGATTAGGATATCTCAAAAACACGACGTATAGGAAAAATTTGGATAACGGATTCGGATTTAGGATACCAAAATCCTTTGGGGTCACACAGTCCAGTCTTTGGGTTCAAATTCTGTCGGCCTGTGTTATTTGGCGGTTAGTACGACTTAGCTGTATTAACTGAATAGCTTTCCTTTTTTTATAATATTATGAATTTTCAATAATTAAATTATTTAGAATTATTGTACGAATCAAGGACATTATTTTAAATCAAGGGGAATTATTATTAATACCTTAGTTATACTTACTTTCCGCTTCGGTGTGCCTTTTCCTTCGTCAACAGTGGTGCTGGTTGAGTCAGTGCTGGATTCATGGGGTGTTAGGAGAAATTTCGACGCAGGGCGTCTTGCTCTTGTTGAGCTGATGATGTCGAGTTTTTCTTCACTCTCTGAAAATAAAATGAAACCAAAAAATTCAACGTTTATAATGTCACCCTAACCTCAAATCAACCGTTGGGAAAAATTTATGGCTGATATGGCTGATGCTATACCTACAGTAATTAACGTGAGTAAAGCTTCCGAAACTAAACCAAAGATATTATAAACCTAAATGTGGTACGAAGTGTGAGAGTGGGAGATCTATATATATAGGACATCACGTTTTCGGTCATATCAAGGTGATGCCCGCACCGTACTACGAAGTCGAACGCTGTATTTCTCGTTCTTCGTAAAATATGACGGTAAGGCAGTAGAAAGATTTTTTAAGGTTAGAAAATTTTGATATGGATCGCTTCATGAACAATGCACTTCCGAATATAACAATAAATGTCACAAAGACCAGACACACCGAAAATACATATTTGGAAAAAATAATGACAGAAGCACTGATATGATGCTAAAAAATAAACGGAATTGTGAGAGTAATACTCCCAAAAATATAGTTATGTTTATATTTGTTGAATATTATAATTTGTAATACATTCATATGTTTTTCTATGAATGGTAGATATGAATTTTTGAATTATTATTTTTTGTACTTTGAAGTTTAATTTTTATATATAGACTGAACCGAAATTTGAGTGCATTTAGGTATATATAGAATTTTTGCAGATCTGAAGTTTGAGAAACGTTTTTTGTATACATAGTCTTTCTTGTTGTAGTTGTATTTTATTACTCCTCCTTTTACGAGTTTGAGGGCTCCGTTCCCTTTACATTTTTTACAATTTCACTTAACCAATATGCGTTATGTTTATCTTAACCTATAGTCGCTTCGCCTTCTTATTATTTACAAGTTCTTAAATATTAGCTTACTAACTATTATCTATATCAAGTGCGCGAAACCTTCCATGGCTTCCGTTTCCTCTTACCATTACTCTTTAAGCTTTTCCAAGTCACGCCACAATAATTGTCCTTACAAATAATTCAATTTTGATTTTCTCCTCACCCATGCATTCTCTCTTCCCTTTTCTCTTCTAAGCTCTTCATCCACTTTTCCTCTTGTCCGCAGCCACTCAGTATCCACCTAACTTTATCTACCACGCTCTTTCCGCCTTTCTCTTCCCATGTACATCTCTCCAACACGTGCTCCCACGATTCCCTTTCATACCCACATACCCTACACATTTTCCTTTCTTCACTCATCCAATATTTACACTCATTCATGCCTTCTCTTCAGGGGCCCCTTCCAACTTGACGAATCTATATCATTTATTATATTTTGACTCCATAATCTTTTCCCACCTCTTCTCTTCCTGCTTCTCACTCATTTCACCATCTACTACCTGCCACTCCCTCCTCTCGTCACACATTCTCCATTCCCTTCTAACTTGCCATCTCTCCTCCTCCCATCTTGCATGTCCCGTGTTACCTCTCCTCTCTCTATTAAGTATTTCCTGCAGGCATACTTGTGCAACTTTGCTACCCTTACCACTCTCAAGTTTCTCTTCGAAATTCCAAACCCTTTTCCTCTGCCTTATCACCAATTTCTCTCTCCCTGTTTCTTCTCTCAACATATAACCTGGGCAGTTCCAGCTCACTCCCACAACCGATCTCAGAAATCTCTCTTGCATGTTTTTTACCTTTTTATACTCCTTCCACCCCCAAATTTCCACTTTATAACATATCACTGACCATACCAGTGAATCAAACAGCCATACTCTCATCTTCCAGTCTTCTTTGAATCTTCTTTTTCCAATCTCCCACACTTGCTCCATCACCTTACTCGCACTTTCCCTCCTTTCTTTCACCTGAAGATCATTCCCACCCCCCGCTTCGAACCAGAATCCTAAATAGCAAAATTCCTCCACCCTTTCCACCATTTCCCCATTTATCTTTCATCCATGCTTTACTTCATTCTTTCTCTTCCTGAAACATACTATCTTTGTCTTCGTCACATTAATTGTCAGGTCTTTCTCACTCACATAATTTTCGAATCCTCTTATTAACAAGCTCATTCCACTTTCATCCTCTGCCAAAAGCATCACATCCTCCGCGTACGCTAACAAGTATATTCTTTTATTTCCCAGAACTGTACCTCCTTCACCTTTCTTTTCCATTTTCTCTTCTAGGTCTGCTAACAATATGCTAAACAACGGACTTAGCGGGCCCCCTTGTCTGAGACCCCTCCCTGTCCAGAACTGCTCCCTTTTCTGTTCCCCGATCCTCGCCCTTGTCTTCGTCTCCGTAAAGACTTCTTTTATCCTCTCAATCAGCTCTTTATCCACCTCCCTCTCTTTCATTGCCTTCTACAAAACTTTCATATTCACTGAGTCGAAAGCTGCCTTGAATTCTATGAAGAGTGCGAGCAGTTTTCCTTTTTTCTGTCATAGGTTCCTGTTCATTAGATAATTTAGAACGAAACTGTTGGCCACTGTTCCCATCCCCTTTCTAAATCCTGTTTGATTCTGTGGAATACTTCCTTTCTGTTCTACCTGTTCTTCTAATCTCTTCCAAAGCTCCTCCGCGTAAATTTAATATGTTACTGGCATGAGAGTGATTCCTCTTTAATCCTCCACTTTTCTACCCTCTCCTTTCTTCAATGAGGGAACTGTCAAACTTGTTCTTCACTTCTTCGACCATCCTTCCCCTCTCCATACTCTATCGCATACTTCCCAAATCTCTTCTCTGCCCTTTCGTCCGCCAAACTTCAACGCTTCATTCTTCATCCCATCCTCCCCTGTCGCCTTGTTTCTTATTACCTTCTCAATTGCTTGATTCACCTCTTCTCTGGTCACCTCATTCCCACCATTCATTCCTCCCTTCTTCATCTTTCTTCCTTTCCCTCTCACCTTGCTGTCCACCCCTTCTAGCAATTTCTTAAAATATACCGTCCATTCATCCATACTTATCTTTTCGTTGATTCCTTTCCATCCGCTCCCTTTTTTATTGATGACCTCCCATTCTCTTCCTTCCCTTATTGCTTTCTCTACCTCCTCCATCTATCTCACCCTCTCCTCCTGTCGTTTTACATCCAGTTATTTCTCGTGTTCCCTTTTTATTTTATTATACTCCTTTCTGCCTATCTCTCCTCTTCTCCAACTCTCTGAAGATAAATTCATACGGTCTTTACTCTCTGCATGTTCCACATCCCACCATCCTCTCTTCTCCCTTCCTTCTTCCTTACTTGGCCTAATTTCTTCCACTATCTTCTCTACCCTTCCCCTCATCTTACACAACATCTCACCCACGCCTCCACGATCTTCAAAAAAAAAATTCTTTTCATCCATTCTTTCCATATATTCTCTTAGCTTATCAACTTCCCATTTGCCCATCTTTGGTTTTTTTCCTGTCGCTCCCTTTTCTTCCTTCCCTCTCTTCTCCGATTCCCGTATTTCAACGTTGCAATACCCGGGAAGTGTTCTGACCCTATTTCGTTCCCTACTTCCATTCTTTCCAACAGCCGTCTTGTCCTTTCCTCGGCCAGAATGTAGTCTATTACTGTTTCCTCTTTTCCTGCAAACGTAACCTCGCCTTCCTCATCCCCTTCCGAGTTCCCATTACAAATAAACCATCCTGTTTCCCCCAGGATTCCTGATAGAGTCCTACCTTCCTGGTCCACCTGTTTGTGTTTCGATTTTCTCCTGAAAGTCTCACTCTCTTCATCTCATATTTCCCCTTCCTGTTCCCCTATCCACGCATTCAGATCACCTACTAACAACACCAATTCATCATCCTTTTTCGCCACCCATTTCCTAATCACACTTCAACCTTCTTCTTCTCCCCTTCTCTCGTAAATGCAAACTATCCTCAACTTTCTTCTTCCCATCTTCACCATTCTCGTCATTACTCCATCTGTTTTCTCAAATCCTATTTCTATTCTCCCATTAATTAATTCCTTACTCCTGACACCACACCCCCTTTCTTTCTTCCTTTTATCTTCTCTTTATTTGCCTCTTGCATCTGCCACAGATAACCCTTTGGTAACTTTCTCTTCACCCTCTTTCAATCCTTTTCATCTACCCAGGTTTCACTCAACCTCACTACATCCCATTTTTTCACCTCCTCCTAGAATCCTCCATCATTATTCATTAGCCCTGATACGTTCCAAAACGCTACTCTCAGTTCTTTCTTCCTTCCTTTCTCGCTTCTTTCGTCTTTACGTCACCTCACTAATTTTATTAAAAGCCCGGCGCTCCGCCTTCTCCTTTCCTTTCACCCTATACTGTTTCTGTAACCTCCTCCCTTCTATCCCTAGTCTCCGCTTCTTCCCCTCATCGCGATGGACCCTTCCTATACACTTCACTCAAATTTTCTTTCTCATCATCTCATATCTATTCATTCCCATTTATCCACATCCTGTCTTTCCCTATTCATACCGTGTTTCCTTTCACTCTTTTACTCCATGCTCTCTGCTTAATCATCCACTTTCTTCTTCTTTCATTCCACGTAATATCCTCCTCTATCCTTTTTTCCCTCCCCTTTAAAGCTTCCTTCTTTCACAAGATGTCAACTTTTTCTCCCTCACTTCTCACTTCCACTATATACATACGCGATTTACCTTCATTCTTTCTTCACGCTTTATTTACCTCTTCCACGTGCACTTTTGCCCCAATTTCTCCCTTCAACTTTTCCACTTCTTCTCTTTCTGATTCACAATCCACTTCCATTCCTCTGATCACCATATTTCTACTTCGTTTCGTCTTTTCTTCTACTTCCATTTTCCATTTCGACTCTCTTAATCTTTTCCTCATTCTCACATTTTCTAGAGAAACGTTTTCATTCACTTCTTTTATTCTTTCTCCTTCTCTTATCCCTTCGTCCCTTTTCTTTATATCCTCAGACTTACATTCTAGCCTTCCCACTCTTTCTTCGAACTTCTTCATATCACATTTTCTCTCTTTTTCACTCATCTTTTGCTTTTTCTCCATATCCTCCAACTGCTTCCAAGCCTTATCTTTTTTTGCCGCCACACCAGCTCCCATTCTTCCCACTTCTCTCTAACTTTCCTCATTTCCTGCCGAACCTCATCCCATCGTTTTTGCATGCCATTCAGACTTCGGTTCGTTTCCTCTCGAAATCCTCTAATGAGATGTTCCAAACTCTCTAGATCGACTTTCCCTGTTACCTTATTCCTCTCCGGTGGAGACTTTTTCTTAACCTTTTTCCACAACTTCTCTTCTCCCTGCTCATCCACCTCTTCTTCCCTTGATCTTTTACTGTCTTCCGTATTGTCCCTCTCATCGCTTTTATCCTTAAACTCTCCCCCCCCCCTGTCTCCATTTCTCAAAAAGCTGTCTCGGTCCTAAGCTACTAGATGTGGATCTATTAGGCAGATCTCGATTTGATTGCCTACCTCGAGTCCTTTTGTCAGCTGTTCCCCCTCCCTTCTCTCCCAACCCTAAGTTCCCTGGCGTAGTGAACTGCACCTCGCTATCATCATCGGTACTATCTCCGACATCACCCTTGCCCCTCCCTGTTTCGCCAATCTCCGTAAGATCATCAGCACCGGGGTTGCTTTCTACCTGCTTCTGCCCTCTGCTGACCCCACTGGGCTCCTCATTGCAAGCATGCTGGCCTAGTGCCTACCTTACCGATCTGCTGTACTCGATCTTCCTTCTCTCTTCTTCGTCCTCGGCAACTAACCTCCAAATTAGCAATTTCAACTTCCTTCTTAACCCGTTTAACCTTTAAAAAAAGCTCCCCCACACTACCACACACATCCTTCACTACACTCACCTCCCTTACCACTTTTCACCTCAATCGCACCTCCACGCTCGTCGCCAAATCCAAAAAAGATAGCACAGAATAAAAACGCGTACTTTACCATTCGGTACCGGAAACTGAAGCCCTATGTGAAATAGTTGAATTTTCAGTTAAAAAATTTAATTCCGACAAAGGAACAGAATGCTTAGCATAATACTCAAATTTACAGCCAATAGGATGTTTTTTCAAACACGTTTGTAAATCTTGCAGGGGTTGAGTCAATTTTTAGGTTAGAAAAAATAAATTTGCAAACAAAAACAATGATTTTTCAACAAAATAGTACAATTTTTAACCAAGCAGATGAATTGTCAAGTAAAGAGAAGAATTCTGATGAAAAAATGACTTTTTAAATAATTATTTTTCTTCAAATTAGACAATTTTTGAAAAAAAGAGATGCCAAGAAGGATATTTGAACAGAAATTGTTCACTTTTTTGAAAAAAGATTAAGTTTTGACAGAACAGTGAAATTTTTAATACAAAATATTACTTTTCAAAGAATAAGAATTATTTTATACTGAATAATAGGGATTTTCAACATAATAATTTAAGTTTCAACTGAAAATGATTAATTTATAATAAAATGGTTCAATTTTCTAGATAGGAGATAAATTGTGAACAGAAATTATTCATCTTAAGCCAAAAAATTCATGTTTGAAAAAGAAGTTCAACATTCAACCCAGTACACTAAAAACTCGCCTTTTTTCAGACCTGGAAACGAAACGATTGGATACGATTTTCTTATTTCTAATCTGTATGGGGCCCCACCCTTACCGTGATTGGGCAGTTTATTTTTGTCAACGACGTTCATAGGCTGCCCCGCTCTTGTATCGATGCAACGACTGTCGCTACTCTTTCAGCCGAAAAGCGCGGATGATTTGAAATCAATAATAATACAAATAAATACACTCAAAATTCTTAGAACTGCTGGACTACGCAGTTTCTCAACGCGTAGGGCGAGATACGGTTGCGACTCTCGCCTCGGAAGGGCCGAGTGCGCGATTGGACAGTCGCGTATATTACGCACTATGTTGCATTCCAAGTGGAAACGGTTCAGGCGCTCTCGGCTTATCGCGCGGTTGAAAAAGTCGCGGTCCGTTAGTCTTTGTTGGCGTTAGTGTCTTTTTTTGGTATACGAAAATTTGCCAACTAAAATCAATATAATAGAATCAAAACACGATGCAAATGATTCTCGGAATAGTAAGTTTTGTGGTATGACGTCGATAGGTGGAAATACCAGCCTTCAGGAAGGTTGTTAGTACATGGTACTGCAACTGCATACGACTTTTTGGAGAAAATTTCCGAAAAGTGAAGGTAAGTTATAAATGTCTGCATAGCAATCTTTTCAAGTGTAGAATGCATTTGCGCTCTTTGGGCCTCTTTTTTTCAATTGGTGACCCACTGACGCGGAGGAGAATATACCGGGACCGTGGTGGGAGTTGCCGGAACTGCGCAAATGGAAACAACCATCTACAGCCAATGGGAAATAAAGGTGACAGGAAATAAGAGATACAGAAATATGTGAGTTTCTACTGTAGTTGTATTTGTAACCGAGAAGATTGATTTCGCACTGAAAAATACGAATTTTTAACAAAATACATGATTTTTTAATCGAATTTATTCTAATTTTTCAACAAAAATACTAATTTGAAACAAGGTAAATGAATTTTTAAGAAAAGTGTTTAATTTTTACGCAAGAATATTATTTATTTTTTACCATGAAAGAGGAAATTTTAATAGAATATATAAATTATAAATGATTATAATTATCATGTTGATTGCAAACGGTTTCTTTTGTTGAGGCAAACGTGTTTTATTCTTGCTTAGCGAGCTGAAAGTGCGTGTTATTAATAAAGAATTAAATCGTTTTCGAAAAAATTGTTTACAAAAAAACTGACCAAGATTTTGAAAACCGAACCAAGGTATTCTTAATCAGGGGACAATTATATACCATTTCCTACATTATGCATGAATGGAACATTTCCGAATGTAATGATATACAATCGTAAGAAATGCAGTATTTGCCCGAAAGAAACATTGTGTGGTAAAACATCAGTCGCAAAACGATTGACAGTTATTGTTTTAGACAAAATCACGTAAAAGTGTACATAGAATACAGCTGTTCCTATTTATTTCAACAAATACACGTACTGTACGTTTTTTCACGAGGAAAAGAAGTTGCGCAGTTAAATATCATATTTCAATATAGGTTTGAAAAATTAAAATTTGAAACCTTTTTGTGCAAGCTCTCAGGTTCAGCAAAATTCTATAACTGGTTATTGAAGACAGACCCTGAGATGTGCAAACATGCAATGTTTGTGTACAATGCGAATGAATCTGTTATTTTTCGGAGGAAATTGAGCGACACAGATTATTGATATCTTGCATGTTTGTATAATCTGCCTTTTTGTACAGAAAGCTTCTATATTGTCATTTAATGTAATAAGGTACTACTTTCGCAGTAAGCTGCCGAAAATTGTGCAGTTACACTGAGTCGGCGTGAATATTGCATGCATGAATTCGGGGGCGAATTGATTATAAGACATTATATTGTTCACAGTTTTATTTCAGTCTGCATTTAATGATATTATCCACTACCAACCACCTACACCCACCCAACCTTATGGAAATTCACTCACTCATTTGGGTGGGGTCCCCTACTTTTTGTATACGGTGTGTTTGCCCCTGAATGCATGAGTGTTGGTCACACATTACCTGCAGACTTGATTCATAACGAGTGGTAGTTTTTCCTTTTCTCGCTTGGAGCGCGCAAAGAAAAACCCCAGAAAAATAACTTTCTTACCTAATCCCTGCTTCGCTAAATAGCAGAACACATTACTACAACGATGCTGTCAACGAAAATTTCTTTCTTTTAGTTTTTGCAGGAAAAATAGAATTTTTTTTAGAAAAATTCGACCTTTACTGAGAGTCCCTATACTCTTTAGAGTCTGTATACAAGAAATCAGACAAAATGGCTTCACCGTTTGGCCTGAATCCTATTTTTTCGATTTACACTCGATTTCCAGGGTCCTTTAATATTTCTGAGGTCCATCTTCCAAGGTTAATTGAGGATAAAGTATTAGAGCAGAGGACGAGTGGGCTCTCTGTAAATCTTCTAGATATAATATTTGATCATAAGCTCTTATCGGTTCGGGTATCGATCGTCGGACATATTGAGAATTTTCTCTATCTAAATGAGGATTGACCCAAAAACTATAACTGCAAGTTGGGATGCACCTATTTCTAATCTAACAGCATATCCAGCAGTATTTTTTGGAAAATGCAGGATTCTCTTATAAAAAGTGGTTTGAACTTTTTCTATAAAATCTAAATAACCAGAGTATATTGTAACGGGCAGCTCTGCTAAATCGGGTAGTTCAGAAAAAAACGGGTGGTTCTGAATTTCGGGTCATTTTGTACTAATTGAAAATTTTTTTCCTTATAATTTATAAAAAAAAAAAAATTATTTTCGATCAATACTTTTAGTATTTATTATCACAATTGTTCACATATATTTTTGGTATTTTTATATATTTTTTTTCTGAAAATCAATTTTCGTTAATGAAAATTGAAAATTTCTAGTTATGGTTAAAAATTAATCTTTTTTAGTTCAAAATTTAACTGATTGTTTGGAAATCCACTTATTTTGGTGGAGCTTTTCCTTTTTTGCAATGAATATACTTGATTGAATATTTGTCTTTCTCGTTTAAAAATTTATCTCATTTGGAAAAAATGTGATATCGTTTGTGAAAAATTTGTCTTTTTGTTGGAAAGTTCACAATTTTTTATAAAAATTAATCTTTTTGCTTGAAAAATGGACTATTTTGTTGAAAATTCATTTTCTTTACTGAAAGTTGAAATTTTCCATTTTTGGATGAAACTTAATCTTTTGAAGTTCAAAATTTAAATAATTTTTTTAAAGTCAATGTATTTTTTTGACAATTTTTCTTTTCGAAATGAATATACTTAATTGAATATTCGTCTTTTTCGTTTAAAAATTTATCTTTTTTGGGAAAAATTTCATATTTTTTGTGAGATTGTTTTTTTGTTGAAATCTCATCATTTTTAATAAAAATTCATTTCTTTGGTTGAAAACTGGACTTTTTGTTGAAAATTCGTTTTTTCGTTGTTGAAAATTAATTTTTTTCACTGAAAGCTGAACTTTTACCTTTTTTGTTGAAAATTAATGTTTTGCAGTTCAAAACTTAGCTAATTTTTTGAAAATCCATGTATTTTCAAAAAATTGTTTAAATTCTGAACTGCAAAATTTTAGCTACCGGAATTTCCCAAGTCAAGTAAAATGTTTTACCAATAAATCAAAGCTACTGCATTGGATTTGAGTAAAATATACTGAAAAATTTTCCATAAACTTGAACATTTATTCTTTAATATTCAACTTTTTCAGTCAAACAACATATCGTTGGAATCGTTATAACTCGCAGATTTCGAATATTATATTTATAGATTACCATCTGCTAAACTAAAAAAATGTTACATTCCGGATCTTAGTCCTCATTAGGCACAAGGGACTCCCGCCGACCAGGCTCGGCGGCAGCAGTTCGGCTGAGTGAGGTAAAGCCGTGTAGTGGGGGGTTCCCCCACTCCACAGCTTCGCCTCACTCAGCCGAACGGTTTGTTCGCAGGTACCCTAGCCTTCAGGAAAAAGAAATAAAACAGCAATTGTAGAGCTAAGACCGCGTAATAATAGAGCACCAATAGGCTTATCAAGGCCTATACTTAAATACATATACATATACATATGAACCTGGAATCTAGAATCTAGAATCTAGATCCCTTCTCCAGAGCAGAATACGCCTCTGAACTCTGTCCGGATAGGTATCTGTCGGAAGGTGCGCAAAGTCGGTTATTGTAAAGTGCACCGTGGTAAGTATGTACCGTTACTTACGAGTAAATAATCGCTCGCTGCATTTCCCAGATGAAGGCGGTCGAATTCGCCTCGCTCGGCGCGGCATCGGAATTGCGATCCCAGGACGGGATTAACAGTTACGGTGATTTAGCTTTAGGTCCTGAAGGCTAAACCTAAGCCTAAGACCTAAGGCTTAGGATCCAGTCACGGTCGAAACTTTCAATTCAATTAATGAGGAACCCATACGTTACAATAACATTGCTTCATCCGGCAATAATTTTTACACTTCCGCAGGTGACCTTTAATTGCACTTTGGACATCAATTAATCTTTGCTCGGAGGCTCCAGTCATCCACTTTGTTCCGTACAGCTCAATAAAGACGTGGCATTGACGCGTGGCCAATTGGACAATTAATTATGATTGAACTGATTAGATAATTTCTACAAACTACGTTCCCAATTTTAGGCTATTTTCGTAATAAATAAGGAATAATTATAAACATTAAAATCACATCTAAATATCATTTTTAAAAAAATTGATTTATGGATTTACGATTAATACACAGAAAAAAGCTGGGTATTGTAGCAACACTGGCAAAGAATTTAGAAGCTATTACCAGGGCCTCAAATGTTTTTGGACTACGCATCTTTTGCATGTCCAGTAGGACTGTCCAAAAAAACATTGACATTTTTTTCTAATTTTCATGCGAGATTCAAGACTAAATTCGAGATTCAAGACAAAGTTCGAGACGAGATTCGAGATGAGATTCGAGACGAGATTCGAAACAAGATTCGAGACAAGATTCGGGGAGAGATTCGAGACAAGACTCGAAGCGAGATTCGAGACGAGATTCGAGACGAGATTTGAAACGAGATTCAAGGCAAGATTCGATACCAGATTAAGACTCAAGACAAGATTCGAGACTAGATTCGAGACGATATTCGAGACGAGACTCAAGACAAGATTCGAGACGAGATTCGAGAAGAGATTCGAGACAAAATTCGAGACGAGATTCGGGACGAGATTCGAGGAAAGAATCGAGACCAGACTCGATACGAGAATTGAGACAGGACTCGAGACGAGTCTAGGACACGAGGAGAGAATCGATACGAGATGAGAGAAGGGGTAAAGGAGGGTAGGAAGAAAGAACGGGAAAGAGATATGACTGACTTAATAGGCTACGAAATCCTTTTTTGTAGGCGCATGTCGCCTACTTTGAAAGTTTTCTTTTAATACAAATTGTTTCTAATGCATAAAATACTATTTTCTTCTGATAATGAAATGTTTAAATAAATTATTCAAACAATTTATTATTGTTTTTAGCAATTTTAGAATTAGAAAATCGCGATTTTTCCGAATATTTCAACTTATTTTAATTTTTTCGATTATAGTGAGGTAATAATCAATTATATTTGACAAAAAAAAATTGTTTAAACAATTTATCATTATTTATCATAATATTCCCTTTGAATAATGCTAGAAAATTACGGTTTTTTCTGAAATATTCAACTTTTTGTCAACTTTTCACTTAAAGATATAAAGATAGGTTGTAAATATTGGAGTTAAAAAAAGTAATTGTTTAAAAGAATAAATATTGTTTAAAACTATTTTCTCCCTCAGTAATGATAAATATTTACGGTTTTTTTCGGAAATTTTTCACTTTTTGTCGACTTTTCCCTTAGAATGATATAATAATGAATTCTAGTTAACAAAAATAATGGTTTAAACAATTTATCAATATTTTAAATAATATTATCTTAGATAATTGCTAGAAAGTTGCGGTTTTTTTTAATACTTAACTTTGCTTAACATTTTAAGTGAAAATATTTCAATTTCAACCAAATATTTGAATTTTCAACAAAAGACATTAATTTTTAACCAAGAAAATTATTTTTCTACTGAAAAAGGCGAAATTTTAACTATAAAAGATCAATTTTCATTTAAAAAGTGGAATAGTCAAATTTACAGTTAAAACAATTAATTTTTACTAAAAAAATACGAATGTTTAACATTTAATAGATAAATATTCATCAAAAATGAAAAAGTTCTATTTTCAGTTAAAGCAATTAATTTTACACAAAAAAAGAATAAATTTTCAACAAAAGAATTGAATTTTCAACACAAAAGTTGAAATTTCAACCAAGCTAAATTTTTAACTCAAGATTGATAAAAAATGTGAAACAACTTGTTGAATTTAAAAAATATTATTTTTGAAACAAAATTTAATTAGTCAAATTTTTAGTTCAAAACTTAATTTTTAACAAAAATAAACGAATTCGAACGAAGAAGACGCATTTCAACAAAAGAGTTGAATTGTAAACAAAGAAAGATTTTTTAGTCAAGAAAAAAAAAAAATTCCAACCAAATTGTTGAATTTTCAATCCAAACAAAGAATTTTTTATAACATAGTTGAACTTTCAATTCGAGATTATGAATTTTCAACTAAAAAATATCACTTTTCAACCAAAAATGGAATAGTTACATTTTCAGTTTAAAAAAAGGAATTTTCAAACAAAAAAAAAGCGAATTTTAAACGAAATAGTTAAATTTTCAATTAAAATCCGGCAATATAAATGTTCAACTAAAAAAGAACAATTTTTGAAAAAAAATGAAAAAGTTTAATTTTCAGTTTTAAAGAATGAATTTAAACCAAGAAAAAGCTAATTTTTAACTAAATAGTTAAATTTTAAAATAAAATCACATAAGTCACCAACCAAATAGTTGAATTTTCAATTTAAAAATTTCAATTTTCAAATTAAAAATACTCCTTTTCAACCCAAAATGAAATGGTTACATTTTTAGTTCAAAAAATAAATTCTCAAGAAAAAAAAACGAATTCTCAACTAACAGGATGAATCTTCACAAAAAATGAATTTTTAACAGAATACATCAAATTTCAACCAAATTGTTAAATTTTTACCAAAAAGAGATCAATTATTATTAACCAAAAATAGATCAATTTTAAACTCTTGAATAATTTCTTTAGCAGCTGAATAATTTTTCGGTAGTTGATTAATTTTTTAGAAGCTGAATAATTTTCAACTACTCTTGGTTAAAAATTAATTTATTCTGGTTGAAAATTCGACAATTATATTGTTGGTTTGAAATTCATCTCGCTTGGATAAGAATTCTACTATTCATTTGAAAATTAAACTATTTTGTTGAAAATTCGTTTCATTTGTGGTTAAAAATTAATTCTTTCAATTGAAAATTTAACTTTTCCATTTTTTGTTAAAAATTAAAGTATTTAGTTGAAAATTGATGTATTTTATTGATAATTCATCTTTGCAGAAAATTAATATCCTCAAACAAATAAATAAATTTTCAAACAACAAGATTAATTTTCCACCCAAGTAGATCAATTTTAAAAATAGTTAAGTTTGTAAAAAATTCAACTGCTTGGTTGAAAATTAATCTATTTTGCTTGAGAATTCAACTATTTTGTTGAAAATCAGTCTTTTTTGGTTGAACTCAACTTTTTTTTATTTTTAGATAAAATCTTTTTTGGTTCAAATATCAATTATAAGATTTTTCGTTGAATATTCATTTTGGTAGAAAATGAAACTAATTAGTTGAAAATTAACTTTTTTGTTGAAAATTCATATTAAATATACAAAGGATGCTAATTAACAAAAGTGAAAATCAGGATAAGTCGGGCAAGTCAAGATTCACTTATTTGAATTGAGAACACTTTGCGCTAGAGTAAGCATTATGACTTTAAAATTCACGGGTCGGAACTCGAACCGATAAGCAATATCACTTTAAATGATGTAGCGCGTTGAACTTTGTCTCAGAAATGAGGTCACAAGTCCCCGGCACGAAAGTCGAAACAGAACTGGTAAGAGAAAGCCTAGCTAACCGAGCGAGCCACCATAACAACAACACTGCCACTACATACCCGCGGACGCAAGGTCACGAACAGTCGCGTTAACGGCCCGCGACTTTTTCAACTGCGCAGGCGCCGCGCGTCGAGGAGTGAGGGAGAAAACGTATATCATCCTCACTCATTCGTTCCACGACCTTGCGCAGTTAATAAAATCGCAACCTGTTGGCACCACTGGTTTCGAGCGACAAACGCTAAAAAAAGTCACAGCGCGGAACGAATGGCGTCAGGGAAAAACTCGACAATTACAAACCTTATTAGGAATAGCAAAACACTTCTTAATTATAAACTTTTTTTGTATTTCCACTCAATCGAATAGGCTGAAAAAAGTATTAACATCAGTTAAAAAATTTACTATTTCGTTAAAAAATCATCTTTCTTGATTGAAAACTAACTTTCTTGTTGAAAATTCTTTTTTTCCGGTTTGAAAGTCCATTGTTTTCTAACACATTCGGCTTGGGTAGAAAATTAATCTTGTTGAGGATTCAACTGTTTTGTCAAAAATTCGTCTTTTTAGTTTGATTAAACTGGTTCATTGTTCGGTTTTTTATTTCGAAATTATTTTTGTAAACTGAAAATTTAACGATTCCATTTCTGGTAGGAAATTTATCTTTTTCAGTTGAAAATTTAACTCTTTTTGAAATTCATCTATTTGGGTAGAAAATTAATCTTGTTTTTTGAAAATTTCTTTATTTGGTTGAGGATTCAACTACTCTGCATAAAACTTGTTTGTTCGCGGAATTCAACTGATTGATAATTGGTTCTTGTTTTTTTAGAACATTATTTTTTTAACGACAAATTTAACTATTCCGTTTTTGGTTGTAAATTTATTTTTGTTAGTTGAAAATTTGTCTTTTGGTAAATAATTAATATTCTTGTATCAAAATTGATCCTTTGTTGAAAATTAGTTTTTTTTTTGTTCGAAACCAACTGTTTTTTATTTCAAATTAAAATCTCATTCTGGTATGAATATCAACAACATGTTTTGTTAAGAATTTTTTTAATTAACTCTTTTGATGAAAATTCAACCACTTCAGTGGAAAATTAAACTATATGGTTAAAACCTAAACTGTGTATTTGAAAATTTAACTATTTTGTTAAAAATTTGTTTGTGTTTATTTTCTTAAATTTTTTTTTTTCTAAACTGTAGCAATTCCATTTTTAATTAAAAATTCAACTATATGGTTCCAAATTACTGTATTTTGTTTAAAATTTGTCTCATGGTAGAAAATTAATCTCCTTGGTTAAAAATTTATCCTTTTTGTTTAAAAATGCCACTTTTTGCTTGAAAATTAATCTGTTTTGCTAGAAATTTCAACTATTTTTTTGAGAATTAGTCTTTTTTGGTGACACTTAACTGTTTTTTATTTAAAATTAACATTTTTTCAACAACATGTTTCGTTGCAAATTCATTTTTGTTGTTGTTGAAAATTAGTCTTTTTTGTTCAAACTCAACTGCTTTTTATTTCAAATTTAAATCTTTTTTTGGTTTAAATATCAATAACATGTTTCGTTGATAGTTCGTTTTATTTTGTTGAATTAAACTGGTTAAAAATTCGTTTTTGTGTGTATGTGTGTGTGTGTGTGTAAAATTAGTATTGTAAACTGAAAATTCAGCGATTTGGAAATTTATCTTTTTTCGTTACAAATTCAACTACTAAATTTTCTTATGCCGATAATATTGATTTTTTTAAATCGAATTATTTTGAAAATGCAACTATATTGTTAAAAAGTCGTATTTTTTTATTGAAAGTTGAACTACTTTGTTAAAAATTAATTTTTCAAGTTGAAAGTTCATCTCTGATTGAAAATTTAACTATTTTAATGAAAATTCATTTCATGTTTGGTTAAAAATAAATTTTTTAAACTGAAAATTAAACTACTTAATTTGTGACTTTTGCAGTTAAAAATGTAACTAATTGGTTAAAAATTTATCTTTTTGATTGAAAACTTAACAATGTTGTTGAAAATTCATTTTTTTGTTGTTAAAAGCTATCATTTTTTTATCTGAAAATTTAATAATTCCGTGTTTGGATAAAACTTCATCCTGTATTTTGGATAAGTTGGACATTCGTATTTTTTATAGAACATCAATCTTCTTGGACGAAAATTCATCTTTTTGGTTGAAAATTTAACAATTTTGTTAAAAATTAGTTGTTTTTTTTGTTCAATTTTTTTTTTCATCAGAGTTTTTATCTGAAAATTGAACTATTCAATTTTTGGTTGAAACTTTATCCTGTATATTGTGTAAGTTAAAAATTCAACTATTTGGTAGAAAATTAATGTATTTTGTTGAAGAGTTGTCTTTTTGAGAAATTAATTTTCAACAAAAAGAAAACGGATTTTGAAGAAAATAGTTCAATTTTCAACCTAATTGATGAATTTTCAACTAAAATGATGAATCTTTAACTGGAATAGTTGAAATTTAAACCAAGAAGATGAGTTTTCAACTGAGATAATAAATCTTCAACTAAAATAGACACAATAAAACTTCAACAAATCTCAACAAAACTTGAATAACAATCAATAACGATTAATAACACTTATATAACCCTCAATAACACTTTAACGAAATTTCAATAACAGTCAATAATACCCAATAGCACTCAATGAGACATCAACAACACTCAATAATACGCAATAACACTCAACAACACTTCAATAAGATTTCAATAACACTCATTATCACGCAATAAAACCTCAAAAACACGTCAATAACACTGATAACCACTCAATATAACTACAATAACAAAAAATAATACACAATAACACGCAATAACACTTATATAATCCTCAATAGCACTTTAATAACACTTAACCACAACTTAATAACACTTCAATAACAGCCAATAATACTCAATAACACTCAATAAGACATCAACAACACTCAAAAATATTCAATAATACTCAATCACACGAAATAAAACCTCAACAACACGTCAATAACACTGATACACACTCAATATCACTACAATAACAACGAATAACACACAATAACACTCAATAACACTTATATAACCCTCAATCACACTTTAAAAACACTTAATCGCGACTTAATAACACTTCAATAACAGTCAATAATACTCAATAACACTCAATAAGACATCAACAACACTCAATAACATTCAATAACACTCAATACACGAAATAAAACCTCAGCAACACGTCAATAACATTCATAAACACTCAATATCACTACAATAACAACAAATAACACAATAACACTCAATAACACTTCAACAACAGTTAACCGAAACTTAATAACACTTTAATAACAGTCAATAATACTCAATAAGATATCAACAACACTCAATATTATTCAATAACACTCAACAGCATTTCAATAAGACTTCAATAACACTCAATTACACGAAATAAAACCTCAAAGAACGTCAATAACATTCATAAACACTCAATATAACTCAAATAACAACAAGTAACACAATAACACTCTAACAACAGTCAACCGAAACTTAATAACACTTTAATAACAGTCGATAATACTCAATAAGACATCAACAACACTCAATAATACTCAATAACACTCAACAGCAGTTCAATCAGACTTCAATAACACTCAATCACACGTAATAAAACCTTAAAAACACGTCAATAACACTCATAAACACTCAATAGCACTACAATGACAACAAATAAACTTAACAACACTTATATAAGCCTCAATAATACTTTAACGACACATAGCCACAAATTAATAACACTGCAATAACAATCAATAATACTCAATAGCACTCAATAAGACATCAACAACACTCAATAATACGCAATAACACTCAGCAACACTTCAATAAGACTTCAATAAGACTTCAATAACACGCAATCACACGTAATAAACCCTTAACAACACGTCAATAACACTCATAAACACTCAATATCACTACAATAACAACAAATAACATACAATAATACGAAAAACCACTTAATAACATTTATATAATCCACAATAACACTTCAACAACACTTAACCACAACTTAATAACACTTCAATGACAGTCAATAATACTCAATAACACTCAATCACACGTAACGAAACCTTAACAACACGTCAATAACACTCATAAACATTTAATAGCACCACAATGACAACAAATGAACTCAGCAACACTTATACAAGCCTCAATGATACTTTAACAACACATAACCACTACTTAATAACACTTCAATAACAGTCAATAATTCTCAATAGCACTCAATAAGACATCAACAACACTCACTAATATTCAATAACACCCAACAACACTTCATTAAGATTTCAATAACACTCATTAACACACAATAAAACTTCAAAAACACCTCAATAACACTCACAAACACTCATAAAAACTCAATATCACTACAATAACACGCGAAAAAACCTAATAACATTTATATAATCCTTAATAACACTTCTACAAGACTTAACCATAACTTAATAACACTTCAATAACAGTCAATAATACTCAATAAGACATCAACAAAACTCAATAATATTCAATAACACCCATCAATATTCAATAACTCAACAACACTTCAATAACACTCAACAAAACTTCAGTAAGACTTCAATAGCACTCATTAACACGCAATAAAACTTGAACAACACTTTAATAATACTTATCAACGCCTAATAGCACTACAATAACACCAAACTACGAGCAATAACACACAATAACACTCAATAACATACAATAACACTCAATAACACGCAATAAAACTTCAACAGAATTCAACAAAACTTCAATAATGCTTAATAACACTTATGTAACCCTTAATAACACATTAACAACACTTCAATAGCAGTAAATAATATAGTCAATAGCAATCAATAAGACATCAACAACACTTCAATAATACTTGAATAACACTCATTAACACGCAACAAAACTTCAACAACGCTTCAATAACACTCATAAACTCTTAATAACACTACAATAACACCAAATATCAAGAAATAATGCAACTATTATTTTATATATCAAAAGGCTTTTTAAAGATGTCATGTTGAGGCTTCTAACAAGCCAACATTACAAGATGTAAGGTACCATGATCCCATCTTCTATTTGTAATCTATCGGTTTGATCAAAGCCCAGACGTCTTTCAAATCTCATTATCCGCCGACATATTTCCAATATCTGGCACAAAGTTCATCCGCATTGTTGTACAGATTGTATAGGTGACCAAAGTTCTTAGGATCAAGAGGGAATGTCAGGTATCCATTCATCTCTGCATGATCTTCCTGAATAATAATCAGGGTGGTCGACCTCCAGTTCAATGCAATCTCTTTGCGTAATTTTCATTTTATTCTCACAAACAGTCTCTAAATAGGTATAATTCAATAAATTAAGTATGCAAAACAAAAATTTGTACAACCATAAGGTGCTGTCCAGTAAGGTGGTCCAAAGATGCATAGGAATTTTTTTTTCTCGAATTTTTATGAATAACGCCAGAAAATTTGTTCGAATCCACACAAAAATAAATCAATTTAAAAAAAAAATTATATTTAGAGGTAGCGCAAGCCCCATAAAGTTTAACACGTATTTCTTATGAGAACTCCCATAAGTCTATTTTATACGGTCCCAAAAAACCCCATAAGTGAAAAAATGGGTTTTACGAGCTTTTAGCGCTAATTATGATTTTTTTGAGGTTTTTTTAATGCAAATTGTTTCTGATACATAAAACAATACTTCATATCTACTGATAATTATATGTTTACGTGAATCTTTTTAACAATTTATTATTGTTTTTAGTAATATTCTCTTGGAATGGAGATAGAAATTTGCAGTTTTTCCCCCAATTTTCCACTTTTTGTCCAATTTTAGATTAGAGAGAGGTGATAGAGTTCATCAATATAAACAAGCATAATTGTTTAAACAATTTATTATCATTGTTAATAATATTATCTTTGAATAATGCTAGAAATTGCAGTTTTTTATGAAATTTTCAACTTTTTGTTCACTTTTCACTTGAAGTGACTTAATAATTATTCGATTTGAGCAAAAATAATTGTTTAAACAAATTATTATTGTCTATAGCTATCTTCTTCTATATTAATATAGTTGTTGTTATTTTCTGACTTTTTTAAATTTTTGTCCATTTTTGAATTAGAGTCAAGTAATAATTAATTCAAGTTAACAAAATAATTCTTTAAACAATTTATCATCATTGTTAATAATTTTCTCGTAGAAAAATACAGAAAATTGCAGTTTATTCTAAAATTTTCCACTTTTTGTCAAATTTTTAATTAGAGTAAGGTATATAATTAATTAAAGTTAACAAAATCAATTGTTTAAACAATTCATTATTACTTAAAATAATATTATAATCGAATAATGTTAGAAAGATGCGGTTTTGTATGAAACATTCAACTTTATGTCGTCTTCACTTAAAGTTTGGTAATAATTATTGAAATTTAACTAACATAATTGTCTAAACAAATTATTATTGTTTGACTCTTTGTCAACTTTTCACTTACTTAGTAAAGTAATAATTAATTAAATTTAAGAAACATGATTCTTTACTTAATTTATTATTGTTTATAATTATCTTTCCTTAGATAATATAAGTTAGGAACAAATATTAAATAATTATATTAATTTAAACAAAAAGGCACATTTTTTCAAATGAAAATGTACCTATTCCATTTTTTTGGACACATTATTATTTTAATTTAAGATTGATTTTTTCTGGTTGAAAAATAAACTATATTATTGAAAAGTCGCCTGTTTTGTAGAAAATAAATCTTCTTGGATGAAAATTCATCCTTTTTTGTTAAAAATGCAACTTTTTTGTTGTAAATTAATCTGTTTTGGTTGAAGATTGAACTATTTTGTTGAAAATTCGTTTTTTTTATTAATTTTTTTTGCCTAAAATTTATCTATTCCATTTTTGGTTAATAATATTTAGCTTTTGTAGTTGAACATTCATATTTGAATGTTAAAAATTTAGCTCTTTGGTTAAAAATTCAACTATTTTGTGGAAAATTCATCTCACTTGTTAGGGAATCTTTCCGGGTTAAAAATTCATCTTTATTGAAAAAAGTAAACTTTTTTGTTCAAAATTCAACTATTTTCTAAAAAATTCGTCTTTTTGGCTTGAAAATTGAATTATTTGGTTGAAAATGCAACTTTTTTTAAAAATGAATTCTGATCCCTTTTGTTTGAAAATTCGGTCATTTTTTTGAAAATCAACTTTTTGGTTACAAATTTAACTATATTGTTAAAAATTCATCTTTTGATCAAAAATTAATCTCCATGGTTGAAAACATATTTTTGCAGATTGAAAACTCATCTATTCGGTTAAAAATGCAACTCCTTTGTTAGAAAATCTTTCTTGGTTGAAAGTTAATTTTTATTATTCGAAAATAAACTTTTTTGTTGAAAATTCAACTTTTCGGTTTAAAAATTTAACTATCTTCTAAAAATTTCGTCTTTTTGGCTAAAAATTCAACTATTTGATTGAAACTGCAACTGTTTTTAGTTGAATTTGACTCATTTTTGTTTAATAATTCGAACATTTAGTTGTAAATGCATATTATGGATCAAAAATTCAACTATTCATTCATTATTCTTGAAAAATATTGTTTTTGGAAAAAAATCTTCTCTTCAAAAGTTGTAGATCTCGTCGAAACACATATTTTTTACCCTCATACTTTTTTTCTAAAATTAATATTTTTCGAGAAAAATAACAAAAATGAATTTTCAGTTTTTTTTGTTGGAAAAGGGGGCGTTGGAAAAGGGGTCGGCATGAGTGGTGGGAGGAGGTCTGGGCTATTTAAAATGTACAAAATTGGGACGCGTGGTTTTTTTTCGGGAATTGAAAAAGGGGGTCGACGTGAGTGGATGTGAACCACACCCTCTTCACCCACTCATGCCGAACCCCTTTTCCAACCTCCCCTTTTCCAACACCCCCATGTTCAACTTTCAACCAAGTAGTAAGATTTTCGAGTAAAAAAAAAAGAAATAGTTTAATTTTTAACTAAAAAAAAATAATTTTCAAGCAAGGAGATGCATTTTTAACTGAAATTATGAATTTTGAACCGAAAAATTAGCTTTTAAAAAAGCAGTTCAACTTTCACCCAGCAGTAAAATTTTTACATGCGAAAAATTGATTTTTTGCCAAGAAGATAAATCTTCTACCAAAAAATACTAATTTTCAACCAAGATTTATTTTTCTAAGAAAAAAGACCAATTTGAGCCAAAATACACAATATTTCAACCAAATAGTTGGATTTTCAACCAAAAAAATTTGTTTGAAGCGAAAATGAAATACTTAAACTTTGAGTTAAAAACACTAGTTTTTAAAGACAAAAATAAAAAAAAAAACAAATTCGCAATAATATAGTACAATTTTGAATCAAAAGATGTAAATTTTTATAAAAAATTATTAATTTTCAATAAAGAATAGAATTTTTTACGAAGTATTTCAACTTTTGAACATGCTGTAAGATTTTCAATTTAAAAAAATTAATTTTCGACCATAAAAGACGAATTTTCAAGTGAGATTTATTTTTTACCAACTAATACAAATTTTGAACAAAATAAATGATATTTCAACCAAATAGTTGCATTTTGAACTACAAAAATAATTTTTTGAAGAAGATATGGAATACTTAAACTTTTAGTTCAAAAATTAAATTTTAACAAAAAAAATAGCGAATTTTCAATTAAAAAAAAAACGAATTCTGAACAAAATAAATAAATTTTCATTCAAAGAGATGAATTTTCATCTAAAATGATAAATATTCAACAAAAAAAGGAATTTTTAAAAAAGCAGTTCAACTTTCAACCCAGTAGTAAAATATTCAATAAAAAAAGTTGAATTCTCAACACAAAAATGCAATATCTCACATTTCAACCAAGAAAGATTGTAATTTCAAAACGAAAAACCGTTGATATTTCAACTAAAAAAGATTTTTATTCAAAAAATAAAAAAGCAGTCAAATTCACTCAAAAAAACGAATTTTAAACGAAATATGTGAATCCCCAATCAAATAGTTGAATTTGCAATGACAAAGATCAATTTTTAACAAAAAATGGAATACTTAAACTTTTAGTTGAAAAAATTAATTTTCAATGGAAGAAAAACGGAAATTCAGCCAAATAGTTGATTTTGCAGCCGAAGGTGTTCAACTTTTAACCAAGCAGTAAGATTTTCAAGTGAAAAAAAAACGAAATAGTAGAATTTTCAACTAAAAAAATCAATTCTCAAGCGACCATGGAATAGTTAATCTTTCAGTTGAAAAATTAAAAAAAAAAACGAATTTTCAACAAAAAGTTGAATTTTCAACCAAAGTGATGAATTTTCATATAAAATGATAAATCTTCAACAACAAGAAAAGGAATTTTCAAAAAAATAGTTCAACTTTCAATCTAGTAGTAAAATATTTGATGAAAAAAAGTTGAATTCTCAACACAAAAATGTAATAGCTAATATTTTAACTAAAAAAGATTTCAATTTTGAATACAAATTTTTTATATTTGCACCAGAAAATCTCTTCATTCAAAATCAAAAACAGTTGAAATAAAAAAAAACAACGAATCATTAGATTTTTTTAGATATTTGTTTCTACCAATAAAGACAAATTTTCAACAGAAGACGTAAAATTTTATTTAAATACTTGAATTTTTTTAGTAAAAACGTCAATTTTCAACGAAAGGAAGATTTTAGTTTGAAAAAAGCAGTTGAAATTTCAGAAAAAAAAAAAAATTATATAAAAAAGTCGAATTCAACCAAAAAAATGAATTGGTTGGTCTCCTGGCATAGAAATGCTTTATCTTTGATTTTCAAGTTATTATTTTTGCATTTTAGATTTAATCAAATAAATTTTCGAGAAAAAATCAATTTGAATATTCTTAGACATCAAATTCGGCTGTAAAGGCTTTCAAATTTAAATATAAGAACGTAATAGTAGCGAAATAAAATTGTAACCAATTCATCAGGACAAGATTTCAAGAGGATTTTCAAGATGGCGAAAGTAGCGCCGATGGGACGCGGAAGACTCGTAAATTCTAGAACTCGAGGTGGGGCCCCCTATTTGGTTGATTTAGCATTCAGCACTTAAATCAATTCGTACAAGTTCGGTACTTAAGAGCTCCTGCGTTTCTGCTCGCGAAAAGCTCTCGCTTTCGAAGGGAACACTTTACCCTCCCCCCTCCCCCCAACACCCCCAACTGGGCCACAGATGGGCTCGCAAAATCTCAAGGCGTTCATTACAATTATCACGGCGGTTGCAGAACCCAGAGTCCCCCATGAAACGATACTGAATAGCGAACGTGGAAAAATAATTGCATATTAGGGAAGTGTAGAATAAATGACAATCTTTCCATTCTTCCATATTTAAACCGTTTCTCCTTTTTAATAAGAAAGCTAATTCTTTTATGAAATATATCGACGCCTCCATTCCATACCGCTTCACATCGCGTCTAGGCGGTGTACAGTTCCCCATCAGAGATCAGAGATCGACAGAGATCTGTATTCCGCCTAAAATCGACGTCAAGGTCATTTCAAGGTCAATTTTAGAAAAAATGGAAACGCCTTTTTTTACATCGGAAATCGATAGAGCGGGAAATTTGACGTTCAAATATGTACCGAGGTCATAGATAGGTATATTGTAACCCTGAAAGATTTTCGAATGAAAAAATGACCCTGAAATGACCTTGAAGGTTATCGCCAAGGGCACGCTTGAGTTCGCTATTGAATATGTCATATTAAAGTTAGTAACTTTGTGCGTTACGAGAAAAAATTGAAAAGCTTCTATTCCCAGAGATATGCAGACCTTGTTTAAGTTTACATAACCTTAGAGTGACCTTCAAGGTTACAGTGCACCTAATAATGTCTGGGTACATATTTGAACGTAAAATTACGCGCTGTATCGATTGCCGATGTAAAAAAGGGTGCATCCATTCAAAAAAAAAAGTTGACCCTGAAATGACCGGTATATTCAATAATTACAAACGAGCCTCGACATCTGCGCGCTTTACGAGTATACCCCCAATTCAGGGTTCAATTTAGGATTCAAGTATGTACCCAGGCCATACACAGGTACATTGTAATCTTGAAAAAATTTTCCAATCAATAAAATTGACCTTGGAATGACCTTGAAGGTCATCGTCAAGGTCATGCTTAAGGTCACTACTGAATGCTCCTTGTTAAAGTAAGTACCTTTGCGCGTTACGGATAAAATTTGTAAAGCTTCTATTCCCAGATATATTCAGACCTTGTTTAAATTCACATAACCTTAGAGTGACCTTCGAGGTTACAATGTACCTATGTATGACCTGGGTACATGTTCGAACGTAAAATTTCCCGCTGTATCGATTACCGATGTAAAAAGGGGGTTTCCATTTAAAAAAGTTGCCCTTGAAATGACCTTGAAGGTCATTGTCAATATAAAAATAAACATCATGTTTTTTATGAAGGCATAGTAGGGTATGTTAACTAATTTTTTTTTCCAATTCAATCCAATATTTTTCATTGATGGAAAGGAAGAGGGCAATATACAGGAATGGATAGGAGCAAATAGAACAGGGGTTAATCCAAAGGGAGAATACAATAAGAAGGGATGAATAGGGATTAATGGAAAAGGGATTATTAAAAAAGGGTTTATGGAACGTGAGAGGGCATTATGCATTGATGGGTAGAGATAGATGGGAAAGGGGATTATAGAAAGGGATTAGCGAAAAAAAAAGAAAAATATGCAGGTATGGATATAGATAAATGGAACAGGGATTAATGGAAAGGGTAAGTACAATATACACCGATGGAGAGGGATAGATGGAAAAGTGAGTACTGGAAAGGGATTGCGCAAGATAGAGAATAATATGCAGCCATGGATAGAGATAAATGGAAAACGAATTAATAAAAAAGGAAAAGGATGGGATAATACACAGGGATGGTTAGAGATAAATGGAATAGGGATAATTTGGAAGAAATTGATGTAAAGGGAAAGGGAAAATATGCAGAGTGGATATAGATAAATGGAAAAGTGATTGATAAACAGGTAGAGGACAATGTGCAAGAAGGATAGAGGTAATTGGAAAAGTGACTGATAAGAAGGGATTAATGGAGAGTAAGAAGGCAATACGCAAAGATAGATAGGGATAAATGGAAAAGGAAACTATTAAAAGGTATTTCTGAAAAGGAAGAGGACAATCTGGAGGGATGGATAGGGATAAATGGAAAGGGATCAACTTAAATGGAGATGCCTATATGCAGGAGTAGATAAGAATCAATAGAAAAGGGATTGATGGAAAGGCAAAAGATATAATGCAGGGATCTACAGGAATAAATAGAACCAAGAATTATGGAAAGGGATTACAGAAAAGAGAGAGGATAATATGCAGGGATGGATAGGGATAAATGGAAAACGTGTCAATGGAAAGGGATTGGCGGAAAGGGACACATCATTATGCAGGGATAGAGATCAATGTAACAGGGATAAATGGAAAAGGATTTATTGGAAAGGCATATGGAAATGTTAAGGATCAGATAGGGATAGATGGAAGAGGTCAATGGAAAGGGATTGACGGAAAAAGGAGGAAAATATGAAGGGGTGAACAGGGATGAATAGAAAAGGAATTAATAAGAATGCAGATGACATAATGGAGGGATCTATAGGGATGGGTAGAAATAAATGGAAAAGGAGTTAAAGGAAAGGGATTGATGGAAAGCAAAAGAGCAATATGCAACGATATGTAGAGGTGAATAAAAAAATATATTAAGGGAAATGGGTTACTGGAAAGGGAGATGCTAATATGCAGGGTTAAACAGAGATAAGTGAAAATGGATTGATAGAAAGAAATTATTGGAGAGATATGGGACAATATCCGGTATCAGATAATAATAAATAGAGAAAGGATAAATAAAAATGGAAAAGACAATATGCAGGGATGGGTAGAAGTAAATGAAGATGGGATAATTGGAAAGGTATTCATGGAAAGAGAGAGGAAAATATTCAGAGACATATAGAAGATAAATAAAAAAGGGAAAAATGGAAAGTGAGAGGAAAATATGCTGGGATGAATAGAGATAGACGCAGAAGGAAATTCTGGAGAGGTATTGCTGGAAAGGGAGAGGAAAATATGCAGGGCTGAGTAGGGATTAATGGAAAGTGATTTATGGAGAAATAGAGGGAAATATGCAGAAATGAATAGGGATAAATGGAAAAGGAGTTAATGGAAAGGGAGTGACGGAAGTGGAAAGGAAAGTAGGCAGGGATGAATAGAGATAAAATAAAAATGGGTTGATGGAAAGAGAGATAATAATATGTAGGGATAAAAAGGGATGAGTGGAAAAAGGTTCAATGGAAAGGGAATGACGGAAATGGGGAGGAAAATATGCAGAGATCCATAGAGATGAAGGAAAAAGGGATTGAGGGAAAGGTAGAGAACAATATGCAGGGATGAATACGGATAACTGGGAAAAGATTTATTGGAAAGGGATTTATGAAAAGTTCGAGGGAAATATTTAGACATGCATAGAGATAAATGGAAAAGCGTTTATTGGAAAAGGATTGATGGAAAGGGAAAGGACAATATGCGGGGATGGACAGAGATAAATGGAAAGGCGGTTCATAAAGAGGGATTGATGTAAATCCAAAGGGAAATATGCAGATATGGATAGGGATTAATTGGAAGGGATTGATGAATAGATAGGGGACAATATGCAGAAATGGGTAGAGATAAATGAAAAAGGGATAATTGGAAAGTAGTTGATGAAAAGGTAGAGGGCAACATTTAGGGACAGACAGGGATAAATAGAAAAGCGATGAATGGAAAAGGATCAATGGAAAAGGAGAGAACAATATATCGGGATGAATAAACATGATCAAAATATGATAATTGAAAATTGAAAAAACAAAATGCAGGGATGGATAGGACCCTCATGGGAGGTTCTGGAAGCTCTTGTGGAAGTTTGGATAGCTCTAGAGATTTTGAATTCCTCTCAAGGCAGTGGTGACATCTTTTCATTTTTGGGTGTCTTTTATTGACAGCTATCGAAAATGTCGTATCAAGATTGAGACATTTGAGCACGAGCTACAAATTTATTGTACGCGTCGTCTAAAGACTACTTTGCGGTAAGTCGGTTTTGTGATTAACGGCGGAGAAAAGCAATATAACACAATGCAGTAGTTAAGGTGTCACAGTGCGGTTGGGCAAGCCGATTATTAGAGATCATAAAATATTGATTGATTTTGCCGCCTAATTTTAACGGCCACCATCAATTATAATTTTCTTTCGAAGCTCCTCTGCCACGCTACGCCGGAAGCTATATATTCAAAAAGAATTTTATTTTTTATTTGGTACACAAAACTTTTAGGTAGATGCGATTGACCAAATATAAGGCATCTGACCAAATCTAACGAGTTTTTGAGAAGGGTAGTGAATAACCCTTTAGAATATACAAAAACGTGTTAAAAATCACCCTAGGGTCTAAGCCTCCTGTCCAGTAGGATAAGCATCGAATCGAGCAAAGGGGCCACTTTTGAGCCAAGTACCATCGAGGGTGAAAACGAAGTACAGCTCGAAATTGAGAAAGGCTGAATCCGTAGAGGGATTAAGGCCAAGAAACTAAAGGGTTTGGGGTGGAGGGTATAGGGGCTAGGGGGTGTAAGTTGGAAAGGCGTTGGAAGGAGTTTGGATGGGCGACGGTCTTCCTCAGCCTCTCGAAAGTGGAATGGACTCCAGGGGATGAGTTCGAAGAAGGAAATAAATACGAGAAGCCGACGAGAGAAACACAAACAGTAATTACGAATATCTCGGCCGGGGATCGAAAAGACATCGCAAATCTTTAACTGGTTTCAGCCTTCTGCTTCCGATGCTCTTTCCCTTTTTGGTACTCACCCCTTCTTCCGATTTCTCACCCCCTGTCTTCAAGTCTCGTTCTTCAGCATTCGGTAACGGAATCTACCCCTTTCTACCTTCGAAACCCTCTTGGTCGTACTTTCGGATTAACCCTCTCTTTTCCTCACCTCATTTCGTGTCGAAAACTTATTAGTAATTACGGTAGATATCTGAGAGTTGGATCGAAAGAGGAGAATCTTGGTCTTTCCTCTCGAGTCTCTCCTCTTTCTCTTCAGAAGTTTGCCTTTTTGTCTTTAGGGGCTATCCACAAATTGCGTGAGAGAATTTCTAAGAATTTCTAAGAATTTCAAGTAATTCTTTCCCCTCTCAAATTGTTGTAAATGTATTTTTTATGTGATAATTGATGATATGTGAATAGATTGTTTACATAATAATAGATTGCAATTACATGCTAGAAAACAAGGAATCCTAAGGATAGTAAGGGACAATTTTGGATATTTGTCAATTGTTTCTACAAATTAAAAATAATGTTGTTAAAAACTAAGCTTGGTATGAAAAAGTATCCAAAAAAATAAGTCTGCGAACACATAATTTGATAATTGTGTTGAAATTATGTTCCATATATATTAGAAAAGAAGGAAAAGAAATTTTAACCTTGTACATCCATGGCCGCATTATTTAAAAATATTGTTCTATACTTAGCATAGATTTATAATAATTTATCATATCCAGCATTTAAAATTGACAAATTTAAAAATTCAACATTTATAATTAAATAGGTTCAAATGCTTCGACTTCTAAAGTGATTAGCATATTGAAAATTAATTGATTTTAACTTCGAAGATTAGAAATAAATAATTTCAGGCTTAGAATATTTAGAAGGGTAAAAAGTAATTGTGAATTTTTTCAAGTTTGAAGATATGATTACAAGATTTAAAAATTGAAAAATTAAAAATATTGAATGATTTTTCAAATCGACCAATTAAATTTTGCAATAAATGAACCAATTCATATTTTTGAAGTGTTTACATGCACCGAATATATTCAGCTATTCATATCGAAATTTTGGTATACTTAGTCACAGCCTCATATTTTACTTTATTATTTTTTTTCGACTAAATCTATTTTCAAATTCGCAAAATAATTGTTGACAGAAGCAGTAATTTTCTAGAATTAAATAAATCAATTTTTATTTTTTCAACACTCTGCAGTATCAATAAAATATTTTATAGTAAAATTGAAAATAAATACTGTGTATAAATTTATTTTTACCTAAATCTTCTATAGAAGCTTAAATAATAAATAAATACCTAATTCAAAAATGGAGAAATTTATTTTTCTGCGCGGAATAAAAA
Organism: Andricus grossulariae; assembly: GCA_011634705.1. Taxonomy (NCBI): domain Eukaryota; kingdom Metazoa; phylum Arthropoda; class Insecta; order Hymenoptera; family Cynipidae; genus Andricus; species Andricus grossulariae. The sequence continues at coordinate 243,110,585 of JAABKJ010007545.1, read as the reverse complement.
GGAATAAAATTTCAAAATTTATATACGCTATTTATGTTTTTTCTAACCTGTAATTTTCATAAAACCCTTCTTGAGCTAAATTTGATTGAATTTTCAAATTTAATCCTTAAAAAACATTATATTTTATGATAAAAAGTTCAAAAGTTACGAAACATATATTTATTTAAAAAATATTTTCTTAAAAACGGTTTTCTTAAAAAAAAAATATTTTAGCGATATCACCCATAGATAAATTTACATTCATCAAAATTCAACTATGTTTAAAAAATGTCTAAGGAACGATGATAAAAAAAATTTCAATTGCAAAACATTTTCTGCAAATAAATTTATTTTGTAAGTCTTAAAACATTTTCAATACAAATGATATTTTTAATTGAAATAAACACATTAGTAATATCATTTCGATTTTCAAAATCATAAAAAACTATTTTTTCCGATATGTAATTTTTGGCACAACAACCTTAAACTTGCAAAGCTCATGATTCAAGGTCTAGAAATTTAACAACCGCAAGAAGAACAAAATCAAAGAATTTAAAGTTGAAATTCTCAATTTTAAGCAAAGACAATTTTGAATCGATGGAAACTTCTATGGATTATTTTAAAAATTTGGACTGGAAATATTTAAAGATGTTCCCAATATTCGTATTAGTTTAAAAACGTTATGACTTGCTTATATGTACGGTTATTTTTATTAAACACTCAGAAAAAATTAGAAATTTAAAAGGAATTTTTTCGTTTGATTTATAATTTTTTGAAAATGTGCAAGAAACATGTTTTTTGGATTGAGTTAAATGCACACATTTTTGAAAAAAGTTGAGTATGTCGAACCTGAAATATCTTCAGGTTGAAGCAAAAAAAAAATTATTTTGCTGCCCCAATATCCCGAAATTCCTAAATCACGAAAGAATTGTTTTGTGGAAAAGAAAAATGATAACATGTTTATCTGGTTCGAGCTGAAGAAATTTTGCAAAAAATTTTGTTTTAATCTCTACTTTTATACTAGTGTTCTTAGATTTCTTAAACTTGTACTAGAATTGTTCTAGAAACTTGTTCAAGAATTGTTCTAGAAACTGGTTCTAGAATTGTTCTAGAAACTTGTTCTAGAATTGTTCTGAAACTTGTTCTAGAATTGTTCTAGAAACTTGTTCTAGAATTCTTGAACCCATAGATAACCTTTTTTTTATTTTTCAAAAATTTGAATTTTCAAATCCGAAGATCGAACAGAAGATATTGTCCAAACGAAGAAAGGTTTTGCAGGTGAAATGTTGGTATAGGTAGGCAACTTTTCCGTGGAATTAAAATTCAATAAAAAACCAAAGTTGGAGAACGAACTGACCTAGTCAGCAAACAGCTACCACCGATTCAAGCAAATTTCGTTATATTATTTTTCTTTTTATAGCCCCGGGCGGAAACCCTTTTAGTTTCGGTCAGGTTTCATGTCCGTCAGTCCGTCTGTCGCACTTTTTCCCCGAAAGAGGACGGTCAAGGGGGTTAAGGGGTAGTTAGTGAGTGTGGAGTGCTGGTAAGTGCGGAGAGTTGGTGAGGGCGAGGAGTTTGTGAGTTTGCAAGTGCGGAGAGTTGGTGAGTGCAAGGAGTTGGTGAGTTGGTAAGTGCGGAGAGTTGGTGAATGTGGAGAGTTAGAGAGTGCGGAGAGTTGGTGAGTGCGGAGAGTTGGTAAGTGCGAAGAGTTGGTGAGTGCGAGGAGTTTGTGAGTGCGAAGAGTTGGCGAGTGCAAGGAGTTGGTGAGTTGGTAAGTGCGGAGAGTTGGTGAGTACAAGGAGTTGGTGAATACGGAGAGTTAGAGAGTGCGACGAGTTGGTGAGTGCGGAGAGTTGGTGAGTGCGGAGAGCTGGTGAGTGCGGAGAGTTCGAGACTGCGGGGAGCTGGTGAGTGCAGGGAGTTGACGAGTGCGGGAAATTGGCGAGAGCGGGGTGGGGCGCGGGGAAGAGAAGTTGAGGGATTCCCGACTACTTTATTAGTTGTCCCAACCATTTTTTAGTGTTCTTCGGTATAGAGAAATTTTTAGACGAGCCTAATCTTTTCTTGACTGTCCCTTCTTGTCCCTCTCATTCCTTTGGTCTATCTTTTTCTATCTTCCTCAAGATTTTCCTTCCAGATTTCCCATCTCTCTTCCCACCCTCACTTTTCTTCTCACACCGTCGCGATCTCATCCTACTTCAGGTTTCCTTTAATTCAGCGTCTCTCGCGCTTCGATGACTTCTGGTAAATAGCGCCACGCTGAGGAAAAGCAACCGGTTACTAGCAGGGATTTTCGACCGCGGTCGTGTTTAGCCGTGTCGGCGGCGCTACCCGCGGCGGTGGTAATAATTAATCGCAATGCGACATATTCCAGGAGCAATTTCAACCCCGTGCCTCTTTCTCCGCGACCCTCGAATCTATTCGAGCGTCAAAGAGCCGTTTCGTGCTTCGAGGAGAGCCGATTCAGGAACGAGAAATATAAAGGATCAAACAGGGAGAGAGAAAAAGTTGAAATAATGCTTTGAGTAAACTCCTTCTGATTTGTTTGAAGACTGAACATTCCCTGGATTCTTATAGTTTCGAGTGCTTTACTGACTCTCGCGAAAAAGAGTCCAAGGGTTTTGTAATTTTATTAAATGTACTTAACTCACTTTGAGGGAAAAGCTTTATTGTCTTAATTGAACGAAATCATATTTGATCCTTGTTATTTCTTTTTTGAAGTTTATTTCTTTTAATTAATATAACTGGCCTCATGTTTGTGATAAACTTTTTCCGCAGAATTTAAATTTCCGTATTTTTTTCCGGCATTCTTTATTTTCAATTATCAGAACCCATCCTTTTGTTCTTGGAAAAAAATTGCTGGAAAAAATTAGTGAGTGCGGGCAGTAGGTGAGTGTGGGGAGTTGGTGAGTGCGGGGAGTTGGTGCGTGCAGGGAGTTGATGAGTGCTAAAAGTTGGTGAGTGCGGAGAATTGGTGAGTGCAGGGAGTTAGTGAGTGCGGAGAGTAGGTGAGTGCAGGGCGAGGGTGAGTGCGGGGAGTTAGTGAGCGCGGGGGCGTAAGAGTAAAGATATAGGGTAGAATGGGGAGTAAGGGGAGTATATAGGGAGAGGGGACTGAAGGGAAACTGAGGGAAAATACTTTTTAAGAAACATTGTAGAAATTGTAGATCTAGTGGAAATAAAAAAAAGGTTCATATTCCAAAAAAACAGTTTTTTTGTTGTTGTTGTGATTGTTCATTTTATCACGGTGAAAAATCACGAAAATACTTTCGAAAATATTTTAAAGTTTCTCATTTTTTTCCTATTTCTTCAACTATATCAACAATTTAATGACCGGACTATTAATTTTCAAAGAAAAGAGATTTAATCTTGTAATATTTTTGAAATAAAATCTTTTATAAGCAGAATAAAATAATTTTGAATCAAATTTTTTAATTTATTTAATCCAATAATGAAATTACTTTTCTACAATAAAAATGAATTTTCATTCCAACAGGACAAATTTTTAACAAAACAGTTAAATTTCCGATCAAAACGGATGAGTTTCTAACAAAATAGTTCAATTTGCAAGAGAATAATTAAATTTCCAACAAAATAGTTGAGTTTTTAACTAAATTTGGTTAATTTTCAACCTGCAAAGATGAATTTTCAATCAAATGATTAAACTTGAAAAAGAAAGGATTATATTTCATCCAAAAAGAGTTCCTTTTTTACCCAAATAATTGAATATTTTAGAAGACAGTTCAATTTTAAACGACAGAAGATTAATCCAACGGGACAAATTTTTAACAAAACAGTTGAATTTTTGACTAGGAAAAAGGATTGTTCAACAAAATAGTTCAATTTTCAAGAGAATAATCAAATTTTGAACAAATAGTTGAGTTTTTAACCAAATTGTTCAATTTTCAACATACAAAGATGAATTTTTCAATAAAATGATTATGTTCAAACAAAGGGATTCAATTTTCAAAAAAAGGAATAAATTTCAACAAAAAACAGTTGCATTTTCAACCGAATAATGAAATTTGTTGTATAAAAATTCAATTTTAAACGACAAAAAATGAATTTTCAATCCAAAAGTACTAATTTTCTGTTCAAATATACATATGTTTGAAAAAACAGTTAAATTTACTCACCCACAAATATGACTTTTTAACAAAATAGTTGAATTTTCAACAAATAAATTATATTTTCAACAAAATAATAGAACTTGAAACAAAAAGAGAAGAATTCTAAACCAAAGATATAATAGTAAAATTTGTAATAAAAAATAATAAACTTTACATTGAAAATAATGAATTTTCAAACAGAAAATATTACTTTTTTTACCCGAAAATGAATTTTTCATCCAAAAGGACGAATTTTCTATCCCAAAAGATGACTCTGTAACGAACTAGTTGTATTTTTAACAAAATTAATTAATTTTCAACCAAATAGTTATTTTTTAACCAAACACGATGAATTTTGTACCAAAAATATAATAAAAGACTCTTCAATTATAAACAAATAACATTTAACAAAAAAGGTGAGTTGTCTACCAAAATATGAATTTTCAATTCGAAGGGACGTACCTTCTATCCAAAACGAAAAAAAAATTCAATGAAAAAGTTCAATTTTCAAACAGAAAAGATTACCTTTTAACAAAACAATTAAATTTTCAAACAATCAGTAGCATTTTTAACCAAAAGAGAAAAATTTTGAAACAAAAATATAATAGTAGAGTTTTCAAGTGAAAAAAATTATCATTCAAGCAAAAAAGATTATTGTCTAATAAAATAATCAAATTCTCAACAAAATAGTTGATTTTTTAAATTGATTTTTCACCAAAAAATAGTTGCATTTTTAATTAAATAGTTGAATCTTCAAACAAAAAGACAAATTTTTTAAAAGACAGTTGAATTTTTGATTCGAACCTGAAATTTCTTCATCTTTAACCAAAGAAACATGTTATTATTTTTTATTCATGGGAAACATTTTTTTGTATTGTTTATAACGTTCCAAAATCGTAAAAAAAATATGAAATATGAAACTTTTTTTAAACTCTGTGCATATGACTCAATACAAAAAAAAACATGTTTTTGCACATTTAAAAAAAAAAAAATTATTATTGAGCAAAAAATTTATTTTTAAATTTCGCAGTTTTTTTATTATTGTTCACTAGAAAAAGCTGTGAATATGATAAATTTGTCATAATTTTTGTATCAATAGGAAATATTTTGAATTTGAAATTGTTAAATTTTATTCTCATAATTTTTTTTTAAAGATTTCATATATTTTAGCATTTTTACTCCGCCCTACTCTTCAGTGCTCTCAAATTAAAAATTGCTCAAGTTATAACATTTAATATTGCAGTTGACGAATTTGGAATATTTCACTTTTTAACCCGTCGAGTAAACACAGGGCCAATTTGACCGACAACAATTTTTTGACCAAGAAATAGTTTCCATATACACTTTTAGCTTAAAATATTAACAATTAAAAAAATTACAATTTTTTTCGTAAAATTCAATTTTTCAAGCAAAAACATTTTTGCGTGAATAATATTAAGTATGTTAAAGACTTTAAAGACACTCATAATACTTGTAAATTACTTAAAAATACTTGCAAGTATACCTCTAAATTTTGTTAAGTAAAAAGGTTCATGGTTCAGCATTTGAAACGTGCACCTTATTTTTTCATAAATAATTTATTCAAATGCTATAATTGCTTTAATTATTATTCAATAATTGGTCTTTTTCATAACACTAGAATAATGTAATAGTAGATAGTTCAACTGAAACAGATTAAAATTTTTAATAAAATATAAATAAATTCAACCCGAAAAGACGAATTTTCAAACAAAATAGTTGCATTTTCTACCAAAAAATATTTCAGTTGAATTTTCAACACCAAAATGTAAATTTTCAACAAAAAAGTTAATTCTCTACAAAAGTAGTTCATTTTTCATCTCAAAAAGAGGAATTTTTAACAACACATTAAAATATTTGACAAAAAAAAAAACGAATTTTCGACCAAAAAAAATAAATTTTCATTTCCTGGCAATAGCATATTCCCGAAATTATACAATAAAAATAATTGTTTTTTAATAAATGTTATTCATTCACTCATAATACAATAATGAAATACTTTAATCAAAACACTTTTTTTTATGTTTATTGTATTTTGTACAATCATTGTTTGGATTTAAAGTAACAATAATTGAAAAAAAATTATCAGTGAAATGTTTTTTTAATTTTTTCTTATTTTCAATTCAAACAATAATGATAAAAAATACATTAAACATTAAAAAAGTTCTTCGATAAAAATATTCCATCATTGTATTTTTAATAAATAAATAATTTAATTTAACAACAACAATTCTTTAAATCGCTTAAATTCGGCGATTTTCTAGTGCTTGGAATTTTAGTGTCGGATATTGTATAATTCGGCAACTTTTTGTCAGAAATTTTATTATTCGTGAATTTTCAAATTCACTACTATTATAAATTGATGGGGGATTTAATTATTCAAAAATTTTCCAAGTCATGATTCCTCAATTTGACCAATTTTATAATTATTTTTGAAATTTTTTATTTTGAATATGTATTTTCTTTTTCGGGAATCTTTATTGGTTGAAAATTAAACTGCCTGGTTGAGAATTTAAATTTTTTGTTTTAAATTCATTTGTTTTCGTTGAAAATTAATTTTTAAACTAAGAATTTAACTTATCCAGTTTTGGTTTAAAATTGATCCTTTTTATTTGAAAATTTAACTACTTAACTATTTGGTTGAAAATATGTATTTCTCAAAAATAATTAACCTTCTTATTCTTCTTCAAATTTTTTGTTTTTTTTGAAAATTCAACTATTAGGTTGAAAATAAGCTTTTTGGTTGAAAATTCATATTGTTAGATTCAAAATTCAACTATATTGCCAAAAAAATCCAACTATTTGGTTGAAGTTTTACGTTTTTTCTTTAAAAATTTAATTGTTTGGTTGAAAATTAACTTTTTGGTTGAAAATTCATTTTTTTGAAATTATTCAACTGTTTGGTTGAAGATTCATATCTTCGGGTTGAAAATTTAACTGTTTTGTAGCACATTGGTTTCTCTTGGCTATGAAAATTCAATAATTTTTTTAAATTTTTTTCCTTTCTCGACTAAAGAAATCTGTCTTGGTTGAAAATTTAATTTCTTTTGTTGAAAATTTGTCTTTTGGTTTAAAAATTCATCTTTATTGGTATAAAATTCAACTATTTCGATAAAATAGGTTATTTTTCATCCCGAAAAGAGGAATTTTTAACAAAACGTTTAAATATTCCACAAAAAAAAAATTTCAACTAAAATGATGAATCATCAACTAAAATAGTTAATTTTTCAGTAAAAAAGTTCATTTTCAACCAAAAAAGATGAATTTTCAACCATAAAAATGAATTTTCAACTAAAATTATGAATCTTAAAAAAAAATTTAAGTGGTTCAACCTTAAACAAAGAAATTGAATTTTCATTAAAAAAATATGAATTGTCAACGAATCATGTAAGAGTACATATTTCAACTAAAAAATATTTTAATATTAAATAAAAAACAGTCGAATTTTCAACACCAAAATATGAATTTTCAAGAAAAAAGTTAATTTTCTACCAAAATTGTTGAATTTCCAACTAAATAATAAAATTCTCAACTAAAAATATAATCGCCAGGAGGAAGGCAAATAAATTACTAACAAAATTTTTATATCAGGGTACCAAAAACTTCATTTTCAAAATTCCCCAACCTCTCAATTTCTTGAACCTGACCAAGTTTTTGAAGTGTCTCTTATAGAAATTCTTTGACTTTGCAAGATTTTTCTCAAAATCCATGACTTTCCCTGGCCAATAAAATTCGCTGACTTTTCCCTGATTTCCAAATTTTCTCTGACCTGCGACCAACCTGAAAATAACAGATTTTCGGTGAAGAACGCTAAAAATTAAATCCCACGAAAAACATCTTCGATGCAAAAAATCGGCCAAGAGAAATCCAAGTTGGCCAAGTAATTTGAAATAAAATATATAAAGAAATTTTTTTATAAAGTACACTATAGAATTTTATTAAATAAATTCAAGGAAGCCATTTTGAACACTATAAAACTTGGCGGAATTGAATGAATAGGCAAAATGATATTAAAAAATTGATATAATAACATAATGCAGTCAAGATCTATAAAGTCTAAAATGGATTTTTTAAATTTATCTTTAAAAAAGTGATGGTATAATTTCATGCCGTCAAGATTTACAATGTGTAAAATGAATTTTCCAAGTTCATCATAAAAAATTGATAGCATAATATAATACCGTCAAGATTTATAATGTCTAAAATGGTTTTTTAAATTTATATTAAAAAATTAATGGTGTAACATAATCTTGTCAAGATTAATAACGTCTAAAATGGCTTTTTAAATTCATCTGAACAAATTGATGGTATAATATATTGCCGTCAAGATTTATAATGTCTAAAATGGCTTTCTAAAATTATCTTGAGAAATTGATGGTATAACATATTGCCGTCAAGATTTATAATGTTTAAAATGGCTTTTTCAAATTTCTTTTTTAAAATTGATGGTATAACATAATCTTGCCAAGATTTATAACGCCAAAAAAGGCTTTTCAAATTTATCTTTAAAAATTGATGGTATAACATACTGCCGTCAAGATTCATAAAGTCTAAAATGGCCTTATAAATTTATCTTAAAATATTGATGGTATAACATAATCTTACCAAAATTTATAACGTCTAAAATGGCTTTCATAAAATTATCTTAAAAAATTGATAGCATAATATAATGCCGTCAAGATTTATAATGTTTAAAATGGCTTTTTTAAATTTATTTTTCAAGATTGAAGGTATAACATAATGCCGTCAAGATTTATAATGTCTAAAATGTCTTTTTAAACTTATCCTCAAAAATTGATGGTATAATATAATCTTGCCAAGATTCATAACATCTAAACTGGCTTTTCAAATTTATTTTAAATAATTGATGGTATAATATATTGCCGTCAAGATTTATAATGCCTAAAATGGCATTTTAAAGTTATCTTTTAAAATTGATGGTATAATATAATATCGTCAAGATTCATAACGCCTAAAATGGCCTTTCAAATTTATCTTAAAAAATTGATGGTATAATATAATGCCGTCAAGATTTATGAGGTTTAAAATTACTTTTTCAAATTTATTTCCAAAAATTGAAGGCATAATATAATGCCGTCAAGATTTATAATGTCTAAAATGTTTTTTTTTTTTAATTTATCTTCAAAAATTGATGGTATAACATACTATTGCCAAGATTCATAACGTCTAAAATGGCTTTTTAAATTTATCTTAAATAATTGATGGTATAATATAATGCCGTCAAGATTTATAATGTTAAAGATGGCTTTTTCAAATTTATATTAAAAAATTAAAGGTATAACATAATCTTACCAAGATTTATAACGTCTAAAATGGCTTTTCAAAATTATCTTAAAGAATTGGTCGTAGAATATAATGCCGTCAAGATTTATAATGTTTAAAATGGCTTTTTCAAATTTATTTTCCAAAATTGAAGGTATAACATAATGCCGTCAAGATTTATAATGTGTAAAATGTTTTTTTAAATTAATTTCAAAATATTGATGGTACAATATAATCTTGCCAATATTTAAAACATCTAAAATGGCTTTTTAAATTTATTTTAAATAATTGATGGTATAATATAATGCCGTCAAGATCTATAATGTCTAAAAAGGCTTTTTGAATTTATCTTGAAGAATTGATGGTATAACATAATCTCGTCAAGATTCATAACGTCTAAAATGACCTTTCAAATTTATCCTAAAAAATTGACGGTATAATATAATGCCGGCAAGATTTCTAGTGTTTGAAATGACTCTTTCCAATTTATTTCCAAAAATTGAAGGTATAATATAATGCCGTCAAGATTTATAATGTCTAAAACGTTTTTTTTTTTAATTTATCTTTAAAAATTGATGGTATAACATAATCTTGACAAGATTTATAACATCCAAAATGGCTTTTCAAATTTTTCTCAAATAATAATTGATGGTATAATATAATGTCGTCAAGATTTGGTATAACATGGTATAACATAATCTTGCCAAGATTTATAACGTCTAAAATGGCTTTCTAAATTTATCTTGAAGAATTGATGGTATAACATAATCTCGTCAAGATTCATAACATCTAAAATGGCTCTTCAAAATCATTTTAAAAAATTGATGGTATAATATAATGCCGTCAAGATTTATAATGTTTTAAATGACTTTTTCAAACTTATTTCCAAAAATTGAAGGTATAATATAATGCCGTCAAGATTTATAATGTCTAAAATGTTTTTGTTTTTTTTATCTTTAAAAATTGATGGTACAACATAATCTTGCCAAGATTTATAACATCCAAAATGGCTTTTTAAATTTATCTCAAATAATTGATGGTATAACATAATCTCGTCAAGATTCATAACGTCTAAAATGACGTTTTAAATTCATTTTGAAAAATTGATGGTATGATATAATGCCGTCAAGATTTATAATGTTTAAAATGACTTTTTCAAATTTATTTCCAAAAACTGAAGGCATAATATAATGCCGACAAGATTCATAACGTCTAAAATGGTTTTTTATATTTATCTTAAAAAATTGATGGTATAATATAATGTCGTCAAGATTTATAATGTTTAAAACGGCTTTTTCAAATTTCTTTTTAAAAATTGATGGTCTAACGTAATCATGCCAAGATTTATAACGTCTAAAATGGCTTCTTCAAATTTATTTGAAAAAATTAAAGGTATAATATAATGCCGTTAAGATTTATTATGTAAAAATAGCTTTTATAAATTTATCTTAAAAGATCGATATAATAAGATAATGCCGTCAAGATTTATAAGGTCTAAAATGGCTTTTTCAAATTTATATAAAAAATTGATGGTATAATATACCATCAAGATCAATGATGTCCAAAATGGCTCTTTCAAATTTATCTTAAAAAGTTGTTGGTATAATAAAATGCCGTCAAAATTTATAATGTGTAAAATGGCCTTTTCATGTCCACCTTAAAAAATGTATGGTATAATATAAGGTTATCAACAATTATAATAATGTTTCAAATAGCTTTTTAAAATTCATGTTTACAAATTCCATAGGGTACTTTCAAACCAAAAGTTTCTTACTATATTTTATTATTAACATTTTTTTCCAAATTCAATATGCTCTTGCTATATAACTTTTTTCTTTTGTGAAAATATAACAAGGAGTGTAAGAAACCTGTCAAGGAAAATTTCTCAAATAAAGCGCAACAAAGGAACCAGCAATCCTTTTTTGTATTTTTTGTAACTTTGAAGAGATTTTCTTTGTAAGAAGAAGAAAGGACTCGAATGCCATTTTAGAAATCCAGTGATTCGTTATTAATGTGTGCCTTTGGTTTATAAACGAGTAATAATTTATTTCTTTTTTAGTTTTTTAGATTATTCTTGGATTTGTTAACAGGACTTCGTGACGTTTTATTTAAATGAAATCGGTTTTCATCAATAATTCATTGGCGAGTAAGTATCAAGGCTGCCAATCATCAAGTTCTGTACTTCTGTAATCTACATCACTTGAGTGATTCATGGCTCTTCAGGAAGTTAGATTGCTACCTTTACCTGTTCACAGCTAATTACTTATACAACAGGCAAATTGCCGATCGATGATCCTTAAACGACAAGCCGTATTATAATAATAATCTCTGATAATAATTAATAACATTGTAACATAATTACTTCAACTTTTCATTTCCAAATTTTATATAGATCATTATTATAAAACTTTTTTATGGATGCACCTCGAATAACGGCTATTTTTTCACTCTATATAAATAAATATTGGCTTGAGAAGAAAAAGTCCTAAATAAAATTTGTTTATTATTATCGAAGTAAAAATTCTTGTTTTAGGAATTTTGGAATATTGGAATTTTTCGCGATATAGGAATGTATTAAACACCACGAAAAAAATTGTTTATATAAAAAGCACACATAAAAAAAAATTTCTTTGGTTCGAGCTAAGGAAATGTCTGGTTTGACATATTCAAGCTTTTTTCTCAAAAAGTATGGATTTAACTCAATAAAAAAATATAATTTTGCTTATTAAACAAAAAATTCGTGATTTAGGAATTTCAGGATTTTTTGCGAGATTGGAATGTTTTAAACACCGCAAAAAATGTTGTTACATAAAAGCAAAATAATATGTTTTTTGGCTCAATCTGAAGAAATTTCAGGTACGACATATTCAACTTCTTCCAAAAAAGAGTGCTTTTAATTCAATAAAAAAAAACATGTTTTTGCACATTTTCAAACAATTCTAAATTGAGAAAAAATGTTCTTTTAAACTGCTTTGACTAATTTTTTTTCAATGTTTGTAGAGTATTAAAGTTCAATCAGAAGAAAAAAGGTTGGAAAGCGAACCGGCATAGGCTAGTTATAATCCTCTTTTCACTCTCTACTGATTTTTTTTTAATGTCTGAAATTTTAATATAAGACAATGTCAAAGTATAATCTCGGTAATTTATTGAAAGAATATTATTTTCTCTTAAACTCGTGAAGAGTTCGAGCATACATAAAAAAAATCCAATTACAAAACTTTAATCATGCGGGTCGTCATAATTTCAACTTTGAAACATTGATCATTTCCAGCACGCGTAAACCAGGAAAAAGTAATAACTCAGAATTCCGTATCACGAGGAAAGTTCTTCTCATTTCTTGTGAAACCCTTAAACTCTTTCCCACATAGAAAAAAAGTTGAACTACATATATATATATATATATATATAACCAAAACCATATAAAACCATACAAAAATAATAAAAATATCAAAACCATATAAAGTATGGAAGAATTTGAAAATCCTGCTTCCAAGTAATAAGAAGATTTTGTATTAGAGTTCATGAATGTAACATATATATATATATATATATACATGTATTTTTTAAATTTTATCCTCAATAATTATCCATTAAATGTAAGAAGTATGACATAAATGTAATATTTATTACCAGTAGTAAAATGGACGCGCGTGAAGTGCGTCATCACGTCCCTGCATTTTTATTTCTGAACATTAAAGATATAAGCAATTTAAAAATCTATTATTTGAAATTTTTTTCATATATGAAGAGCGCTAAAAACAAAAACATATATTTAATGATTTTTAATTGAACTGCTTCGAATTGGATGCTTCGAGTATCGCAGATATAAGATTTTTGTTATCTTCACAAAAAGATCTTTCTCAAAGATGAAAAATTGTAAATTAAATGTTTGAACATTGGACAATTTCTTCAGAAGGAAGTTGAAGTAGTATTTTAAATTTAAATTTTATTTTTCTGATTAAAAGCGTCCAACATTGAATAATTAAAAATTAAGATTTTTTAAAATTAAAATTAAGAATTTTTTAATTAAAAATTTTGTTAATTAGGATTTTTCAAAGCTTCTGAAATACAAAATAAGAAGAAGGCAAAAGTCTATTATCAAACTAATTTTTAAATATTAAAAGGGCTCGAGATAAAAAAATATATATTCAACGATTTTGAATTGAAAATGTTCCAACTTCCAAGTCAAACAATTTTAGATTTGGTAACATTTGGAAAAAGAACAATATTTTGAATGAAATGAAAAGACATTGTACTTGCACTATTCATAAATAAAGGCGTTTAAAATTGAATGATTTGAAATTGAAAGTGTATGAAGATGAAAAATCTTAAATCAGAAGTTCTCAAAATTAAAAAATTTCAGACAAAATTTTTGAAAATTTTACAATTTCATTAGAAACGAGTAGAATTGAGAGTCGCATGAAAAGTCGTACAAAAGGAGTTATATTTTGAATTCCATATTCTCGAAATTGAACGATTTCAGATTAAAATTTCGAAAATCGGACAATTTCAAAATGTTAAAAAGTGTATAATTTCATATTAGAATATTGAAAACTCGATCATTTAAAATTCAAAACTACAATTTTGAAAGTTGGACAATTTCTTTAGATAGGACTTGAAATTGTATCTTGAATTAAAGAATCTCGAAATTGGACGTCATATTAACATTTCTAAAATAAGACAATTTCAAAATATTTGCAATTTAATAATTTCAGATTAGAGACTCGAAAACTGCATCATTTAAAATTCAAAGGGATTAACATTTTATTAATTCTAGCTAAAAGCGTTTAAAAATGAATAATTAAAAATGGGAAACTTTTGAATTTCAATCATTTTTAATGCCAAATAATCGAAATTTGACAACTTGTAATTTAAAAATTTTACATCACAACCTCTCAAAATTGAAAAATTTCAGAATTCAATTTTCAAAAAGGGACAATTTCTTTACAAAAAATTTGAAATTGTACTTTGAATCGAAGAATTTGAAAATTAAACAATTTCAGATTAAAATTGCGGAAATAGGACAATTTCAAAATGTTCAACATCGAATAATTTCAGATAAGAATTGAAGGCTGGATTATAAGGAATTGAAATGTGATTATTTCTAATAGTTTGAAATCGAAAACTTTTGTGTTTAAATCATTGTTGATTCTGAGCGATTATAATTTGACTATTTGAAATTTAAAAGTAAATTGAACGTTTCAAGGTCAAAGCTTCTAAAATTCTAGAATTTTACGTTTCTTCATATACAAAAAATTATAATTTAATATTCAAATTGATTGAACAAATATATTGAGATCAAAAAATAAATTCACTATCATTTTCACCATTCAAAATAGAAAAATTTCCAATTATAAACACTTAAAATTACATTATTTTTAACAAACGTTCGAAATGAAGCAATTTTTAATGTGAAATATTAAAAATGAAAACATTTTTACTACAGAGCGTTGGAAATTAATTATTGATTTTTTTAAATCTTCAATACAAATCGGAGAATTTCAAAAACATTACATTGAAAATTAAAAATTAAAAAAAGAATACAAAACAAGATCGGTATGATTCCAATTTTTGAAATTGCTCAATTCTAAGCATTTCAATTCGAATATTTTTTAAGTTGAGTATGAAATGTTCAATATTTTTGAACATTTTCAATAAAAAAATAATTCAATTTTTAGTGCCTAGTTTTAAAATCTTTTGATTTTTCAGGCTTCAATTTCACAAATTATTATCTTAATTTTTCTTGAATTTATTCTGGAGGCATTATTCTGAATTAATTACAAATCCTTTAGAATATTCAAATCTGAAATTATTCAATAAAAAACTGACTATCATGGCTTACAAAATGAATTTTTGTAATTTTGAAAGATTGATAGTGAAATTGTCCTGATCTTCTAACCTTAAGGTATTAATAGCTTTGAATACCTTTAAATTTAAAGAAAAAAACCCAAGTTTTTTTTTGGTTAAAAAAATCCCTAATTTAAAAAAGAAAAACTTCGATTGTTTTTTTCCCCCAGTTTTGACTATTTTTGAACTTACTAATTTAATTATCTATCAAATATGTAATAATTAACTATTGCTCATCAATATTAATTCAAAGATTAATTCACAATAATATTCTGAATTGTAATGCCATTAATAACATAATTTTAATAATAAGTTACAAGTATTCAATAATGTGCTTTAATTATCTAGCAAATAATAATTTATTATTGCTAATTAACATTCATCAAATCTTTAGCAGGCTTGACCGAAAAAGAAAAGGTCAATACTTTTTTTTTTAATATTTAGTAATTTAATTCATAGATTAAGGATTAAAAATCCTAAAGTTTTATAATTATTCAAGGCAGAAAGTCTCAAAATTTAAGTATCAATGTTGAAAGTTTTAAAAAGTGAGCTTTCGATCTTGAAGACCTTACATTTCTTAGCCCTCTTTTACCATCTTATAAATATATTAATTTATTAATAAGTACACGGTCGATTTTAAGGCTTTCAAAATTGATGGTCTTCGAATTTAATAAGTTCCATTTTGCTTTTTTTAAGTTTCAATATTTCCATGATGAAGCATATTTCTTTAATTGCTTATAAAATAAATAGATTCATAAATAAATTTATCACTCATTCCTAGTTTTAAAAATTATATCTTTAATAATTTTTGCATATTTTTGTATAAAATTGTCCAACTAATTAATTAAACTGACAGAGCGGAATACATAAGATAATTACTGGTGTATATTTTTGATAGAGACTAGTCTACTAATAATTAGCATTCAATTGATCAAGTATTTGCATAATCATTAGTAAATAAAAAATTCAAAAGAAGTTAGATTTATGGAACAGAAATATAAAAACACACAATTGAATTGATTATACGAAATCCATCTGGAAGCATAAATCATTTTAAATACAATCCTCAATATTTTACAAGTTAATTTTTTTATGAAATTATGATAGTCAAATTAAGTATACAATGGTGGCGTGAACAGGAAAATGGAATTTTCCGAAGTTTTAAATCAACTTTAATTCATCCGATCCACCTTCACGGTTCAGTTAATAATATTGCATGCGTCTGAAACACACAGATTGGAATCACTATTTTTTTAGAAACCTCTAATAAGCAAGACGTAAAAAGAATATCAAAACATCTAATCCAAGAAGATTTTATTTTTTCTAGATTTTTGCGTGATAAGAAAATAATTTGTTTTAAATTGAACTGACTTTCAGAATTGAAATTGTAAAACTTACGCTATTTTAACTTGAAACGCTCTTTCGAATATATTTATATTTTAAGCTTTTAAAACTGAAAGTCTTAAAATTTCTTTGAGCTGCTTTAATTTTCGAGGTTCATTTTCGAGGTTTGAAAAAATTTAAAGTTGGTTTCAATATCCCGGGAATTTCAGCAGTAAAAATTTAAGGTCATGAATACTAAACTTTTTACGATTAAAATTCTGACGATTTCGAGTTTTCGAGACAGCAAGTCTTACAGTTTAGAGCGTTAAGGCTCTTAAAACGACTTGGGTTATTGCTAGATCCACAATACATCTACAAGAATGCATTTTTTGATATAATATTACAACCATATAATCTAAAGGCAATTATACTGGCCGGAACATGGCGATTTTTTTTATTTTATTTTTTTTTATTTGAAAATTAAATGTTTTTTGCGCCTCTAAAATGTAACACGCTAACTATATTGTATGCCGGGCTGCAGTCACCCGGTCGCACCAATTCTGCAAGTAGCATGTCTTCGTCGCTTTGAGAAATATATAATATAATAATTTAATACTATGCAATAATAAAAATAAATAATAATATATAATAATAAGAAAAAGTTTTCTTTTTCGTAACTTACCATCAAAATTTAGTGCAGTTTAAAATAACAAATTAATAAATAATAATAAATTGGAAAAGTAGATATTTATCAAATATTTCTGAAGAACTGTGAAAAACTGTGAAAATCTGTTTAATATTAGAATTTTTGTGTTGAACAAAATTTCCGAATAATAAACTCAAGTAAAGTGACAATTACAATGTTTGATATTACGCAAAAATTATTTAAGTAAACTGTTTTTACCACTTGGTAATTAAAAAAATATTTATTTTGCTAGTATGTATGGAGTAAAAGGAGGCAATCGAGGCAATTGCCTCCTCGATTGCCTCATTTTATATTTTATATTTTCGAAAAATTATCATTACATATTATTATTTACTTTTATTATTGTATTATATTGTATAATTATGTTATATATTACTCTTAGCGACGAAGACACGCTACTTGCAGATTCGATGCGACCGGGTGACTGCACGGCATACACAATAGTTAGCGTATTGCATTTTACACGCGCAAAACGCTCAATTTTCAAATGAAAAAAAAAAACATTTTTCAAAAAAATCTCTACGTTGCGGCCGGCATAATTGGCATCAGATTATGTGGTTGAAATATTAGATTAAACAATGCATTCTTGTAGACATATTATGTATCTGGCGAAAACCCGAGTCGTGTTAAGAGCCTTAAGCATTCATCCTACATTATTATTATATCATTAAGCCGTTTCCCTTTCGGGGTAGGCGTGAATTGCTCGGTTGGAAAGTAGTGACGTGTGGATGGGTATATAGGTGAAGGAACTTTACTATATCAAGTGTATATTACATATATTTATTTCTGTACCTCGGTCTGGGGCTGCTTATTCAGATATTGCAGAATAATGTACACATTTTATTTTTCATGATTACTTTAATATTTGTTTCTTCTTTTGCATTAAATTTATTTTCAGCTACCCTGAAAAATGTATCATTTCAATACATTTATATTATTACAATTCATAATATGCATTGGCATTGAAACATACGTATTTTTATCATCTTGTTCTTATAATTTGAAAATGCGTATCCTATTTAAAAGAAAAAAATTATTAAACATTTTATTGCAACTTGTGTCGTTTTTCCATAAATTTAATTTATTTTTAATGTTATTTTTTACGATTCAAACTAAAAAGACGCATCTTAGCGTAAGGTGGTTTCAGGCAAATTTGTAGATATAATTTAGGCGAAATTTTTTTTTCAATAAAATGTTATTGTGGCTTGTGTCCTTCTTCCAAAAATTAATTGTTTTATTTTAAATATATTTTCATAACAAGAGTTTATAACATATTTGAAGATATTTTTTGGCTAAACAACTTTCGTCTCTTGTGTCGTTTTTCCAAAGAATTAATTTTTTTATTTTCAATCTTATTTTTTTCACCATTAAAAGAAAGTCTACTCGTCCTTTCTAAAAATTACTAACAAGAAATTTGTAGATCCGTTTTGGGTGAACAACTTTTGTCGATTAATTTTTTTCGTACCTTGTGTCGCTTTTCAAAAAATTTAATTTTTTTATTTTGAATGATATCTTTTACGATCAAAACTAAAACAACGCGTCCTATCAATAAATTATTGATGACAAATTTGGACGAGTTTTCAATCTTTTTCGGAAGAACAACTTTTGTACATTCATATTTTTCATAGCTTGTGTCGTTTGTGCAAAAATTTAATTTTTCAATTTTTAATGTTTTTTACGAATAAAACAGAAACTACGCATCCTATCAAAATATGATTAATGACAAATTTGTAGCTCCTTTTTTGGGTCAACAACTTTTGTTAATTAATTTTTTTCCGTACCTTCCATAGTTTGACCGCAAAATGGAATTTTTTATTATTCTTTGTGCGATCAAAATTTGAATTTTCGATTTTTCAAGAAAATTCAAAAATTCGTTATGATACTCTTGTAAAGCTTTCGAAAAGTAACGTTATTCTTTTCTAGATTTTTTTTCATATCGTGCTTTATTTGGCTTAAAATGTTAATTTTCATTTTTTTTTAGATTTTGAAAATGCTATAACTCTGACAATTTTCATTTGAGCGAAAAAAGACTTCAGGATAAATTGTTCGATTTTCCTAGCACTACGAATAGCCGGCCATAGAATGTCTGAATTAGGAAAAAATGGTCTAAAATGGTTTGAAAATGCTCTAATTTTTTTAGTTTCTATCCAAAATAGCTGGTTAACGAACTCGATCTTTTTTTTTGTCCCTGAAACTGTGTTTCCGATTAGTCTTTCAACAGTTATCCGGTATATAGACGACAAAGATGACAGACAGACAAGACACCGACGTAAAAACTATTTTTTCTGATTCAGGGGGCCTCACAACGTCGACATTTGATGGAATCCGCGAAAGTCATTTTTCACATAAAATCAATGCCTTCTCATTATGATGAGAATGTAAAAATAGAAAGTGCTCGTCGGCTACGGTTGTTGAAGGGAAAGAGAAAACAGGCGCTTTTCATATCTTTGTTCTTTGTTAGATATATACGTGGCGATTTTAGAAAATATTTTACTAATTGAACAAAATTGTGCTTTTCGTTTCTATTGTATTCTCATATCATCACTATTCTGATAATTATGAAGTCACACTAGTCATAATTAATATAAATAAATAAAATTTTTCTTGTATTACATTCATTTTTGTAGAATCGTTTACATAAAAAATCTGTAAGAAATCTAAAAAATAGCGAGTTTGGATAGTGTGCATGCGTGCAGCAATAATTACTAATTAAATCAGTATATTTTTACTAATTGTCACTAAATGAATTATAGCTACAGCAATTAGTAGAATTTAATTGAAAATCATTCATATTTTACTCTTTTCAATTTAGAGAGCAAGATTAGTCTTAAAATAATAAATAGATTTCGGTTTTTTGTACGAGAGAGGCGTCTTCGTATATTTATACCTTTATAAGGTCCTGTGTGGTACAAAAAAACCGCGAGTAATTATTTTATGGATAATCTTGCTGAAAATATGTGATTGCGTGATTAGGTGAAACATATATGCAAAATTATTTGAATCAGCGCGATTACTGAATCTTTGCAACGATATGATTTGTCCGTTGAGTTGAACAAGCACAGAAAAAACTGGGGGTTTGGTAATGTTGTAGCTCAAGTAAAAGTTGGCATCTTTTAGAACTGAGATTCCAATAGTACTCTTTTTGAGGTTTCTTTTTTAGTTCTTTAATATCGGATAGATGGCCAGTGGCGGGTGCAGGCCTTTTTGAACTTCGTATTCATAGAAAAGCGCGGACCAATTTGAAATCAATTAATACTATTAATGAATAATCATGCAGATCAATATTAACAGAAGTTTATTTTACAAATAAAATTGAATGATAGAAATACCCAACATCTGAAAATAGTTGAATAATAATATAATATATTGCGAGTATATATTATACAATATAAAATGTACATCATTAACTTGTAAAATCTTTTATGTGAGTCGACGCGGAAAATGAGTTCTATCAAAAAGTCTCTATTAGAACCCATACTCTTGGGTTCCTTGGGAAAACTTTATCATTTTGGGTTCCTTTTTAACAAGAGAGGTTCCTTTTTTGTTGAAGCTCCCTTGGAACCAAAAATCGGTTCTAGTAGTAACCCCAGTTTTTTCTGTGAGATTTTTAGTATTAGTAGTGGACAGATGAAATAAATAGTGAGTTCAGAAAAGAAAGAAAGATGAATTAGTCGAGGGGTTGAAGAAAAACCCTGTATTAGAAGAGGGTAAGGGGAGTGTTCTGAGATAAAAAGAAAAGCGATGCAGCTAGCTTTTCAGCTGCGTGGCTTTCTCATTATCGCGATTGTTCTGCGTTGTGTACTGGTCGACAATAGACGACACAGTTTTCGTCGTTGACGAAAAGAAGAACGAGTTTTTTCGAGTCTTCTCCGCTCTTATAGACATTTTTTCGTGACAAAGCCTTCAAAATCGATTACGCGCATCTCTACATCTACTCCTAAAAGAGCAGACTTAACGTAACTCCGCGCATATATGAATTCTATAAAAGCCCCACAATTCATGTTCAACACAGTTAAAAAGAAACTGAGCATGGATGCCACAGAAAAAAAAAAAAAGTGTACCTTTACCACGATTTTACGGTAGAAGCTATATCTGCAACAACAATTATATAGTTATAATTTTATCACAAGGTCTTGAACGCTAGTGGTTGATTCAAGGATTTCATGCAAATATCGTATAAATAATATGAAAATGTGTCATGCAAAAAAAAGTGGCTTGTTTAAATGAGTGCAGGTCATATACGCAACTTCAAGCGTTGGTGTACGGCCAAAAGGTTGGGTCACTGGGGTTGGTTTGGAAGTTTGCCAAGGAATGACTGGCTGACGAAACAGCCACCGTGGCGCCTCTGAAAATTGCTTTATAGAGATTCTGATGTCAAACCATATCTAAGATTTTATGTGTACTTATTTTTTACTGCACATATTATCGCGAATTTCATTGCATGTGCTGTGCAGTCTGTCACGATTTTACTTTTGATAGATTAACCCTTGGTCAATATACATAACTAGTCAAAGAACTTGTATTTCTCATGGAGAAAAAAAGAGTGCTAATCTACAGAATAGTGATAGAATGCGTTATTCTGTATAATATTTACAGAACATTCTGTGAGATTCACAGAAAATGCTGTATGATTTACTGAAAATTCTTGTAAGATTTACAGAAAAAACTATGCTCTCCTTAGTCCTTAACTATGACGGTAAATTTGTAACACAAAAAAACAAAGTGTAATCTTTACTCCTATTGTAATTCAAACTGCGTTATATGTATTAAAAAAAAGTAGTCAAGGCGAATACCGGCAAACAAATGTTTACTAGGCCTCTCACATTTCCAATATGTGAAGCTGTAAGAGGAACGCAAGTGAAAAAGCTAAGTTTTTGTTACACTCTTATACTATTTTTTTCGCATACTGTATTCAATATTTGATACTTGTGTCAATGCGTACTCAGCCAAATGATAATACAGAGCATATATCCCACGTGTCAGTATCAGCAAGCGCGATGCCAACTCGAAGAGAGGGAAGAGAGAAAAAGAATTGAAGAAAACATGCGGAGGATAAAAGAGAGCAGAAAGGGTGGCACTGAAAGGGGAAAATGGTAAAGAGTCATGAAAACGACACCCGTTAATGGACTCCCCCCTCCCCTTCCCATGAATCTTTGTCTCGACTTCTCTTTTTAAGCACAACGGTCACAATAGATCGTTCATTACCGATACCGTGATGTAGTGAGATGCAATCACAAGTGGAGGTATAAAGTAAAAATAGTAATGATGCGGGAAAAGACGTGCGGCGCGATGCCATCGCCTGACGATAGACTCGAGGGGATATTGACGTGATGAGAAAATATTTTTCACTGTAAACACTAAACATATAATGTAATGTATCAGATATATCCCAATAACCTCAGTTAGCATAATTTGTTTCCTTTCACAGTTGATGATTTTATGATCATCAGGTTTTTTAACCAAAAACTTCGAAAGCGTAGAATCACCTCTAAATATTACTTTTAAATTGTTTAAAAAATGGCAAGTTGCAAATATTGAAAAATCGAATCTCGGTCATTTTGGGCCATCCTAATGAGCATATGAGGATATGCATTTATGGGGATATGTGCATTTATGATGGTATGAGAATAATATGCGGATGTGAGCATGTGAGGATCTCAGCATATGAGTATTACATGTATTGTTGTGTGTGTGTGTGTGTTCGCTTCAAGAATTCAGACACGTTTCATATTTATATAACGAAAATGCGAATTTTAGGTGGATGAAAAGGGGAAAGGAGATATGTATGTGGTGAATATCAGAGGGAAATATTAATGAGCAAATTTATGACATTGAGGGAACATTATTTCGTCAAGGCTAAAACTAACCAGATTACAGCTAGTGGTTTAGAAATTATTTAAGCCGTTATAAAAGTTGCTTATCGTTTTCCTTTCAGACGAGGCTTAAAGCTTCGCTATATTCATACATTAAAGCTCTTTGTTAAAAGTGTAATTATTATCCTTTCAGAGATATTATATACGTATATATATGCTGACACTTTAGTTACACGAAGCGGACTGTTCCGCTGGATTTTTTCTAGCGAACGACAAAAGGTGTTAAACTTGGTCTGGCTGCATTGATAGTAACGATAATGATGTCGAGTTTGGACATGAAGCACTCAAGTAGCAGCAACTGGTTCGTTGGTGGATGGTGGACTAATTAGCATCTCGAGAGAAGCGAGACGGATGGATCGATACCGCATACTCTTCGCTGCGGTGGTTTTGGCCCGGCTTTTAAACAAGATAGTTTGAATATCCGGTTTTTTAAACGCATCTTATGATACATACGTTTCTGTTATCATTATATTCTATATTATGAGACGCAATTAATGAGATACACACGTTTAAATTTAATTGTAAAACTATTTCATTTCAAGAACCATGAAACCGTTTTTCTTATTTTTTATGCATAATTTGACTTTGACTCTTCGCAGAAAAAACAAAAGATAAAATATGTTGCAGATAAATTTTGGAGCGGTTAAAAGTTCGGCGTATTTCGGCGCAAGTTTCATCGAGGTTAGGAGAATACTTCTGACGTCATCTACTATACTATGACACGTTGTCGGCTGTGCCAAGTGAAACACTAGTGAGCAAACTGGAGTAAAACGTAGAATCGGTAAAAAAAATACAAACAAAACATTGTTCTTGCTTTTAAAATCTTCTTTATAAGAAGCAACTGACACACACGTGGAATCGCCATTTTGCTCCAATTTAATGAACTCAAACGAGAGCAGAGAGCGCTGTCGTCGTCAGTCACACGCTACTTTTCAAATAAAAGTGGAGTCATTATGAGGCGAAAGAATATCGAGGCAAGGTTAAAACGCGAAATTATTATCGTTTCGTGTTAAGCTTAACCGGCAAAGTTAATTTTTGGTGCAGCGAATTTCTCACCTGGAATCGACGTAAACTTTATCTTGTGTCCACCGCTTCGGAACGTTATTCCATTCCAGGAACGTTCCACTGGGACCTGAGGGGTACCTTCCGTTATTGTTATTTTTACAACAATTATCTCGTAAACCGTAAGAGATAGGTAAAAATGGATGCCATTTTATAGTTTTGAGTACCGCATATACACTTACACTATAATATGATATCCATATTATAAACGGACATCGATTTTGGCCTATTTCTTACGGTTTGCGTGATATTTATTAGAGAGTTTTTGCATATCGTTCGTTCCGTAGCATACGGTAAACGCTAAATTCACGTGATGATGTTTCTGCACATGCGTCGCAGAGCATGCGCAGAAACATAATCACGTGACTTTAGCGTTTACCGTATGCTACGGAACGATATGCAAAAACTCCCTATTGATAATAATAATAATAACGGTAATTTTTTTTGGAACTTTCTCAAGCGGCGGACATTTTACACGTTCCTGAAACGTTCCGTCCTATTAGGATTAATAACAATTCTTTTTATTGTTCCAGTGATCTTGAATTTGAACGCCACCAGTAGTAAACCGGCGGATACGCATCCGTCGTGAGAGACGATGGCGACTGCGAGTTTTCCACCAAACTTTTCCAACGTCGGTGTAGTAGAAAACTGGTAAGTGGAAATGAGAAAAGAAAAAGTTGAATTTTAGGTTCCAAAGTTTAGGTCCATTCATTGAAAAAATATAGAAGTAAAAATTCTAAATAAAGCAATCATTACTGCTGATACTGAGAGAAGCTATGGGATAAGACATTTTTTATTTCTGTGTTGGAAAGCAAGTAGACACTTCACTATATACAGCGTCGCGTCTGCGTACTTTTCGATTTTCATGGAAACATTTTCTTTCATTATCGTGGTATTAGTCGACGCTTCGAGCCGCTTATTTGGAAAAGAAAAAGTTATGATTGTATAGTGCTTTGTGCAGCGATGAGTACATCTGATTCTTGGACGGTGCCTTTGAATTATTATTAATACATATGAGCATATGTACGTCCAAATGTAAAGGGCATGTCTCATTTGAATTTTTATGAAGGCTATAAACTGCCTAAAACAATAAAAGATGTAGGTTATTTATTAATAAAATTCAATATAACTATTAATGTTTTATTTATGTATTTTCATTCTCTCTTTTACGCTTTCATCATAATGAGGAGGTATTGTTTTTATGTGAAAACTGACTATCGCGGATTTCTTTAAATCTCCATGTATCAAAACTCTCTGAATCCGAAGAAACAAGTTTTACGATATTGTCTGTCGTTATCGTTGTTGTTGTCGTCTGTATACCGGATAACTTTTGAAGAATATTCGGATTGGATGTGCTTCGGCACACGTTTATAGGGAGCAAAAAAAAGTTCGAGTTCGTTAACGAGCTATTTTCGATAGAAATTAAAAAAGTCAGAGCATTTTCAAAATGTTTGAGACCATTTTTTCAAGATTTGAAAATTCTATGGACGGCTATTCGTAGTGCTCGGGAACTCGAACAATTTATCCTCACGACTTTTTTCGATAAAAAGAAAATTATCAGAGTTATAGCATTTTCTCAATGCAAAAAAAAAAACGAAAATGAACATTTTAAAGCAAACAACGCACGATATAAAAAAAAGTAAAGAGAAGAAAAATGTTGCTTTTTGAAAGTCCTACAAGATTATCATAACCACGTCCTAATTTTCTAGAAAATTCGAAAATTCAAATTTTGATCGCATAAAAAATAATAAAAAATTCAATTTTGTGGTCAACCTGTGCAAGATACCAAAGAAGATGAATCGACAAAAATTGTGCACCAAAAACAAAAACAAAAAATTTGTCATTAGGCACTTTTTTATACGGCGCGCGACTGTTGGATATCGCGCTTCGCGCTCGATAATGGGTTACCTAGAGCTTCGCGCTCGAACATATTTTGGCCTCGCGCTTCTCGTTTGGATATTTATTCTTTGCACTTGGAATGCTTGAATGAAGCTTGATCAAAAACATCTCTTTTAGATCCCAGTATTTGTATGCATCTTCATAATCTGAATTTTCTACATAATTAAGTTCTGTCAACTTTGAGGTACACATTCTCATCGTAAGACTCGCGCTACGCGCTCGACTTTTGAGAGATAATTTTAAATATATATTTATTTCCTGAATTACCTTCAAATAAATAAATACTGCAATCCTTTCTTCAGCGATTCTTCCCTATCTCGCGTTCTTATGCTAAGAATAGGATTTTTGTTTTCATATTATTTTTGATGGATAAAAAAATATCCTATACAAGTCTTCGTTTAGATTTTTTACGTATCTGGCGTCTTTTCACATAATATTGGAATTGTCAATTTTTTCATATAAATTTCGATAAATAAATTAAAAGCAAGGAGTTCTGTCAAAAAGTGGTTTAAAGAAATGTTGTAGGTTTTTTTAAACGTTTAAATTCCTCCAAAAAATTTTTCCCATATTTTGCGTCGTTTATTGGCTCAAAATTTGAATGTTTGACTTTTTTCCATAGTACATATTTTTGATAAATGAAACCAAAATGACAAGTTCTATAAAAAAATGGTTGAAATAAATTTTGTAGGACTTTTTGAAAGCTGCAATTCCTTGTTGAAATTTTTTTCCTTATCTCACGCAGTTTGATTCGAAATTTTAATTTTAAATTTTCTGTATAGTATTTTTGGTAAATAAAACCAAAATGAAAAAAATGACAATTTTTTTTTTCGTAGTTTGTGTCGTTTTTCCAAAAATTTAATTTTTTTATTCTTAATTTTACTGTTCACGAATAAAACAAAAACCACGCTTCCTATCAAAAGATGATTAATTACAAATTTGTAGCTCTTTTTTGGGTCAACAACTTTTGTCTATTTATTTTTTTCGTAGCTTGTGTCGTTTGTCCAAAAATTTAATTTCTTTATTTTTATTGTTGTTTTTTTTACGAATAAAAACAAAAACAACGCCTTCTATCAAGAAGTAATTATTAAAAAATTTGTAGATCTTTTTTGTGAGCATAATTTTTATCTGTTAATATTTTTTCGTATCTTGCATAGTTTGACCACAAAATGGAATTTTTTACTTCTCATTATCATATTTCAAGAAGCAACGTTTTTCTTCACTTGACTTTTTTCCATGTCGTGCCTTTTGTGGCTGAAAACTTTCATTTTCGATTGATTTTTTAAATTTTGTAAATGCTATAACTCGGATAATTTTTTTTATCGAAAAGTCATAGAAATAAATTGTTGGGCTTTCTGAGCACTACGAATAGCCGTACATAAAATTTTAAAATCTTTAAAAAAATTGTCTCAAAAATTTTGAAAATGCTCCAACTAAAAAAAAGTGTGCCAAAACTGGATTTGATCCGTTCATTTTTTCGAGAGTTATCGTGTTTACGGACGGACGGCCGTTGAAAAACTGAGGTATGAAATTTCGGACAATCCTAATACTTTCTCAATCATAAATGATGAGATTGTAACAAATTAAATTTTTGGACATACCACACAACCTACAATAACATTTTATTTAACAACATTTTTTGCCTAAATTATATATACAAATTTGCTCAGAACCACTTTGCGCTACAGTGCGTGTTTTTATTATAAATCGTAAAAGATAAAATCGAAAATAAACAAATTAAATGTATGGAAAAACGACACAAGTTGCAATAAAATGTTTAATAACACTTTTTTTTTGATTGGATGCGCACTTTTTTTAAATTATAAAAACGAGACAATGAAAATACGTGCATATGTTTCAATACCAATGTATATTATGAACTGTAATAACATAAATTTATTGAAATGATACATTTTTCATGGTAGCTGAGAATCAAAATTGGTGCAAAATAAGGAGCAAATATTAAAGTAATCATGAACAATAAAATTTGTACTTTATTTTGTATAATATCTGAATAAGCAGCCTTAGGCCGACGTACAGAAATAAATATAATATACACTTGATATAATAGAGTTGAACATAATGTAGAAAAGTTCGCATAGTCGAAAAAATCGAGTGCGAAGCACGAGATACGTGATGAGAATGTGTTCGTTAAAGCCGAAGGAGCTTTAACAAAAAAGAATTCACAATCACCAAATTACAGTTGTGGATGCTTTCACCTCTAATTTTAAAAGGCCTGCGCACAAATGTGGGAAATACAAAGGTCGATCGCGAGATAAATACATAAATGAGTGCGAAGCGCGAGAACCAATAGTCGCGCGCCGAGCGGAATTCTCAGAGTTGAAGAGAGAATATGAGTAAGCTGTCAATTCTTTAATAGACGCGTTATTTTTAGATAACCCGTCCGAAAACGTTTGCCTCCTTGGTGCACACGATATTTTATGTAACAAAGCACGATTTACAAGTTTATTACGTCTGACATTTGTGGTTAGGTTGACGCGTCCATAATCGTGCACGGACAACAGCGAATGCTCATGTGCGGAAAACGATTATGATCACCCTCGTGAAAAAAGTACGAAATAAAGACTATACTTTGAACATTCTTTCGCGGAAATTGCCGAAAATGTTCAGGTTGCAATAAACCCGATAATTCGGTAATTTCCCCAGAAATAACTTAAGGAAAATTCCATAACGATTTGGATTATTTTTCCAGAGTTTAGGGAATTTTTCTGAAAAAATGTTCAGTGAAATTTCCTAATTATTTCAGTAAATTTGTTACATAATTTGGGAATTTTCCCCAAAATAACTTCGGGAAAATTCAATAGCGATTTCTTTAATTTTTTCAGTGTTCAGGGAATTTTCCCGAAAATAATTCTGGGCAAACTTCCTAATGATTTAGTTAAATTTTGTTTTTATTCTGGGAATTTTTCCCAAAATAACTTCGGTAAAATTCCTTAAGCATTTTGGTCATCCTTCTAGCGTTTAGAGAATTTTTCTGAAAATAATTCTGGGAAAATTTTCTAACTATTGCAGTTGTGTTCTGCCACTTTCCCTCTAATTATGATTAAATTACCGGGTCACTGAAGTAAAACAAAAATATATTTTTGACTCGCGTATAAATTTTAATACAAAAGCGAATAATAAACTGAAAATATTAAATACAAAATAAAATAAAAATATATTTAAAATTCAAAATTATGCGAAAATTAAAAAATTAGGCGACGAAAATAAATTAGGCGTTTTAATGTGATGACGAATCGTATTTCCATTCCAATGGTTATTCCATTGAACTGAACTTAGTAATATCCTGCATAAGTTTTGTTACTCGAGCAGCCCTTTTTATTTTGCGGATTTCCACTGTTCTTTGGTCCTTTTTCTGCTCTTCGATCAGTTGGATATCTAGGATCATCATGAAATAGATTTAATTCATATTCAAAATCGGAATATGAAAGGATTGCATTTCAAAATCGGAATTTGAAAGAATTGCACTATAAAGCAAAACAAAAGAAATACAATTTTACATTTGGAACAGAGAATTTTCGTAAAGAATTATTATTTGACTTGGAACAGAGTACTGTGTAATTTTTACAGTGTACGTCGCACGACTACGCCTAAGGTATAGGCATGTCTGAAACATGTCTTAAACAGTCATATTCTGGTCCCCAGAAGAGTTTATGATCCTGGCAGTAAGGCAGGTATAAACTTGACTGAGGGGGTACATACTAGAAAAATACTAAACCTTGTTTGAATCTAGTCTGGAAACGGTATTCAGTTGATATGTCGTATTTCTTTTCACGAGGGCATAATCATTTCTGCGTTGCATAAAGGATATTATTTAACGAGTTCAATTTCTCAAAAGATGATTTCCAGAGGCCATTTCCGGTTTCGCGTGCTCGAATGGACGACGCAAAGGGTGCAAGTAATTAAATGGCTTTGCGAAAATGTAACTGGTACCATTGTTGCTAGAGTTGAGAAACCGAGTGGGCCTTCTGAAAAGAACGAGTAGAAAAAGTTTCGAATGGAGGAAAAGTAGGCCTCTCACTTTGAAGCTTTGATTAAAGTTCTTTGAGGAGAATAGCTTTGGGAATTCGCGTGTGCTACAATGTGACGCAAAATCCTCCGGTCCTCCTCAGTCTACATACATGTAGATTGCATGCACATGGCACATGCATATGTCTTGTACACATTCTTCATGTTAATTCGAGAACCAGTAAACATTTTTCAATGCTCTTGGGCCTATTTTACTCTCTAAATCTGAATCAGTGAAAAGTCACTAATTGTCAGTGAAATCTCACTGATTAAAATAGCTAGAATCCGGTCACTGACAACAAGTGAAAAGTTACTTATTCATTCAGTGAAAGTTTCACTTTTGAGAGTTGGCAGCACAGTACCACGTCAATTTAGCAGTCATATTAAAATAAGATTTTAGTAGATTCAATCAAATAATCATACTTAAAACTTTCAAACCCATAAATGCGATCAAATATTTAAAAATGTGAAAAGTGTTGATGCTTCTACACGGAAAGACTTTTGCTATTAATATTTGTTTTGTTGCATATCCATAATTGAAATAAAATATACGAATTTAGGGATAATCGAGGTACGGTTATAAAAAGTCGAATAGTGACTATGAAAATGCAGACTAATATCTCTGATTGGAATAAATCGTAAGAATATTAAACTCTTACGTACAAAAAGTTACAGTATTTCTAAGTCGCGGTATTAAATTTTGTAAAGGATTTGCATAACGAACATTCGTATAGTGCTTTGAAAGAAGCGAAACAAACGCTTTGCAATCTTTCTAAACCACTATACGAAAAATGCGGGTCACGTGATGTTGTGTTTCACGCTGTGCATGACAAAAAGAAAGACGGATGGAAGTGTATGAACGCAAACTATTACATGAGTTACGAACACTTCTAATGTATATATTTGTGTATACTTGGACGACGCTCGTTGGCTACAGTCCTCGAGAAACGAACTATATTCGTGATCGAATTCTCGGCTCCTTCCGAATACAACATCACTGCCAAGGAGAAAGAAAAGCTTGAAACATTTTTAAATTCTGAAAAAGATTCTTTTTTTTAAATCTTCAAAAATCTACATTTTGTTTAAAATTTTTTTAAATCTTCTTAAGACTTAAATTATTTTCGAATCTTCCAAAATTCTAAATTTTTAAAATATATTTGGAAATAATTGAAAGTTTTCCTACATTTTTCTAAAATGCTGCAAAATTACAAAAATTGTTTAAAAACCTTTCAGATTCTTTTTCGGCATATTTTGAAATCTTCAAAACTTAAAATTAATCTTTTAAAATGAAACTTGAATTATTTAAATTTTTTATAAATCTTATTATGATTTACAATTAAATTATTAATCATTTACAATTTAAATGTTCTAGTTGAAAAATGAATTTAAAAAAATAAAAATTCCTCATTTGGTAATTGTGATTAACAAAATTCCGAAGGAGAAACAAAAAACAGCCAATAAAACTCAGTTTACTATCAATTTTTCTTTGTCAATTTTTTTCCACTTTGGAATATTAATTTTACATTTTTTAATGGACTTCTAATTAATCGTAACGACCTTTGCGGCTAGTGTTACTGACGCGTGGTAGAAACTTGAGAGTAACAAGTTTAACGAGTCTACTGTTTTAATTAAACTGTGTCGGTACCGGAAAATGATCTATGCTGGGTTTTTGGTTTGCTAAATTAATTAAAAACTAATCAAAAGTTTTTCTCTGTTTTTATTAGAGAAATTGATCAAAATCCAGTTTTCGAAAATTGGACTTTTATTACAGAAATGCTATCCAATTTGAAACAAAATACAACCAAATATTTGAATTTTCAACTTAAAAATATACATTTTTAATCAGAAATGGACAAATTAAATTTTCATTCAAGAAAACAAATTTTCAAAACAAAAACTAATTTTGTGGAAAATAGTTAAATTGATTTATCAGTCTTATTTCAGAAAAAAGAATTCTTCCTCTGATCTCTCTAGTAGCTCAGTGGTTAGAGCACCTGACCGGAAATCGGTTGACCTGGTGTTCGAATCCCAGCGGAGTGAAAGGTGAAGATCTTTTTTCTGAATAAAATTTAATAAAAAAAGTTTATTCTCCATCTTGTCTGAAATGAAGTTAAAATATTTTCTGCATAGAAGAATATAACTTTGGTCGATATTGTAGATTTCCATTTTATGTGTGGAATTCTCTTCTCGATTCGTTACCTTCTGCGATGATAATACAGATTTCTAATAAAAATTGATATGAAAAATTTGCTAAATAAAGCGTAATTCAGAAAAAAGAATTCTTCCCCTGATCTCTCTAGTATCTCAGTGGTTAGAGCACCTGACCCGAAATCAGTTGACCTGGTGTTCGAATCCCAGCAGAGTGAAAGGAGAAGATCTTTTTTCTGAATAAAATTGAATTAAAAAGTTTTTAATTTATATTCCCATCTTGTCTGAAATGACGTTGAAATATTTTCTGTATAGGAGAATATAACTTTGGTCGATATTGTAGTTTTACGTTTTATGTGTGGATTTCTCTTCTCGATCCGTTACCTTCTCCGATGATAATACAGATTTCTATTAAAGATTTCAACCAATCATTAATTTTCTACCAAAAGAGTTGAATTTTCAACAAGCAACAAAATTTAATTTTGGACCAAAAAGTTGAATTTAAAACTAAATAGTTGAAATTTTAAGCAAAAGAAACGAATTTTTAACCAATAGTTGAATTTTCAACGTACAAAGGCGAATCTTCGAACCAAAAATATTAATTTTTCAGAAAAAAGTCGAATTTTCAGCCTAGAACTTTTCTACCGAAAAAAATGAATTTTCGATCCAAAATGACGCAAAAAGATGAATTTTCAACTACTACAAAAATTATCAACAAAACACTTGCATTTAGAACCAAACACTTGAACTTTCAAGCAAAAGAGACAAATTTTTGAACTTTCCTAAGAAAAAATTATTATTAATTCAAAAAAGACGAATTTTCAACAAAATATTTGAATTTTGAACAAAATACATCGGTACAAAAATAGGATTATTAAAGTTTCATTAAAAAAAATATAAGTTTTACCTTAAAAAAATAAATTTGTTTACAATGTATTCTAATTTTAAACCAAAGAAATGAATTTTCAACTTGAATGATGAATTTAAAAAAAATGAGTTTTTGAAAAACTAGTTTTTTTTTTCAACAAAATAGTTGAAGTTTTGATCAAAATGATTAATTTTCAACCAATAATTAAATTAGTAAATTTCCATTAAAAAAAAATTTATTTTTAATTTAAAAAAAAGAATTTTTAAGAAAGTAGTTTTTTTCTAACAACATAGTTGAAGTTTTAACCAAAATGATCAATTTTTAACCAATAATTGAATTATTAAATTTCCATTACAAAAAATTAATTTTTAATTGGAAAAAAAAAACTTTTAATGAAGGAGTTGAATCTTCAACCAAAAAAATGAATGTTTAAGAAAGTAGTTCTTTTTAACAAAATAGTTGAAGTTTCAATCAAAATGATCAATTTTTAACCAATGATTGAATTATTAAATTTCCATTAAAAAAACTTAATTTTTAATTGAAAATTTTTTTTTTCTAAAAGTAGCCTAACTTTTAACGAAGGAGTTGAATCTTCAACCAAAAAAATGAATTTTTAAGAAAGTAGTTTTGTTTAACAAAATAAATGAAGTTTCAACCAAAATGATCAATTTTTAACCAATAATTGAATTATTAGATTTCCATAAAAAAAAATTAATTTTTCATCAAAAAAAGAATTTTTAAGAAAGTAGTCCAACTTTTAATGAAGGATTTGAATTTTCAACCTAAAGAGATGAATTTTAAATAAAAAAATGTAATAGTTTACATTCCAACAAAAAAATTTTAACTTTAATTTAAACACAATTGAATTTAAACAAAACAGAAAAATTTTCAACCAAAAAAGACGAATTTTTAACACAATACATGATTTTTCAACCAAATAGTAGAATTTTCAACCAAAAATGGATTAATTAACTTTTAGGCCGATAAAAATAATTTTTAACCCAAAAAAAAACACATTTTCATAAAAAATAGTTTAATTTTAAACCAAAGGAATGAGTTTCTATCAAAAAAATTAAATTTCTACCAAAAGAGACGATTTTTCAACCAACTAGTAGAATTTTCAACTTACAAAGGAAAATCTTCAAGCCAAATGTCGAATTTTTTATAACACAGTTGAATTTTTAACCAACAATTTTCCTAAAAAAAAGAAATGAATTTTCAATACGAAAAGACGAATTTACAAAAAATATATTTTTTAATGAAATAGTTGCATTTGCAACCAAAAAATTAAACTTTCAAGCAAAAGAAACGCATTTTCAACCAAGAATTTTTCTAAGGATG
The DNA here is from genome assembly GCA_011634705.1 of Andricus grossulariae. NCBI lineage: Eukaryota > Metazoa > Arthropoda > Insecta > Hymenoptera > Cynipidae > Andricus > Andricus grossulariae. The sequence goes on along the minus strand of JAABKJ010007545.1, from coordinate 243,076,103 downwards.
AACAAGAATTTTTATAATCCAAAAAAAAACGAATTTTCATCAAAGAACTTGAATTTTCGAACCAAAAAGATGACTTCTTAACAAAATAGTTGAATTTTGAACAAAATACATAAATTTTCAGCCAAATGATAGAATTTTCAACCAAAAAAAGAATAGTTAACTTTTAGGCTAATAAAAATAATTTTAAACCCAAAAAAACACATTTTCATAAAATATAGTTTAATTTTAAACCAAAGGAATGAATTTCTATCGATTATTCACGACAAAGTTGAATTCTCAACAAAAATAGATGAAGTTTTAACCAAATAGTTGAAGTTTGAATAAAATACAAGAATTTTAAACAAAATAGATGAATTTGTCACCAAAATGTTGAATTTTGAACAAAATATATTAATCTCTGACGAAATAGTTAATTTAGAACAAAAATGATGATTTTTAAGCAAAACAGGTAAATTTTCAACAAAATAGATGAATTATTCACCAAAAATATGATTTTTAAACAAAAAAGAAGAATTTTAAACAAAATAGATGAATTTTTAAATAAATTGTTGAAGTTTGAACAAAGGAGATGAATTTTTAATTGAATAGTTAATTTTTCAACAAAATAAAGGAATTTTTAGCAAAATAAATCAATTTTTATCAAAAAAGATGAAGTTGAAAAAAATAAATGAAGTTTTAACCAACACAGATTAATTAATTAATTGTTAACAAAATAAATTCATTTGAAAAAAACGAGGAATTTCTAACGAAATACATGATTTTGAAACAAACTAGATGAATTTTTAACAAAATAGATGAATTTTTACCCCAATAGTTAAATTTTCATCAAAATAATGGAATTTTTAACAAAATAAATCAATTATTTACCAAAAAGTTGAACTTTCAAGAAAACAGGTGAATTTTTAACAAAATAAATGAATTTTCAACCGAATAGTTATTTTTTTTTTTAAATAAATGATTTTTTAACCAAATAGCTGAAGTTTGAACAAAATAGATGAATTTTCAACAAAATAACAGAATTTTTAACCAAATTGTTGAGTTTTAAAGAAAATAGATGAATTTTTAATAAAATGGTTGAATTTTGAACAAAATAGATTAATCTTTAACGAAATAGTTAAATTTAATCAAAAATTATTATTTTTAAACAAAAGAGGTAAATTTTTAACAAAATAGACGAATTATCCACGAAAAAGTTAAATTTTCAATAAAGTAGATGATATTTAAAGAAAATAGCTGAATTTTTAATTAAATAGTTCATTTTTCAACAAAATAAAGGCATTTTTATCAAAATTAATGAATATAAAAAAGATGAAGTTTTAACAAAATAAATTACTTTTTAACCAAATAGTTAAATTTTCAACAAAATAGATAATTTTCAATAGAAAAAAGAGGACTTTTTAACAAAATAAGTATATTTTTACCCAAAAAATTGATTTTTTAACAAAATAGATGTTTTTGAAACACACTAGATGAATCTTTAACAAAATAGATAAATTTCTACCCAAATAGTTCAATTTTCAACAAAATGAAATAATTTTTATCAAAATAAATCAATTTTTAACAAAAAAGATGAAGTTTCAACAAAATAAATGACTTTTTAATCAAATAGTTGCATTTTAAACAAAATATATGAATTCCTAACCTTATAGTTGAATCTTGAACAAAATAGATAAATTTTCGACAAAATAGTTGAATTTTCTACTAAAATTATGAATCTTCAATAAAAAAAATTAATTTTGAAGAAAGTAGGCCAACATTTTATCAAGAAGTTAAATCTTTAACCAAAAGAGATACATTTTAACAAAAAAATGTAATAGCTGATACTCCAACAAAAAATTCTTTTAATTTTTAATAAAAAGTAGTTTAATTTAACATCAACAAAATATTTTAAAAAAATGCTTCAATAATACTTCAACTGAAATAGATTAATTTCCAACCAAATAGTTGCATTTTTAAACAAAAAGTTGCATTAAAAAAAGAAAAAAATCTAGCAAAAAGACGAATTTTCAAAAAAATAAACACATTTTCAATCACAAACTTAAATTTTTAACCACAAGGAATAACCTTATACCAAAAAAAAACGATGAATTTTGAACCAAATAGTTGAATTTGCAACCAAAAAAGATAAATTTTCAACCAAAAATAAAATAGTTGACTTTTCAGTTGAAAAAAAAATTCCGAACGAAAAAAACGCATCTTTAACCAAACAGTTAAATTTTTAATCAAGGAAATAAATTTTTACCAAAAAAAAGATTAAATATCTACCAAAAGAGACGAATTTTCAACAAAAATATATTTTCAACCAAACAGTTCAATTTTAAACTAAGACACGGATCTGCCCACTCATCGCAGCTTATTCAGCAATTTCTGGTGTAAACGCCGCCTCACACAACTTCAGCGTTCCCCACACATTCTTAACCTAGCTCCTGATCATTTCTGGCTGTTTTCCAAATTGAAGTATCCTCTAAAAGGACAACGATTTCAAGACGTAAAGGAAATAAAACAGAATGCGACGTAGCATCTACTAGCTATTCCAAAAGGTAACTTTAAGGAGTGCCTGCTTATTCACCGCAGCTCATTCAGAAATTTCTGGTAAAAGATGGTCTTTCACAACTTCAGCAGCCTCCATACAGTGCTGATTCCCAATTTGAAGTATCTATTAAAAGGACAACGATTTTAAGACGTAGAAGAAATAAAAAACAATGCATCGAAGCAGCTGTTAGCTGTTCTGAAAGCTAACTTTCATGAATGCTTCCGAAAGTGGGAGGATTGCTGGAAGAAAGAAACGGCCTGATTTGTGGAAAAGTGACGACTGGATCCACCACAACGCAACTTCCCATACGTCGCAGCTTATTCAGCAATTTCTGGTGAAAGACGACCTTGCAGATATAAAAAACTGATTTTTCGATTTTGTGCAGTTACTGCCTTTTTCCTTTCACTTTTATGAATTGGTACTTGGATAGTCGGCTACATGCTGTATCTATGTAGGCCCCACTCATATGAAAAACGTGCCACTGGATCAAGAAGTGCTTCCCTTTCGTCTTAAATATAGCTCTTTCCATGTAGATTGTACAAGCGACATTCAGCGACTTTTCAAGTATCGATAAACCTGCACGATTGTCAAGTCACGTCTCTTCTGACTTGTACAGGGGTCAGGAATAAGTGGACTCGATTCGGGACACACAAAGGGGAACGGCAAAAATTCAGGCCAAAAACACGTTTCAATTTTTATTATTCAATCGTGACTTGTATTTTCATGAACGATGGAATGCACCAATTTTAACACGTTTTCCTACCCAAATATTGAGACAGGACGCACAGTGGGGCAAAACAAGTCTCTGTGGACAAATCCATTTTTAGCCTAGACAATATTTATTCGATTTGGACGTTCTTTTTGTGACATGAAAGATTTTTTTTAACTTTTCTGCTCATTCAAATCCAGAGTTTTGGCGTGAAATGTGAGAGACATTACGAATAATTGAAAATAAAGGCTATTTGAGGATTGTTTAAACAATTTCAATAACTGTTGATTATTAGAAAAATATTCATAAACAACTTTGGGGTTTGGCTATTTTTCAACCAATGGTCTCAATTTTTGATTACGGAACCGACCAAGAATATCTTTCCGATGACTTTTCGCTATGATGCTTTCCAAATTGTCAATAATTGTTGATTACTAAAAATATGTTCATAAATAAATTCAGGCTTTGGCTATTTTTCAACAAATAGTCTCAAATTTTGTTTACGGAATCGAAAAATAGTATCTTTCCGATAACTTTTCGCTATGATGCTTTCCAAAATGACAATAATTGTGTATTACTCAAAAAGTACTCTGAAGTAAATTCAGGCTTTGGCTATTTTTCAATTATTGTTTACGAAAGCGACCAAGAATGTATTTCCGGTGACTTTTCTCTATAATGCTTTCCAAATTGACAATAATTGTTGATGATTAGAAATATATTCATAAAGAAATTCAGGCTTTTGGCTATTTTTCAACCAATAGTCTCAATTTTTGTTTACGGAATCGAAAAATAGTATCTTTCCGATAACTTTTCGCTATGATGCTTTCCAAATTGACAATAATTGTGTATTACTCAAAAAGTATTCTGAAGTAAATTCAGGCTTTGGCTATTTTTCAATTATTGTTTACGAAAGCGACCAAGAATGTCTTTCCGATGACTTTTCGCTATGATGCTTTCCAAATTGTCAATAATTGTGGATTACTAAAAATGTATTCATAAAGAAATTCAAGGTTTGCCTATTTTTCAACCAATAGTCTCAATTTTTGTTTACGGAATCGACGAATAATATCTTTTCGATGACTTTTCGCTATGATGCTTTCCAAATTGTCAGTAATTGTTGATTATTAAATATATATTCATAAGCAAATTTAGGCTTTGGCTATTTTTCAACCAAAAGACTCAAATTTTGCTTATGGTATCAAATGAGAATGTCTTTTCGATGACTTTTCACTATGATGCTTTCCAAATTGAGAATAATTGTTGATTGCTGAAAAAATATTCATAAACAAATTCAGGGTTTGGCTATTTTTAAATGAATACGCTCAATTTTTGTTTGCGGAACCGACCAAGAATATCTTTCCGATGACTTTTCGCTATGATGCTTTCCAAATTGACAATAATTGTGTGTTACTCAAAAAGTACTTTGAAACAAATTTAGGCTTTGGCTATTTTTCAACCAATAATCTCAATTTTTGCTTACGGTATCAAATGAGAATGTCTTTTCGATGACTTTTCTCTATGATGCTTTCCAAATTGTCAATAAGTGTTGATGATTAGAAATATATTCATAAAGAAATTCAGGCTTTTGGCTATTTTTCAGCCAATAGTCTCAACTTTTGATTACGGAATCGACAAATAATATCTTTCCGATGACTTTTCACTATGATGCTTCCAAATTGACAATAATTGTCGATTACTCAAAAAATATTTCTAAGCAACTTCAGGCTTTGGCTATTTTTCGACCAATAGTCTCAATTTTTCTTACGAAATCAACTAAGAATGTCTTTTCGATGACTTTTCTCTATAATGTTTTCCAAATTGTCAATAATTGTTGATTATTAGAAAGATATTCATACATAAATTCAGGGTTGGCTATTTTTCAACCAATAGTCTCCATTTTTTTTCACAAAGTCAACTAACAATGTCTCTCCAATAAATTTTTCCTAGGGTACTTTTTTGTTCATAAAAATGGTTGAAATAATTAATAATTCTTGCAAATGTGCAAAGCATCATAGCGAAGAGTCATCGGAAGAATATTATTAGTTGACTTCGTTAATATTGTTCATATTCGTTGAGAAATAGCCAGACTCTGAAATTTTTTAATGTTAATTTTTTGAATAATTTTTGTATAAACAACTGAGAAATTAGATTACTTTTTTATTTTACTTTATTGTTGATTTCTCGAAAAGTACTCCTAAGCAAATTCAGGGTTTGACTATTTTTAAATAAATATGCTCAATTTTTGTTTACGGAATCAACCAAGAATATCTTTCCGATGACTTTTCGCTATTCGTTGAAAAATAGCCAAACTCTGAAATTTTTTAATGTTAATTGTTTGAATAATTTTTGTTTAAACAACTCAAAAATCAGATTACTTTTTTATTTTATATCATCTTTTAATGAAGTGCTTTCATTCTAATATTAACTTGTTTGCTATGTATATTGGTGTGCCCATGAGCTTCAATAATTTCAAAAATTAATTCCAGCGGTATAAATTGTTTATAAATATTCAATTCATGACAATTTCTTGTTACTAAATACCATTATAATAGTAAAACAGAATGATTTTAGTACAAAATAATTTTTGTCTACAACAAACTGATACACTGGATTTTATGTTTAAATGAATTGTTCATAGCAATGAAGTAAAATTTGCAATTTTCGATGTTCTTTAAATTAAAAATCCGTTAATAAAATAGTCTACAGGTTGCAATCCTAAACCGGTTAGGAAAATTTTTTCTTTAGAAATGATCACTATGAAATTTCTAAGAAAATTGTCGAAGCCAATTTTCAAATTATTATTTTTTATAATTTGTTATTTAAAGCAAAATGTCGCAATTAAATCCAATTTTTGTTTAGAAATAGTTGAAGATGAACCTGCATTTTTTTAACTTGAACCAAATAATCCTGTTAGTATTTATCTTTCATGGAAAAATTTTTTTCGTCGTGTTGAAAACATTCGAAAATTGCAACAACAAAAAAATACAAAAATTCCTAAATCACGGAAAAATTTGTTTTCCGAAAAAAGAAAATGATGCTTTGGTTCAAGCTAAAGAAATTTTAGGTTCCATATAATCAACATTTTTTACACATAACAAATTCGCCATAATTTAAAAACTAACAGATCTTTTTAATTCACAACTATTTTTTACAATTTACAATTTACAATTTTTAACAAAAAATTTTCAAATAAAACCAAAGTAAAAGATATTAACCGATTTTTAAATTTGTTTTTTACTTTTATTGAATGCCAACCCTCAAATTTGTTTTCCCTCAGCTCTATAAACCCTTTTCAAAATGTCTATAGATTATATTTTTCAACATTTTTAATTTTTCATTAAAATACTTGTTTCTTCTTTTATTATTTTACAAGCAGGAAATTAATTATCTGTTTGTGAAGTTATTAATGAAAGCAAAGTGCTTAAAACGATTCTTGGAATTAATTATGTGATATGCACATTGCACGTTTCTTAACGATCAGAATATTTTCCATGCTCATCACGTATTTTCTTACAAATTATCAGTTGTTTAAAATCATTTTCAAAAATTGGGTAATTACCATAGGTCTCTATATATTCTTTAAATTATTCAAACTTGTGGGTTTTAATAAAATATGTCGAAGTTTACATTATTTTTTATTTCCCAAAATAAAAAAAAATTGCAATTAGACATTAAACATTACAGATATTTAGTTTCTTGGATTTCAAAAAATAAATAGAAAAATCTTATTATTTCAAGAAGTATATAAATTCTTTGTATGTACAGTTTTTGATAGTGAACAGTATTAAAAATTTAGGCATTGAAAAAAATTATTTTTTCAATTTGAAATTTTTTGAAAATCTGATGATAACTTTTTAATAATAAACAGAATAAACATTTTTAATTAAATTTTATTCAGAAAAAAGATCTTCTCCTTTCACTTCGCTGGGATTCGAACACCAGGTCAACTGATTTCCGGTCAGGTGCTCTAAATGAGCTGCTAGAGAGATCAGAGGAAGAACTCTTTTTTCTGAATCACGTTTTATTTAGCAAGATGTTAAATATCCATTTTTAATAGAAATCTGTATTGTCATCGGAGAAGGTAACGAATCGAGAAGAGAAATCCATACATAAAATGGAAATCTACAATATCGACCAAAGTTATGTTCTCCTATACAGAAAATATTTTAACGTTATTTCAGACAAGATCGAGAATAAACATTTTAAATTAAATTTTATTCAGAAGAAAGATCTTCTCCTTTCACTCCGCTGGGATTCGAACACCAGGTCAACTAATTTCCGGTCAGGTGCTCTAAATGAGCTGCTAGAGAGATCAGAGGAAGAACTCTTTTTTCTGAATCACGCTTTATTTATCAAGATGTTAAATATCAATTTTTAATAGAAATCTGTATTATCATCGAATAAGGTAACGAATCGAGAAGAGAAATCCACACATAAAATGGGAATCTACAATATCGACCAAAGTTATGTTCTCCTATACAGAAAATATTTTAACGTTATTTCAAACAAGATCGAGAATAAACATTTTAAATTAAATTTTATGCAGAAAAAAGATCTTCTCCTTTCACTCCGCTGGGATTCGAACACCAGGTCAACTAATTTCCGGTCAGGTGCTCTAAAATTTCCTGATCGGAAATGAGTTGACCTGGTGTTCGAATCCCAGCGGAGTGAAAGAAGATCTTTTTTCTGAATAAAATTTAATTAAAAATATTTATTCTCCATCTTGTCTGAAATGACGTTAAAATATTTTCTGTATAGGAGAATATAACTTTGGTCGATATTGTAGATTTCCATTTTATGTGTGGATTTCTCTTCTCGATTCGTTACCTTCTTCGATGATAATACAGATTTCTATTAAAAATTGATTGTATCATCTTGCTAAATAAAGCGTATTTCAGAAAAAAGAATTCTTCCTCTGATCTCTCTGCAGCTCAGTGGTTAGAGAACCTGACCGTAAATCAGTTGACCTGGTGTTCGAATCCCAGCGGAGCGAAAGGAGAAGATCTTTTTTCTGAATAAAATTCAATTAAAAATATTCATTCTCCATCTTATCCGAAATGACGTTAAAATATTTTCTGCATATGAGAATATAACTTTGGTCGATATTGTAGATTTCAATTTTATGTGTGGATTTCTCTTCTCGTTTCGTTACCTTCTCCGATGATAATACAGATTTCTATTAAAAATTGATTGTAGCATCTTGCTAAATAAAGCGTATTTCAGAAAAAAGAATTCTTCCTCTGATCTCTCTGTAGCTTAGTGGTTAGAGAACCTGACCGGAAATCAGTTGACCTGGTATTCGAATCCCAGCGGAGCGAAAAAGATCTGTTTTTCTGAATGAAATTTAATTAAAAATTTTTATTCTTCATCTTGTCTGAAATGACGTTAAAATATTTTATGTATAGGAGAATATAACTTTGGTCGATATTATAGATTTCAATTTTATGTGTGGATTTCTCTTCTCGATTCGTTACCTTGTCCGATGATAATACAGATTTCTATTAAAAATTGATTGTAACATTGTGCTAAATAAAGCGTATTTCAGAAAAAAATAATTCTTCGTCTGATCTCTCTGTAGCTCAGTGGTTAGAGCACCTGACCGGAAATCAGTTGACCTGGTGTTTGAATCTCAGCGGAGCGAAAGGAGAAGATCTTTTTTCTGAATAAAATTTACTCAATAATCTTCTTAGTCCTACCTTCATTCTAGCCCACAACGATCTGGGAGGTACAAAATCATGATCTTTGAGATGTAGTCTTGCTTTCTTATTCATAATTAAACCGATCCCTGGACTACCACATGAATCACTACCTACTCCTGACCAGATATTCAATTATATTACAGAGTCCTTTGAAGAAAACTGTAGCGATTCACGCCGGTTGACGTTATCGTTTGTTACAAGGTTCCAAACAGGCCCGAAATAATGAAAACCCATGGGTATAAAAACATTAACGTCCTGAGAACATTCTAAAGACTTTCCTAGGACGTCTGTGTCAGTCCAATTGATGTCCTAAAGATGTCTCATGTTCCAAAGACCGTCTTTGGAACATGGGACGGCTTTAGGACATCAATTGGACTGACACAAACCTCCTAGGCGCGTCTTTAGAACGTTCTTAGGACGTTCATGTTTTTGTGTCCACGGGGAAGAATCTGTGCATTATTTTATGATTCTCAAAGTATCTTCTCACTATTTCGAGAGTCATGGAACTTGACTTGACGGACTCTTTTCATTATTTCGAGGACCATCCTGAACCTTGTGACAAATGTTGTAGGATATTTTTAGAAATTTGTGGCCTATCCGAATAGCCCACGTCGGATTTTATTCCGTCTCTATCTGGATCTCTTTTGGTTCGTAAAATCTTAAACGGAAAATTAGCGCAAGCTGGGTCATTTATTTTGTGTTTGATAGCCGTTGAAAGGAGAGAAACTCGTGAATGTTAACAAAAATGGAAAAAAGTGAATTTCGTGTACTGCTTAAGCATTATTTTTTGCGTAAAAAACCATCACTGAAACCAAGGAAAGGCTTGATAAATACTATGGGAACTCTGCATCTTTTCTGTTTCAAAAGTAAATTTTAGTCTAGAATGATAAGAGTTGAAAATTGAAAGTATATAATGGAGTTTATCACTCGGTATAATTGAAAACGAGTCGTCAACATAACGTGTGTAAGCTAGAATTTCAAAATTAATTTTTGGAAAAGCATAAGATTAATATTTAGAATTCCTGAAAATAAAACAAGAATCCAACGATTAAATTTGGACAAACACCACAAAATGCTCCTGTTGCAATTCCTATAAATAAAGACAAAAGTTTCTTTCTTTGGAGAAAAATAAAAGAGAGTGAAGGAAAATGAGAAGACAACCAACCAAATTCACTTTCTTCTCTTTTTTATTCATTTCGTCTTTTTTATTTTTATTATTATCAAATCGCAATATAAAAGCGTGTATGATATTAACCAACGGTTCGGTGCTCATACAGCACACTTATCATGGTAAGAAAAATTAGAATAGGTGGGAACAGCAAAGAGCTTTGTTGATAAGAATTTTTTGCACATTAGTAGCATTGATCGTAAAATTTCTCAAGGTTTCATGATAAAGGAAAGTTTCCCTAAAAACAACCCTGATATAATATGCATAAATGCTGATAAGGGCGACATTACAGTTTGTATGAAGAAATCAGATTATATTAGGGATTTGAAGGATTTACTTTCAAATCGTGATAACTTTGATTTATTGAGTGAAAATCCGTTAAAACAATTAAGAAGAGACACTTCCAGGATTATAGAAAATTGAAAAAAAAGGACTTTTAAGAAAATATGAACTGATATAAATACCGAAGACACAGTTCTTGCAAGATGTTATGGTTTGAGAAAGATTCATAAAGGAGGCTATCCTTTAAGAATGGTTATTTTAACTATTACCACTCCCACGAAATTTTTAGAAAAAAACTTTAATTTGATAGTCAAAGATTCCATTGCAATTTCAAAATATAATATTAGAAATATCTAGGAATTCCAGAAAATTACTATTCAAGAAACTGTTCCTGATGACCATGTAATAGTTTCTTTTGATGTTGTTGCAATGTTTCCAAGTTTAACTCTTGAATTAGTCAAACAAGCAATTTTAAATAGATGGGAAAATATAAAAGCACGTACTCGATTATGTCAAAAGGATTTTATCGAAGGAATAGCTTTTATTAAGAACTCAACTTATTTTAGATTCAATGGATGTTTTTATAGGCAAAAGTTTGGTACGCCCTTTTACTTTCGGTATGTTGATGACACCTAATTATGTGTTCCTCTAGCAAAGTTACAGGCCGTTATTGATGCTTTTAACATTTTTCATGCAAAACTTCAATTTACCCATGAAGCAGAGAAAAATAATAAAATCAGTGTTTTGGATGTAGAAGTAATTGAAGATCAGGATGTTCATGTCATTACCAAATGGTATAGGAAAATTCAGATAGAATTTCGAATTTCTTTTCGGCTCATCCTATTTGAAACAAAATTGCAGCAATCAAAAACTTAGTTGACAGAGCTCTAGGTTTGTCCCACATCTCATTCCACAAAGAGAATTTAAATATTGGTAATAATATCCTTTTTCTTAATCATTACCCACAAAAGTTAATTGAGCAACATATCACAATTAGAATTCAGGAAATCAAAAACGAACAAATTAACATTTTATCTTTAGATAATCAGAAGGCATTGAGAGAATATAGTTCTTTTAATACCTTGGTTCTCCCTTTTTTTGGTAAAATTTCGAAAACTATTGAATTTGTGTTGAAAAAATTCAATGTTCATACTATTTTCCGTATACCATTTAGAATGGATTCAATAATAACTTTTTGTAAAGATTCTTTAGATGACTTACGTGGGACAGACTGGCAGATTTCTTAATAATAGGATGGAGAGGAACACAAAAGTGACGATAATTTAAGACGTTGTTGTAAGAGTGTTCTTGCTGCACACATGAGAGAGTTTGTTGATGTTGACCATGACTTTCACTGGGATAATGTTAAAATTTTACATAGTGAAAGTAATAAGAGAATTCATGGAAATGCTCTATATTAAAAACAAAATAAGTTGTGTAATAATTTGTAAACTGATTTGGATAAATCAAACAAAAGTTATTCTAGTATGATTAATTACATTTCGCAATAGGTTGTCATGAATTTCGGCTTTCTCTCATTCCTTGTTTGTTTATAAAAGATTTGCCTATCGACCCACACTTAGATCTCAGGTATCGAGGATATAGCGCCGTGGTTCCGTTGCTGTTCCCACCTGTTCTAATTTTTCTTACCTTGATAAGGGTGCTGTATGATTACCGAAACTTTGGTAAATATTATAGATGCATTTATATTGTGATTTTATAATAATAAGAGTGAAAAAGACAAAAGAAATAAAAAAGAGAAGAAAGGGGATTTGGTTGGTTGCCTTCTCATTTTCTTTCCTATTTTTTATTTTTGTCCAAAGAAACACATTTTCGTTTTTGTTTTCAGGAATTGCAAATACGAGCATTCTGTGGTGTTTGTCTAAATTCGATTGTTGGATTCTTGTTTCATTTTCAGGAATTCTATACATTGACTTGAGTGTTGGACGTTAAATGGGATTTTGAATTTGATTTTACTCTAATTGAAAATTCTTAAATTTCAAGCATAAGATTCCCAGTCTTGCATAACTATTTCAGGTAATATGGAGGAAATAGGAGATACCATAGGAGTTCCATAAGATTGCTTATATAATATATCATCAAATTTAAATATTGTAGAATCTAAAATATGTCAAATGCCTTCTTTGAATTCTTCTAATGGTATCTTAGTATGACGACCAATAAAACACCATCTGTCATCAATACTTTTTAATACCAATTCAGAAGGAATATTCGTGAACAGTAATGTTACATCTAAAGATGCCATGATATAATTATCAGAAATTTTAACATTACTAATGCGTTCTTCAAAATTTGCTAATACATAAGTAGGAGTATTGACAGAAGAAACTACAGGTCTGAGTGGGAAATCTGGTTTATGCATCTTTGGCAGATCACGAAATCTTGCTAAGTTGGAATAAGTTGTAATGAGATCTTTTCTAACTATATTAGGATTAAGATAATTCTTGATCTTCCATTTATTAATCATATTGAATGTTTTATTATGCATTTTCTTTAAAATTGTTTTTGGATCGGATTCCGATTTGACATATGTACTAGAATATTTTTAGCAATTATTCTATCTGAATCACTGATTTGTTCAGGTTTTTTTTTAGATAATTGGAAGAAAGAGAAAGAATCTAGTGTCGAAATTCCTCATGTGAGTTATCAGGTAATTTATTAATATTAGATTCTGAATCTTTCATTATTTGAAAAATATGTTCTTGTTTATTTGTAACAAATTGAGGGTAAGATCTCTCTCCTGAATGTAAAATGCCATCAACTTCATCTGAAACTTCGATTTTAGACAGATTAACAATCCATGGATCTTTTTAATCATAGGTATTATCTGATTCCAATCTATGTTTGTTCAATTTAATTGGATTATAATTGTACTCTTTAAGTGAATCAATGAGTTTGTTGTTAAGTTTATTACCATGATGATTAATTTTATAATTCAAATTCAAATTTTCCTGAAATTTAACAATGTTTTTTGGGAGAAAGGCTGAAACCAAAGGCGTCAATCTAGTTCTGATTTGTTCCAAACTTGAACTTAATAATGTAATCTGATTGTGAATGTCTTTAATTTCTAATTGTCTAATCTGTCTGTTAACGTTGTTTGAAATATCAATTAATTTATCCTCACAAGATTTACTATACACATGGATCGAATGAAAATTAATCATGCAATTACAAATATTCTTGGGATGTAACTTATTCGTTCTGCAGTCCATTAGGAAACCTCTTTTTGTCTATGCTCTTCTTAATTGTTCATTGACATAATCCAATCATTTGTTGCAATTAGAGCTTCTTGTTTGTAATGTAATAAAATCCATTTTAAAAATATGGTGTTAACACAATCCTAGTCAATGCATACGTAATGAGAAATAATGAAGAAAGTAGGTGATTTCAAGTCCTTCTTATGTTTAACGTCTGGGAATATAATAGATGAAAGTGGTGACAAAAGTCAAAACGATATGAAATAAAATTGCATGGCATCACACCTATACCAAAAGGCATATCTGTTAGAACATGATTTACTCGAATGTTGCAAACAACGGAATACAACTCGCTAATTGATAGTTCGCATAAAACGATGGCGGGCAGCTTGGCATCAATTGAAATGCATCATTTGAATGGTAATTTCATCCTATTTGGTCGTTACGGTTCAGTACAGCACATACCTTTCATCCGTCGATCGACGAGAATACCATCTGTATCTTCTCTTCGCCACATTAATTTTGGGGTGGGAAATCCGTCAGCTTTACAAGTGAGAGTGACGTTTTGATGCTCTCGGACGGCTACTGTGCTTTGCGTTGAATGCGAATCCAATATATTGGGTGGAACTGTAATTGAGAATGATATAAAGGTTATTAAGAGGTTGGAAAAAATTACCCTTTTAATTCTAGAGCCTGTAGTGACACTTGTTTCAAGGACTCAGAAAGTGTTAAAAAGAGTGTAAAACACTGATCCTTAAATGTAGGTTGAATTCAGTGTACCGTCAAACGGGGAAATTTTGTACATGTGGGGCAAATTGAGATATTCCTAAATTGATAGCTTACACTGACTCCACATTCTTGGATCAGTCTTAAGTAATTTATCCTATAAATTTAACGGAATTTAGGGGTGTCCACATTTAGCATACATGTCCGAATTACCCCGTTTGATGGTAGTTTTGATTTGCAACTTTTTTGTGTCACGAAAAAAAATAAAAGCACAAGGAAAATTTTAATTGATCCAAATGAGATGCAACCGATTTCACACGAACTGTTTTTTGTGTATTGGAAATGTCTAATCCTTTGATAAAAATTTTCTTTCGAGCAACAACTTTTGATAATATATACTTTCTCTTACAAAATAAATAAATGATTTTCAAAAGATCGATAATGTTAAGGGTAATCGCGTAAAATCTAAAACATGATTGTAGTCAATTAGTCTAATGAATATTTCAGGGGAAATAGGGGACATTTAGTGGAACATGGTGGCCGTTAAAATTTCTTTTTCAATTTTTCTGACGTTTCCCTGATTTTTCCAAAACTAATTTTTTTTCCTGGCCATTAATATTTGAAGACCAAACTTCCAATCTCGTAACATTTTAAATCTAGAATCTTTTATAAAAGGAATAAAATAAATTTAAATACAAAGTTATACATTTTTGATTTATTATTTTCCGGACTGCCATAAGCTAATTCTCTTGAAAAAAGTGAAAGTGTCACCGAAAGTGACTAATTTTCAAAACAAAAAGTGATTGAAAGAGAAGGCGACTAAGATCTTTCAAATTTAAAAGAATCCAAGAGAATTCGATAAAATTTATAAGAATTCGATGCAAATTTAAAAGAATTAAGAATAAATTTGTAGACTTCAAAGCAAGTGAAGGTAAATCCAAAAGGATTAAAATGAAATAAATGTTAAATGAAGAATCAAGTGAATTGAAAAACGATTCGAAAATACGAACAAAATAATTGAATTCAGTCAGTTTTAAATGAGCTTAGAAGAATTCAAAACAATTTGATAAAATGCATTAAAATTCAAGGTGAGTTTAAAAGGCTTCAGAATAAACTAAAGAAAAACTAAAGAAAATTTTTCGAATTAAAAAAATCAGAAGAATTGGAAATAATTTAGAAGATTTGAGGGTAAATTGAGAAGAATTCCGGGTAAATTTCAAATGAATTTCATTTAAATATTAAAAATCTTTTAAAATGCCTTGGAATTTCTTCGAACTCTTCAAAATTCCTTCGAATCATTAAAAACCCCTAAAATATTTCAGATCTTTTGAAGTCCCTCAACACTTCTCAAGGTTCTTTAAAATTCATTTGAATTTTAAAAAATACTCTTAAGTTTATAAAATCCTTTGGAATCACTTCAAGTTCTTGGAATCTATTTTAAATACCCTAACATATTTCTATCCCCTTAATCCCTCAGGAAAATCCGTTGGATTTTTTAAAAATACCCCAAACTTAAAAAAAATGTCTTTGGAAATGCCTCAAAATATTTTAAAATCTTGGCAGTCTTACGAAAAGACTTAATTCTTCTGAATAAGTTTTTTGAAATCTATTCAAAAATGATAAAATCTGTTGAATCACATGAAAACTAATATTTCCTGAAATCTTTGAAAATTTATCAAAATACCTGGAGTGCTTTTCAAACCCTTTAGAAACATTAGTCCTTGGAAATGAATTGAAAATTTTTTAAAACATCATGAAGATTTTTTCAAATCACTTAAAATCATTAATTTTTTAAAATTCCTTAATTATATTCAGATCACTTTTATCTTTCTAAATACCCAAAAATAATACAAATCATTTGAAATCTCATGAAATCCCTTAAAATCCTTTCAAATTCATTAAAAATTTTAGAGCTCATAAAATTCCTCGAATGTTTCAAAAATATCCTAAAATCTGTAAAATTCCAAGGAATTTTTAAAAATACCCTGAAATAGCTAAAATCCTCTG
>JAABKJ010007545.1:242985962-243059661 GCA_011634705.1 Andricus grossulariae | reverse complement strand
ATGTTTCAAAAATATCCTAAAATCTGTAAAATTCCAAGGAATTTTTAAAAATACCCTGAAATAGCTAAAATCCTCTGAAATCACTTCAAATTCTTGAAATATATTCAAAATACCCTAAGACATTTTGAACTTCTTAGAATATTCTAAAATCGCTTAATGTTTTTCAAACTCTGGAAAACTGGTCGGTTTGTTTTAAATACCCCAAAATTTAAAAAACTTCAAATCTTAGAAAATGTCTTAAAATATTGTGAAATCTTGGAAATCATACGAAATCTCTTAATGCTTGTAAATAAATTTTTTGAAATAGATTCCAAAATTATAAAATCTGTGAAATGACATGAAATCTGATGATATTTCCTGAAATCTTTGAAAATTTATTAAAATACCTGGAGAGCTTTTAAAACCATGGAAGAACATTAAAGTCCTCGGAAATCTGATGAAATTTTTTAAAACCCCGATGCAAATTTTTTAAATCACTTATAATCACCAAAATCATTCGAAATTCCAGGACAATTTTTATATCGCTTGAATATTTCAAAATACCCTAAAATATTGTAAATCCTTTGAAATCTTCCGAAGTTCTTCAAAATCTTTTAAAATTTAATAAAACATTTTGAAACTCTTAAAAATTCCTTAAATGTTTCCAAAAATACCCTCAAATCTTTCATTATTGAAATCTACATCGAATTCCTTCGAATGTTGTAAAATACCCTAGAATATTGAACATTCTTCAAAATCCATTCAAAACCCCTTAAAATTATTGAAATTTGTTAAAAACTTCTTGGAATCCTTTAAATTTCCCAAAAATGTTTCAAAATAATTAAAGAAATTTCAGAAATAGGTATAGAGCTTAATCCAATACTAGTTAATTCCTTCCGTGGATCAATTTCTTGGAAAAAAAGCCACCAAAGTGATATTTTTACTTTGAAAAGCGACTATAGTGACTTTCCCTCTCAACATTGACTAAATAGTTATTTGAGAAAAAAATGACAATTTTCTCTTCAAAATCATTGATCAACAAAATTCCCTGACTCTTCCTTGATTTTCAGGTTGTCCTTGACAGTGAATCTGAAGGTATCGTTTTTGCTGCAACGTTATTTAATTGATAGAAAAATTACATTCTTGAATCATTCTGTTGCAGATCAAATCGATACCATCAGATTGTAGCTGAACTGCGGCTACTATGGGGAATTAGGTGACAGGCTCTGAAGTCTGTAGGTGATTTTGTGTCAAAATTAGGTCAAATTTGAGTAAAAATAGAAAAAATTAAGACACGAGGTCAGTACTGACCTACAACTTGTAGATATCCAACTTGGCTAATCATCGGAACCGTATTTACTTGGCACATGTAGTACCCTCTATCTTGTTGCTCTACACTGCGGATGTTCAGTTGCCACGTTTTGTGGTTGTCGTTGGTGACACTGAACCTCGGTATTTTGGCAACCACATGTTTGTGAATAGTTACCAGCATCTGTCGATCCACGTGGATCCAAGCAACCTGAAACATATCAAGATAAGGGAATGTTATCAAGTTATCGAGGATTTCCGGCAATGTTCGTAGGATAGATCTAACAGGAGGATGCTCATCTCGACAGAAACGTGGTGTTGGTCGAGATAGTCGAGAATTTAATGGTGCAAAGAGAAGATGAAAAATTGTGGAAGGCTGCTTAGCGAGATAGTGGTTGCATATTCATTTCCGACACGGGCTTAGTAAAGAGTGCAATATAAAGCTCACCATCCACCCACTACAGTGTTTCACATTGCATGGTATACAATATACATCTATCGTACAGGCCCTTCTCGTTTCCGTTCCGCCAAGCATCTGGCAAAGAATCTGACGTTATTTTACTACTCTGCCGGAAATTCGCGAGAATATGATTCTAGCTTGTCTTCTGGAAAATCCTCGGCTGTAATGGCTGTTACTTTATGGTACTAAAACTGGTAACTTTTCCGTTCTGCACGCGTTCCCGCTAAAGAAGCCAAAATGATAAAAAGCCAAAAATCGAAAGCTCAATTGAATCTTCCATTTGGTAATTTTGATACTAAATCTGGATCATTTTAATTGAATGCTGCAAATCACTTCGATTAAACTTCAAAATGAAGATCAGGATTTTCTTCGATTTAATATTATCACTTTTGTATTCACAGTGAATTCCAGTTGATCAATTGGATCTCGGAATTGGATCAAAATGGTATAAAACACTTTTTTACGGATTTTGCCTTTGATCAGAAAGTTGCGCATCAGAATGATCTGATTCTCAAAATCAATTCCCTGTCGTAAATCCTATAAGCCACATCCAATTTATGAACATCTGCATGTACATTCCAATTTCAAATCTCAGCTTTTGAAGAAGTTTTCTACACTTTTTTATCGAAAAATGCTTAAGTTTCGGCCAATACCCACCCTGAAATTCAAAATTTTCTAAAACATTCCTGGTTGACACCAGGAAGTTGTGAATCTTCAAAAATTGGAAGTCGGAACTAAATAAATCTATAGAAACGCTTGTAGAAATAAAAAATCATGAGTTTGAAAATCGGATATTCGTTTTTTTCTTGGTTGAAAATTAATTTTTTTAATTGAAAATTTACCTATCCCAGTTAAAAATTAATCATTTTAGTCAAAATGAATATTTGCGGGTTCAAAATTCAAGTCGCCCCTCCGGCTTGATAATTCATTAGTTTAGTTTTTTTTTCTCTCTCGACTAAAAAATCTTTCTTTTTTTTTGAAAATTCAACTTCTTCACTGAAAATTCGTCTTCTTGGTTTGAACATTTATTTCCTTTGATAGATCTCGTTGGTTGAAAATCTTGAAGTCGCTACCAAAGAGACAAATTTTCAAAACCAAAAAGAGGAATTTTCAACAAGAGTTGAATTTTCAACCAACAAAGCTTTTTCAGTCAAGAGAGAAAAATTTATTTTGAAGATTTGCATTTTTAAGCCAAGAAGATAAATTGAAATTTGAACCCGCAAATATGAATTTCCAACAAAATAGTTCAATTTTTTAACCAAATAATAAAAATTTTAACGATGAGAGATGAATCCTCAAACCAATATATAATAGTGTAGATTTTTCAACCAAGATTTGTAACCAATTTTTTTTCAAGATCGCCTTTTTTGGGTTGGAAATTTAAGTATTTGGTCTGAAAGTTATTATATCATATTGTATTTATTTATTCGGCATATATATTTATATTCTATCCTATTTTAATTGAAAATAATGATTAGCATGAAGAATATAGCTTCAAAGACAATTTTTTTACTATAATTTTTCACAACACTTTTTTATGATACAAAAAAAATCTTGGTCGAAAAGTCTACACTATTATATTTTTGTTTGGGGATTCATCTTTCTTGGTTAAAAGTTTTATTATTTGGTCGAAAATTGAACTATTTTGATGAAAATTCTGTTGTTGAAAAATCTACTATTGGGTTGAAAATGACCTGTTTTATTGAAAATTCATATTTTCGGGTTAAGAATTCAACTGTTTTGTAGAAAATTCGCCGGTTTGGCTTGAAATTTAATTAATGTATTACCAATTAATTAATTATTAATTTTTTTACATTTTTTTTCTAGAAATATGGTTAAATATAAATGAGAGAAGAAGTAGAAAGTACAATTTTCTTGAAGTTTGGGAGAAAATTTCATATAATTTAGTAATATGATGAATTTTCCTTATGATTTATAATATTTATTTTACATACTAATAAATGTATTTGTTTATATTTTTAGTGGCTTATACATGCATATATGTTACATAGAAATTACAAATTCAAAGTAAGATTAAGGATTGCTAATGAAATCTACAATTCTATGCATTCAATTTTTCATTTTGTTCAATTAATGCAATTTTATCAATTATATTTTAGCCATATCTCGTAATGAGAATGTCAAAAATTCCCTAAATTGTATGATAATTGCTTAAAACTCTAAATTTTAGGGAATATTCCCTAAATATTCCTTACTATAATATTATTCCTAATTGTATATCCTGATTAAAATTGAATATTTCCTAGCTATTTCCTAACTATATAGTTCGTATATTCTTAACAACTATCCATTTCTTCGAGAGAAAAGTTACCAATTTTTCAAGGACTGAAATGAAATGTTGAACTCATTTTTTTAGAAATATTTTTTAAAATTTACCAAAAAAGCAATTCGATTATCATAAAATTATTAGTTTTACCACGGTATTTTCTTTAAAAAATTTAAGATCTTGATAACCCAGGTGGAAATATTATGTATGGTTCATATATAATGTGAAGTATTATATATAATATTCATTTGTTTTATATAAAAAATGAATGAGACAAATGAATATTATATATAATACTTCACACTATATATAAACTATATATAATATTTCTGCTTGGGAAACGGGTACAATTTTCACAAATTCGCTTTTTTGGAACCCAATAAAAATCCATTCTTTTGTTATTAACGATAATGATTACTGGAAAGAATGTATCTTTGAATATATATTTCTTATTTTTATTTTTTCTACAATTTTTCATAAAACAATTTTTAATATGATTGACGTATTATTGAAATCTGCGATAACACAATAATTTTTCATTATATATGTATTTGCATTTCCAATTTTCATAATTCCGTAAAACTCATTACCGACATAATGATTTACAAAAAGATATTTGAACGAACGGTATGACATATTTCGCGAATTTAAATCTACCAATTAAACACATGTAGAATTCCTAAAATGTATAATTCGCGAATTAATTATTTAACTGAATCTCGTGTCACTTTTATAGAATATTTAATGGAAACCACTTTAAAGCATACATCTTTTTCTGAGACAAAATGACATTATCCTTCTGAATTATCGTTAAATAATTTGTGCAGCAAGCTTTTTTATAATTATAAGTAGAAATAACCAATTCCCAATTAAATTTTTAGACATTCATTATTGTAAGAATATTTTTACTAAAGTGAATTTAAATGTCATTTTCTGATAATGATTTGATGAAAGCTTTATAAGGTAATTAGTAAACGACCTGCCACTGTTTCGTTTATGATTTCTTACTAATTCAGATTCAAGGAAAAGTTGGCAGATTTGAATTAATTTTTTCATTGAATAATTGATTATTTGCCTAATTGAATATTATTATGCTAACATTTCACTAAAGAAATTGTAACAAAATCAGCAGCAGCTTATTTGACTAAAGTCAGTGAAAAAATTCTTTCTTAATTAGGGTCGCTAATAAATTTATATACTAACACCATTCGTTATGTTTTTATTAAATATATTATTCAAAAAATGTAATAATTCCAAAAAAGACAAGCTAGATGTAATTGTACTTATT
The DNA here is from genome assembly GCA_011634705.1 of Andricus grossulariae. Lineage (NCBI taxonomy): Eukaryota > Metazoa > Arthropoda > Insecta > Hymenoptera > Cynipidae > Andricus > Andricus grossulariae. Next base: position 243,054,339 of record JAABKJ010007545.1, on the reverse strand, counting down.
ATTTCTAAATAAAATGATTTCCATAAAAATGAGACAAATATAACTGTGAAGAACCTTTCAAGAAATAGACTTAGCTTTTGTAAATTAAAATATAATGGAAGTTATAACTTTTGCTTGAAGTGTATTAAAAAACATAGAAACATTAAAAATAATAATTAATTATTACTTTTCGATTGTGTTTTTCTATTTTTAAAGTAAGAACTTGTAAATACGATATATTTACTGCATGCAATGTTTTCCACTTAAAAGTTTCACAATATTGTCTTATGATCTTATCTCTTCACTAAAGTTGAAAATATTTCACAATAGCCTACTTTTCTCAAACTTTTCTATGTGTCACATTTCTTTTTCGCATTATAACCTTTTTTAATTTTTGGCTTAAGAACTTTTATCCATTATTTTTTTCGAACCTTGTGTCGTTCTTCCAAAAAAATTTATTTTTTATTTTATTTTTTGCGGTTAAACAAAAACTACGCGTCCCATGGAAAAATTATTAATAATAAAGAAGATATTTTTGGGCGAACAACTTTTGTCTGTTAACTTTTTGTCGAATCTTGTGTCGTTTTTCCAAAAATAAATGTTATTTTTACGATTAAAAGGAAAACTACGTTTTCTATCAAAAAGTGAATAATAACAAATCTGCGCTAACAAATCCGAGAAAGGTAGATTGTTGAAAAAATCCTAATCTTTGAAATCTAATAACTTTTTATGAAAATTTTTATTTCCGGTGTAAAACTTTCACATAAACAAAAAATCTTGAAAATTGTTTACCATCAAGTTTCAAGTTAATTAGTTGACAAAAATGAGCCAATTTATTATTGCAACAAAAAAACCCATACGTGAAATTAAGATTAGAAATTTAGATTAGATGTTTACATACATTGTTTAAGCAATTTATTATTGTTTTTACTAATTTTCTCTTAGAATTGGGATAAAAAGTCGCGGTATTTTCGAAAATTCCCCATTTTTCGTCCAATTTTAAATTAGAGGGAGGTGATAGTTCATTAATGTTAGGAAACACAATTATTATAACAATTTATTATTATTGTTATTAATATTGTCTTAGAATAATAATAAATTGTTATAATAATTGTGCTCCTTAACATTAATGAACTATCACCTCCCTCTAATATAAATTGGACAAAAAATGGGTAATTTCACTACTTTACCACCGAGCAATTCACGCCTACCCCGAAAGGGAAACGGCTTAATGATATAATAATAATAATAATTTCCCATACTTCGCTTCCCCGCATTTCCCTTCATTTACTCTTCCTCCCTTCTTCTCCCTTCTCATAATTCCCCTCTTCTCATTTCCCCTCACTTCCCCTTACTTCCCTTCATGAGAAATAGTACGACAGAAGAACGGACACAGGCGGACACCGAATCGAAACTATAAGGGTTTCTGCCCGGGGCTACGAAACCCTAAAAAAGAAATAGAAATACAAGGCAAACAAATTAATGACAAGAATATTATACTAGGATGGCCGTCACAACTAATTTCTTTGAATTCCCTACTGTTTGCCTGATCAATTTTTCATTTTCCCTGACCATTAATCCTCAAAGACCAAAATACTAATCTTCTTAATCTTAATCTTTTACAAACGAAATAAAATGGAATGAAACAATTTTCTATAATAATTTAGAAATATTAAATTCATCATCCTTGACAGTGATTTAAAGTTTCTCTCATAGAAACTCCCTCACTTTTACAAGATTTTTCTCAAAATTCCCTAATTTTTTCCTGATTTCCATGTTTTCCCTGACCTGAGACTCTAGAATAGAAAAAAAAGAAGTGGCATTAGAAAAATATAAATAGAATCTTGGTTTTAACCCTCTGTAAATTGATAATTTTTTTCATTATTTCAAACGTTTCACTTTATCTTTCAGAGATTGAGTGAGCAACCGGTGTACGAACTCACAGCGAATTAATAGAATTTTTAATTAAAACACATCATGATTGCCTTTGGATGGTACTCTGTATGAGTAACGAAGTTGCGCTTCGAAAAGGAGATGTCCACTGTAAAAATAGAAAAAGTATATAGAGAGAAATGTCAACAAATGGAGAGTCGACTATGCAGACATTCAGGAAATTCAAATGTTTATCACTTTGAATTATATGGACAGGAAATTCATTCTATCAGGACCTTTTGTATGTTTTTTCTTATCTCAAAAGAAATGTCTCCAACGGAAATTATTCAAAAGCTTTTTTTGTATCTCACTTTATTTTTGTATAACGATAAATAAAGAATGCAAGCAGAAAAATAACTTTTTCCAAAGATTTTTAGTTTCTCTGAAAAGAAAAAGACTGTACCGTTTTTGCTCATCGAATATCAAAACATTATCACTCAGCAGATATAACAAAAATTTTAATAAATTTTCGAACTTTGGAAAAAAGTCAAATTTGAAGAAACAAACTGCTCAAGTACCACGCTCATTAACATAGACGGTCAATTTTAATATAAAATCATAAAAGGCGTACTGTTCTTAGAATTTATATTTCAAAAGTTATACCTCAAGGGTTGTAAGTGAAATTTTTGTCAATCATATGTATTAAAAAATGTGTATAATTTCCGGAATTAGGATTTCCATCCAAAAAGAAGTCTTTCGTAAGACGTAAAGTAAAAGGCCTATTCAGTAACAAAATTCATAAGTTATCGCTAATTTTAATCTAAACTGCAAGCAAGAAAAATTATTCAAAAACTTATGTTGTTAAATTTAAGTATTTTATTATATGTTTTAATTAGTGGCGCTAAGTGATATAAATCGTAAGAAATAGGTATTTACTTAAAGTATGTTTCACCTCTTATGCAATTTTCATCACCTCCTAATTTGTGTTTTGAGGGGACCATAACTTTGTTTAGAGGACTTTTCGAAAGTTTTTTTTAGCTCTATTTTGAAAAGTAAAATAGCTCCAACTTTTTTTCCAGAGGTAAAAAGCTGCGCAATAAAATTTCACATCCAGGTATATCCTTGAGAAATAAAAATTAAAAAATATTTTTGAGAGCCTCCAGGGGATTTCGTTTTTGTATGTGAAAATTTTATGTGCAACGAAAACTTTTCTTTCATTACCCATTTGCTTTTTCAATATTTTTTATTTAGTGCACCAAAGACAAATTTTGAAAATCAGATACAAAGTGGTATTATGGTATTCATCTGTTTCTTTAAAAGCCTAGAGGTGCTAAAAGCACATTATCTTCAGTTTAAAAATATCACATTATTCAGTTTAAATAAAAAATATTACTGAATGTTACACATGTGAACCACTTTTAAAATATATAATTATTGCTTACATTATTTTAATATTTTGATTATTAATATTTATTAAAATGCAATCATTTCATTTTTTGAAGCTTTTGCAGTATTTCAAGACAATTATACAGAGTGTTCTGAAAATTTTCTGAATTTATTATTTTAATGCGCACAAAGTTTTCCATATTTTAAATGTACCTAAATGGGCTCTGTTTTTAATTTATTCTATAAACACCAACATTATGTAATTACCTGATTTCTTAGATGTTAAAGGGTTGTCGACCACTGTGAATAAATGTTCAAGATGTTATAGTTTATTTTCGATCATTTGGTATATTTTTTGTGATAACAAATATTTAAAAAATATACCAAATGATCGAAAATGAACTATAACACCGTTCAAATATGAACTAAATTATTTAAATTAATTAATTGATTGAATTGAATAAATAACAAGAAATTTCAACTACTTTTGGTTGAAAACTCTAACATTTGGTTGAATATTTTATTATTTTGTTGAAAATTCCACGATTTTCTTAAAAATTCATCATTTTTGGTCAGAAATTCAGCTACTTGGTTAAAAGTTGAAAAACTTTGTTAAAAATTAATTTTTGGTTTATAGATCAATTTTGAATAATAAATTAACTATTTCATTTGTAGAAAATTATTCTTCTAGGTTAAAAAATCATCTCTTTGTTGAAAACTCATTTTTTTAAGATTCATCATTTTAGTTGAAAATTTATCTTCTTTGCTGAAAATATAACTATTTTGTTAAAAGTTCGTTTGTCTTTTTTGGTTAGGAATTAATTTATTTAACTAAGAATGTAACTGTTCCTTTTTTGATCGAAAATTAATATTCTTGTTTGAAAATTCATCCTTTTGGTTCAAAAATACAACTGTTTGGGTATTAATCAATCTGATTTGTTTGAGGATTCAACAGTTTGGTAGAAAATTTAATTATTTAGTTAAATATAAACTTTTTGTTACAAAATTAATTTCATTTGTTAAAAAATCATATTTTCGGGTTGAAAGTTTAACCGTCTTGTAGATAATTAATGTTTTTTGTTAGAAAAATAATCTTCTTGATGGAAAATTCATCTTTTTGGTTGAAATTGAACTATTTGGTTAAAAATTAATATTTTTCAGTTGAAAATTCAACTACTTGGTTGACAGATGAACTAGTTTGTTAAAAATTCGTATTTTTAAAGATGCACCTGCTTGGTTGAAAATTTGACCATTCCATTTTCAGAAAATTAATCTTCCGGGTTAAAAACTCATTTTTTGGGTGGAACTCTAGTGTCAAAAATTAATTTTTTTATCATTCATCATTCATGTTGAAAATTTGACTCTTATCTTTAAAATGTAACTAGTTTGTCGAAAATTCGTCTATTTTGTTGATAATCAATTTCTTGAAGTAACAATGTAACTATTTCATTTTTAGTGAAAAAATTGATCTTTTGTACTGGTATTGATCTTTTCTTGTTGAAAATTCATGTATTTTATTAAAAATTCATGTTTTTTGGTCGAAATTTAATCTTTTTGGTTGAAAATTCATCCTTTTTGGTCAAAAAGACAACTGTTTGGTTCTATATTAATCTGGTTTGGTTGACGATTGAACAATCTTGTTAAAAATTGATGTATTTTAATAGAAATTAACGATTTTTGATAAAACAATAATCTTTTTGTTGAAAAATTAATCTCTTACGTTGAAAATATAAATATTCTGTTAAAAATTATTATTTTTTGTTCGAGAATTAATTTTTTATCTAGCAATGTAACTATTCCACTTTTAGTAAAAAAATGGATATTTTTTACTGAAAATTGATCTTTTCTAGTTGAAATTTTTTTTTTTGCATTCAAAGTCATCTTGTCTGGTCAAAAATTCACCTTTATGGTTGAAAATTCATCCTTCTTGTTTAAAAATGCAACTTTTTGGTTCTGCATTATTCTGGGTTGGTTGACGATTCCTCGATTTGGTATAAAATTTAACTTTTTGGTAGAAAAATTACTTTTTTATTAAAAAATAGTATTTTTGGTTCAAATTTGACTATGTGGTTAAAAGTGAAACTATTTTGTTGAAAATTTAACATTTTGATAGAAAATTAATTTTATTTGTTAAAAAATCATATTTTCGGGTTGAAAGTTCAACCGTTTTGTAGATAATTCATGTTATTTGGTAGAAAATTAATCTTCTTGCTGGAAAATTCATCTTTTTGGTTGAAAGTTAACTATTTGGTAAAAAAATTCAACTATTTGGTTGAAAATTAATATTTTTTTGTTAAAGATTCATATTTTTTTAAATGCACTTCCTTCGTTGAAAATTTAACGATTCTATTTTCAGAAAATTACTCTTCCGGGTTAAAAAATTATATTCGGGTGGAATTCTATTTTTAAACATTCATTTTTTTATCATTCAGCATTTCAGTTGAAAATTCAACGCTTATGTTTAAAACGTAACTATTTTGTTGAAAATACGTTTTTTTTTGTGTTGGTAATTAATTGCTTAAAGTAACAATGTAACTATTTCATTTTTAGTAAAAAATTTATCTTTTGTACTTAAATTGATCTTTTCTAGTTGAAAATTCATGTATTTTATTGAAAATTCATGTTTTTTGGTCGACATTTAATCTTTTTGGTTGAAAATTTATCATTTTCGGTTCCAAATGCAACGGCTTGATTCTATATTAATCTGGGTTGTTTGACAATTCAACAGTTTGGTATAAAAATAAACTGTTTGGTTGAAAATGAACTTTTTTGTTAAAAATTCATATTTTTGTATTGAAAATTCAACCGCATTGTAGATAATTCATCCCTTTGGCTTTAATATTCAAAAATTTTGTTAAAAATTGATGTATTTTAATAGAAATTAGCGATTTTTGATAAAACAATAATCTCTTTGTTGAAAAATTAATCTCTTTTGTTGAAAATATAAATATTCTGTTAAAAATTATTATTTTCTGCTTGAGAATTAATTTTTTAACTAGCAATGTAGCTATTCCACTTTTAGTAAAAAATTGATATTTTTCACTGAAAATTGAGCTTTTCTAGTTGAAAATGTATTTTTTTGTGTTCAAAGTCATCTTTTCCGATCGAAAATTATTCTTTTTGGTTAAAAATTCATCCTTCTCATTTAAAAATGCAACTGTTTGGTTCTACGTTAATCTGAGTTGGTAGATGATTCCGAAATTTGGTAGAAAACTTAACTTTTTGATTGAAAAAATACTTTTTTATGGAAAAATAGTGTTTTTGGTTCAAATTTGACTATTTGGTGAAAAACTAAACTATTTTATTGAAAATTGAACTTTTTGGTTGAAAATTAATTTTATTCGTTGAAAAATCATATTTTCGGGTTGAAAGTTTAACCGTTTTGTAGATAATTCATGTTATTCGGTGGAAAATTAATCTTCTTGCTGGAAAATACATCTTTTTGGTTGAAATTTAACTATTTGGTTGAAAATTCAACTATTTGGTTAAAACTTCAACTATTTGGTTAATAATTTGTATTTTTTAGTTGAAAATTCAACTCCTTTTTTTAGAGGTAAACTTGTTTGTTAAAAATTAATATTTTTTTAAATGCACCTCCTTCGTTGAAAATTTAACCATTCCATCTTCAGAAAATTAATCTTCCGTGTTAAAAACTGATCTTTCGGGTGGAACTCTATTGTCAAATATTCATTTTTTTATCATTCATCATTTAGGTTAAAAATTCAACTCTTATTTTTAGAATGTAACCACTTTGTTGAAAATTCGTATTTTTTGTTGATAATTAATTTCTTGAAGTAACAATGTAACTCTTTCATTTTTAGTGAAAAATTGAGCTTTTGTACTGAAATTGATCTTTTCTAGTTGAAAATTCATGTATTTTATTAAAAATTCATGTTTCTAGGTCGAAATTTAATCTTTTTGGTTGAAATTTCATCCTTTTTGGGCAAAAAGTCAACTGTTTGGTTTTATATTAATCTGGTTTTGTTGACGATTCAACAATTTTGTTAAAAATTGATGTATTTTAATAGAAATTAGCGTTTTTTGATGAAACATTAATCTTGTTGTTGAAAAAATGATTTATTTTGTTGAAAATATAAATATTTTGTTGAAAATTATCATTTTTTGGTTGAGAACTGATTTTTTCAACAAACAATGTAACTATTATACTTTTAGCAAAAAATTGATATTTTGACTGAAAATTGATCTTTTCTAGTTGAAATTTTTATTTTTTTATTTTTTGTATTCAAAGTCATCTTTTCTGGTCGAAAATTATTTTTTGTTGTTGAAAATTCATCCTTCTTGTTTGAAAATGCAACTGTCTGGTTCTACATTATTCTGGGCTGGTTGGCGATTCCGCAATTTGGTAGAAAATTTAACTTTTTGGTAGAAAAATTACTTTTACATTAAAAAATAGTATTTTTGTTTCAAATTTGACCATTTGGTTGAACATTAAACTATTTTATTGAAAATTTAACTTTTTGGTAGAAAATTAGCTTTTTTGTCAAATATTCCAATTTGTTTTTAAATTCACCTGTTTGGTTTAAAATTTTACTTTTTTGTTGAAAATTCGGTGCTTTTTGTTAAAAAATTAATTTTTAATCCGAAAATTGTACTATTCCTATTTTGATTAGAAATTTATCCTTCAAAAGTTGAAAATTCAACTATTTGGTTCAAAATTGATCGTATTTAGTTAACAATTTAACTATTCGGTTACAAATTGTTTTCATTTGAAAATTCAACTATTTGGTTGAAAATTCATGTATTTTGTTGAGAATTCGTCTTTTTGGTTAGAATATGAATCTTGTTTGTTGAAAATTCAATATGTATTTCAACTTCAGATCTTATGAATTCAAAGAGTCTCATATTGGATTCAATACGGTATTTACATTAATTTTATTTGAAAGAATTTATTCCACCAAAAAGAACTACGGTTGTGAACGTGGGGAGTTGAAAGGAGGGCTATATTATGGTTTGAAAATTATACAAGTTTCAAGTTTTACAATTAAAAATTATGCAAGTTTCAAGTTTTATATTAAATTTTATTTAATTTTCATGCTCTATATTCGAAATCCTTTGATCTTCAAAATCCATTAATGGGGAGGAGGGTTAAATTTTTAGGAGTTACAATTGAAAGCTATTCAAATTTAAAGATGAATAATCCAAAAATCTTCAATCTTAATTATTTTAAAGATCGAAAATCGAAAATAGCCTAAAATCGATGACCCCTTATTGCATCCAGCCCCTCAATTTTTGGTTCCTTAGAGCATTGACACTGCGTTATCAGTTCTATTCGTTAAATTGCTCACGACTTAGTATTCGCCATCGAAATCATGGTATTACTAGCCTGACTCGAATATATTGACAGGTTATTTACTGCTACCGAACATTCGAGCAAGCATTGAACCGCCAGGAAGATAATCGAGGAGTTTCACGCCCGTAATAAACTACCATACAAGGTGATTGGACGGTAGAATGGTTTAATTAATTGGGGTTAAATAACTGACTATAAAATAGTTGGCGTGTCGAGCTGGGCGTTCGCTTAAAATGAAAACGAACCTCCTCGCTTCTAGGAGTGATATCGGCTGATTGTGAGCGTTCAGCCCAACGGTGGTTAGGCACCTTTAATGAGGTTGATAATGGGATTGTTTTATGTATAGCATGGCCCTCATTGATTTCGTGGTAAAATTAATCGTACTGCGGTAGTGATGAAATTTCCGTTTTTATTTTCCCTCGGTATTTTTCTTCTATTTTTCTTCATTCTCTTTTTTTACTTTCGCTAGTGCCCACGCTTACCTGGTCTGGTCATTAGACTTAAGGGGTACACTTGCCTCGCAAAATTTCACCTTTAACCTAAATTCACAAAATATGTCAAATATTAAGCTCTGCTCAGGAAATTTTAAATCCTCGTTATATTTCTCGTTAAATGAAATTTTATCAACTCGACCCAATTTTTATTGTATACAAAGCCAACAAGCATTTTACAATTAACCTTTTCCATGAAATAGGGGAAACTCATTTGTGTTAGCTGTACTAATTCTTATAAGGTCGCGACAATTCTACTATGTTCACATGAATAATTAAATAATTCTAAATTTTTTAGGATATATGTGATTATTATAAAAATATTGTCATTTCTTATTTAGAAAAATTATGTTGACCGAAAATAATACATAAAGTTGAGGATATATGTTGCTCAACCAGCTTAACCATTACATTATCCTAAAAAGTGAAATCTCTGGTAAAAAAAACATTTAGGAGTCTCTATTTTATTCTTAATAACTTTATTATATCATGAAATGAAGTATTGAATACAAATTTCACAAAAAAATATAACAACGGACGATTAAAAACTTTTTTTACATTTTTGTTATTTTGATTGCCTAATTATCAAATTGAAGTATATGGTTGAATTTAAAATGCTATAAAATATAATTTAAAATCATTAATTTCAATAAATATTCAAATAGCTACATCGGCTTCCATCGAATTTCAAATTATGTATTTTTCACTGTTTTTTTAAGAAACATAATATAATTAATTTTTAACTGTAAATTTTCAAAATTAAAAACTCTTCATTTTTAAAGACCTAAAAATAAAAATTCTTAAATTTTCATGATTTTGATGTTCAAACGACTTCAAATATAGAGCGTCAAAATTACATCATTTTCAATTTTAAAACTTGAAACTTGCATAATTTTTAATTGTAAAACCTAAAACTTGTATAATTTTCAATTTTAAAATGTCAAAATTAAAAATAATTTAATTTTAACGTTTTGCAATTTAAAGTTCTACAATTTTTAGGAGTTACAATTTAAAGCTATTCAAATTCAAAGAAGAATAAATAAAAAATCTTCAATCCTAATGATTTTGAAGTTCAAAAATCAAATTTTCTCTTCTAAATCTTCCAAATTGCAGAAATTTCTAATGTAAATCAACAAAAGTACAGTTTTTAAATTCAAATATTAAATATTGCATAATTTTTAATTGGGAATTTTTAAAATTGAAAACTTTTCTACTTTAAAGATAAATTTTAAAGGTCAAAAGTCAAGTCTTTACTTCAAAATCTTCCAAATTGAAGAAATTTCTAATGTAAATCATAATTGCAGAATTTCAAATTGTAATACCTAAAAATTGCAAAAATTTAAAATGTTAATTGTCTAAACTAAAAACTCTTCAATTTTAACGATTTATAATTATAAGTTCTAAAAGTTTGTAAACTTAAGATTAAGAACTCTTTAATTTCAAATATGTGTGAATAGAAATTCTTGAATCGTAATTATTTACAAAATTTTGAAGATCAAAAGTTAAGAGCTTTCAATTATAAATCTTCCAAATACATAAAATTCGACATTTTGAAATTTATCAAAATTACAGAATTTTTAATACCAAAACTTAAAAATGGTATCATTATTTATTTTAACTTTTCCAAATTGAAGACTCTTTAATTTGAAAGGCTTATAATTCAAAGTTCTAAAATCTTAAAGATTAAGAATTGCAAATTCTTCAATTTCAACGATTCGCAGTTTGAAATTTGTCAGCTCGGAAAAAGTAAAAATACAAATTTTTGAATTGTGATGATTCTGATGAATTTGTGGATCAATCTTTTCAATTCTTCATTCAAAGTTCTACAATTTTAGACAGTTAAAACTGAAAGCTCTTTAATTTTAAAAGTATGGGATTGTGAATTTGTCAATTTTCAAGATTTATACTTGAAAGATATACAATTTTGAACCTTTTTTTTTGAATAGTTTAATTTGAAAGATTTTCAATTTAAAATCCTTCAATTTTAACTACTTGAAATTCAAATTCTTCAATTTTAACTATGTTCAATTGAAAATTCTTCAATATATTATGTGTATAATAGATAAATGATAAAATTTTTCATTCTTTTTTTAAATAATTAAATCTTGAAGCTTCAAAATTGAAATTTATTAAATTTTATAGGTTTTTAATGGCAAATTCTTCCATTTTTAACACCAAAAAAAAACAAAGCATCTAATTTTAAACGATCCTAAAGTCAGATGTTTCAAACAGGACGGCTAAAAATCCAAAGGAGTAAAATTCTCGAATAATAAAATTACTGAAATTATGAAATTAATATTACCGAATTTTAACAACTTAAAGAATTTTTCTTGGGTAAATATTATTCATTTATTAAAAATAAAATACTTTAATATTTTTATCAAAGAAAAAATGTTGTAATGTTTATATTCAAAAAAATTTAATTTTAATTCTTCAATAACAATAGGTGAACACAATATATTTTTGGCTAAAAATTTGGTTTGAATATGTGCATAATAGTTTTTAAAAATTACACAAAATGTTATCAAAAATCGAATTGTTAATTAAGTTCGGAGAAAATTCAGAAAGAAATTTCTTTTTTTGTTCGAGGCGCACGTTTTTTGAAATTTTTCGTACAATTATTCTAATTTTAAAATCAGGCAAAAATTTTGAAAAATTTTCAAAATAAAAAAAATTTCTTTGATAAAAATATTTCATTATCTTATTTTCAATTAATGAATAATTTATATTAACAAACAATTTCTCTAATTGTTTAAATTCAGGAAATTTCTAGTTCGGATATTTTATAATTCGGCGATTTTCTGACTAGAATTTTATCATTCGGTAAATTTACCAATTCGGTAATATTATAAACTGTTCGGGAATTTTATTATTCGGTAATTTTCCAAATCTGTATTTTTATTATTCGGGAATTTTTGTAATTCGGAAATTTTATCATTCGAGAATTTTCCAATTAAAAAACTACATTTGGGATTTGTCACCAGATTGGAAATTTTTTTCAACGAAATGTATTGGAAACTAGTGCCAATCAGGAGGTCAAATTCCAAATGTAGTTACCGCTTTCTGATTTTGCAATGGAGTATATGTAATAATAATATTAATAAATATTTTAAATCTTTTTATGATGTAATGAAAAACGCTCGTTAATATGCATTTCGTATTAGTTAATTTTTCCAATTAATAAAGCTGCCCTAGAAGAAATAAAAGAATTTGTCCCTGCGTTAATGAATCCTCGGAGGCTGGGTACATTTAAAACCTCTGAATATTTGAATTACGTGCCATTTCTTTTGATGAGATTTCATTTCGAGCAACGAAATAATAAATATGGAAAGCCTGAGCGATCATTCGCAACCGAAAGAAAGGGTTACTACTGATGCGTATTGGATTTTGCCACAGGCAAGAGAAGAAGGTCTGAGCCAATTTTAATTTTTTTCCACATTGTAACCTTTTTCGAATATTCAATCCACGTAAGAACCATCAATAATAAACTTTCAATTCTTTTAATCAAAAAGTAGAATTCATCTCGTTTAATTGAAAATGCTAGTATTTGGTTAAAATTTTTATTATTTTGTTGAAAATGCAACTATTTTGTTTAAAAGTCATATTTTTTGTCAGAAAGTAGCTACTTCGTTAAGAGTTTAATTACTTTGTTAAAAATTCATTTATCGGGTTGTAGATTCATCTCCTTGATGGAAAAATTAACTGTTCCATTTTTAGAAAATTAATCTTCTGGGTTAAAAAATTGAACTCTTCGAATGAAAATACATTTTTTTTAGATCCATCATTCTAGTTCAAAATTCATTTCTTTAGTTGAAAAATCGTATTTTTTTTGTTGGTTGGCAACGGATCTGTTGGATTTGGACGCATGACGCGACCTGATGCAACTAATGCACTAAGAGTGCGGCCATCATGCTTCATGTCACGCTTGACTAAGCATCGCCTTTCTCTCAGCCCCGCGGCTACCCTCATCGCAAATTGCCGAGGACATCAATACTAGGAATATCGTCAATCCTAGGTTTCAAATTCGAGGTTCGAGCGTAGCTTAAAATTGGTAATGTACTTCATGGACGATCCCCAAAGTTAGATTATTTTGGAATCTAAATATCGTTTTTGTTAGTTTACACGCTAAACTTTAAAAACTGTAATATTTTCAGCAAAGTTTTTAATAGGATATTCCACGCCTAGATTGTGAGAAAAACCTGTTTACTTCAGCCTTAGAATTTCCGCTGAAAGTTTAAAAGAAAACACCCTGAAAGTCTGTCATTCTTTTGGACGTAAAGAGCTGAAAGGTAAGGCTTGTGGCGACAAAGTGAAAGAATGTCGTTAACATCTTATTTCGCCGTATCTAAGACAATTTTTTTAAACTCATGCATCGCGTCTTTTCTCGAGCAATAACGTTACAGATTTAATAATAATGTGTCCGGGAAATTGAAACTTACGCTTCCTCATCATATTTTATAAAAGCGCTCGAAAAATATTCTTGCAGATTGGATAAAATCATTAAATTAGTTGTAAGGAAAATAATTTAAAAATATTGTTTTGGCTAGATTGGTTAAATAATTCAATATTCAATATGGGCTTCTACCAGTATATACGTTTATTTGTTGACGCTGTTTATGGAAGCGTTTCAATACAGATCTGTATCATCTTCAAGTTATTGTTCACAAAAGATTCTTGAGGCTAGAAAAAACGATATTTACGAATATCATTGTACAACTAAAGTATGATCAATTTTATCCTATAAAATTTTTGTCAATATTTAGCGGGAAAAACATCCCAAAAAATAGGGGGTTAGGTCTCCTTTTTCAAGTGTCGACTTTCACCTGTTCCCAAAACGAGATCGACGTTAGGAAAAATCTGAAAAAATTCACAGTTATTTTTTGGGATGTTTCCCCCTCTAATTATTGACAACAATTTTTTAAGATAAAAATTATGATATCGTTAAAATCAAGAGTTTTAAGTTTTCAGCTGCCGGTCGCCAGTGGTGGCGACAGGCTTTAGTCAGACGTCGCGTTACGCGACAGTCCGTAGAGCTGTTCCCATAGTTCGTATTTATTGACTGTATCAAGAAGAAAACGAAGCATCCTATCGAATAGTAAAAGACCAAAAATATATATTTTTCTATCACACATGCATGATTTCAGCCCTTTTCGACCCCTATGAAGCGGGGCAAAAGCTCTACTTTTTACTCCCTAGGGACTGAAAAGTGACGTCAGAGGTGAATAATGAAAATTATACATCTATGAGCTCCCACGCGAAACGGAACGCGTATACTGAATTTAGTATATGCGTATACTAAATTTTGTATACATGTATACTGAATTTAGTATACGCGTATACTAAATTTCATGTACGCGCATACCAAATTCAGTATATGCATATACTAAATTTACTGTAAACTGGTATACTAAATTTAATTTCATGATGCACATTCTTGCTTCCATTACATGTATACTAAATCTAGTACAGATTCTTCTAACAGTGTGGTGGTCCCGAGTCCGGATATAATAGTTCTCTTTTACATCGATGTAATTAAGGTCACGATCGGCGTCTCTGAGATTCCTGGCCAAAATTAAAATTATCGATGAGGTGCGTTGACAGTATTCTCGTCCCTCAAGCCATTGCCTCATCGTGCGTAATAGAAAGTTTTCTGATGTGCGCTTGCAAGCACTCTTACTTAGAAAATCAAGAGGAAGGAAGAGGAAAAGAGGAAAAAGAGTAGGAGGAAGGAAAAAAGAAGAAGAAAGAGGACAAAAAAGAGAAAGAAGAGGTGGAAAAGGGGAAGAAAGAGGTGCGCGAAGTCGAATGTCGAGTGATGCCAAAGTTAAATATAAATGTGGCGTCCCGACGCCCGCGTCAAGACGCCCATCCTGGACGGATGATCCAGAAGCCAGTCTCTTCGTGTTCTTCGTCGTGCACTGGTTTATCGCCAAATGAACAATCGATCGGTCATTGATTAACCTCATTTTCATCCCCTCCTTGTGTGCCCAAACTTCATTATTTGCTGTTGTTTCAATTTTTCTGCATTTTCCATTTTCTTCTTCCGCCGCGAGTACCGAAGAAGTGCTTCGATTTTTTATCCTTCGATTAATGTTACGAACTTACGAAATGATAAGCTTCTTTGATATCTAGTCGCTTTCTGATTCAAGGCTCGGATTTTTATACTCCAGTCGCTTCGACTCAAGGAAGGTGAGCCTCTTCTTCTTGTGGATGGATTTATCCTGCGGAATATCATTTTTGTCGAAATTAAAATGATGTGTGTTGGGAAAAGTGTTATTGACCTCAGGATTACTGCCAAAATTCGCGGCCCGGATTCTATAACCGCCTATCCATTTTTCGCACTGAACGCCGTTGGCCGGTGGAGACAAGTCTCGAGTTTTAATTTCCGGAAGTACTTTTTTTTAGCTTTCTATGTCGCTACTGATTAGTCAAGAATGGTGATCGAAAGTTTGTCTATAAATCAATCCACGTATCTCGAAGACGCGAACAATTACATGAAATGTACTTTTATATTCCCAATGTCAACAAAATCCTCATATAAACAAGATAAATCATTTTGTTAACAAAATTAAAAACGGTAGGTCATGAAAGTTTCTTGAATTGGGCAATCGATTCTTCTCGAAAACGCGAACAAATACATCATATACATTACTGTTGTATTTCCAATATTAAACATGTTTTCCTCATATCAACAACATAAAGAATATATTTTTTAAATTTATAAATCGGTATTGCTAGATCATAGGAGGGCATGGAAGGTTCATCAATAGGTCGTTCGATGCCTCTCAAAGACGTGAACAAATATAGCAGATGGAGTACTGTAGTATTCCTAATATGAACAAAGCCTTCTCGTATAAACAGTATAAACCACTTTTTTGAAACTTCATAAATCGGTAATGGTAGGTCATAAAGGTTGAACAATAGCTCGAACGATGCATCTCGAAGACGCGAAATATTACAAACTACATATAGCATTTTCGTATTTTAAATACCAAAAAAGTTTTATTTACATAAACAGAATACAACTTTTTTTTTTAACTTCCTAAATCGGTACTAGTAGGTCAAGAAATTTTCAACAATAGGTATATCAGTGGGTCTCGAAGACGCGAACAAATACACTAGATGTCGTATTGTAGTATTTCGAATATCCAAAAGTTGTTTCTCGTATAAACAAGGTACATTTTTTTGAATTTCCAAGCTAAACAAAACAACTTCTAAATTTCCAATCTAGCTTGAAATCCTATCACATTTTCGAACTCCTGGTGTCAAGTTATATCGAAATATGTCAAAATCATATTAAATACTATATTTTTTATAAAAATTTTAATGTTTCTGTCATTCATTTTATATTTATTATTCATTTTTGCTATAAAAAAAGAACATATTTTATGAAAATACTTATCTATTCTATGATTCCTCGAGTTTGAAACTATAATAAAATACTTAGATGTTGTATATTTCTTTGAAAGTTTAATAAAACATGATAATTTTTTATAAATTCCCTATGACCCTGAAAAATAAATAATATTTGTAAAATGATCAATTGCACTTACTATATTATCAACTGCCAATCTTATATTATTTTTAGATTTTTAATAATAAGTTATGTGTCAGTTCATGATATCCCTAATGAATGGTCATCACCTGCCTCACAAAGTGTGAAGAGCCCCTTGTAAAGTCACTTCCTTTGAAAGTTGTTTTATTGTTCACATAAAAAAAATTGAAAAATATCTTTCATACATAATTTCTGTTTGTATCACTGTAGTGACAGCAATTATTATTAATTCTGTCACATTTTGTCCCCAAACTGAGAAAGTGTGTCGGTTCATGATTTCCCAAATGAATGGTCATTACCTGACTTACACTTTGTGAATGGCCACTTGTAACGGGACCTTCTTTAAAAGTTGTTTTATCATATGTTTCAAAAATAAATTGGACAATTTTTTTTATATGAAGTTTCTATGTGTACCAATTTATTGACAGAATTGAGAATGATTTCTGACACTACAGTGTTTAATAATTTTCACAATGAATAGGTATTACGCGACTTACACTTTTTGTATGGCCCCTTGTAAAAAACCTCCTTTAAAAGTTGTTTCAACGTTCGTATAAAAAAATAGTTCAAATTAAACGTCAATACTAATTTTTAAATGAAATAATTACTAAAATATTTAATAAAAATAACAGAAGTTATGTATGCCATACTAGTACCGACAAGAAATTTATTTAATAAACCAAGAAATTGTAAAATACAACAATATTCAGTATTCTTGTATGCGATAAAAGTAAAAGGCCTCTTTTTCCTACTATTGGTCCAAAAAATGGAAAGAAAATCCTGTTAAAAGTTGTTTGAGGCACTAAAGAACCTCATAGGAGGCTCTGGAAGCCCTCGTAGGAGTCTACTCGCCGTAATTGATTCATTTATTGGAACATTTTAATGAAATTTACAGGAAACTTTCTTTATGATGTTCTGCGACTGGTAGAGTAAATAAATAATCAATATTTTTGTTTAAACATATGTTCTAGCAGTCGTAGAACATCCTAAAGAAGCTTTTCTGTAAATTTCAAATAAGATTTTCGGGTTTGCTTCGAAAACGGTAAAAGCTATAACTTTTTTGTCTATAGAGGAAAAATGCGCATTCAAATTTCGCATAAGAATATATTCTTTCAAAAGTAAAATTCGAAACGTGTTGGAAAAGTCTTCAGGGTCCGACGCGATTTAACGAGAAAAATATATAGGCGGTTATAGAATGCCCCTCTCATTTTGTGACCGCTTGAAAAAAAATTACTTGGTGCCGGTAAAAGGCATAAAAAGTACGATTTCTTAGGAAGAAACAAATATTGTACCCTTAAACTTTTTTGTAAGGATTGCCAAAATTCTGAGACCTTCTTAACACAATACGGAAAAAATATTAAATAGATATGAAAAGAAAAATTTTAAACCAGGGCACCAGAAAAAAATATTTTGTTTTAAATTCTTTGACCAGGCTTTAAATGGTTTCTTCGTCAATTAAATGTGATAAAAAGGCAATATGCATAAATAAGGGATAAGGAGAATAACAGATTACTTATGTTACATAAAATCATATTCCTAATATTTTCTTACATTCACAACAAACATACAGTAAAACAATCTACACTTTTCTTGTGAGGAAAACTGTTGTATAAAATCATTTATCTATATTTTCTTATATTCACAATAAATATACAGTTTAACAATTACCACATTTCTTGTGAGGAAAAATATTTTCTTTTCTTATATAATGAAAAAAAATGGTTTCTGACCTTCTTGTATAGTAAGAATAGTATTAAATACTTGTATGAGAGCGTCACCTCTTTCAGCTAAATCATTAACAACCTTTTCTCTTTGTACTTTTTCACTAGCTTTAATGAAAGTTGAATCTTTTACCCACAAACTGAGATATTTGTACAGGAAGTGTAAAAAGATGTTATTTGACAGAAAGAGGTTTGCACTGCTTTTCTTGAACAGACAGCTGACTTTGTAAAAGAGTGTTTTTCTCCACGTGGATGCGTCAAGGAGGATTAGCAGTGTCAGGTCTTTGAAAAGTAATAACAAATTTCTTTTTTCCTTAGAACAGACATAGGTGGGTGGCACATAATTGATGTTTAATCAAAATAATGAGCTTATCTCTCACTGGCTTGAGAAGAGCTGCAATTTTTGGGTCTTCCGATGCACTGTGATGAATATTCTGATCAATACCTTTCCAACCCTCAGAAAATATTTGGAACAAGTCAATGCTTGGCCCAGTAGATGGATTAAAAATGGAATCAAATGCTGCTCCCGGAAGTAGCTCATGTATGTGATGAAAGGACTTTCTTCTTTCCAAGTTGTCTTTCAATATCGTACAAGCACCGAAATCATTTCCTGTAATTCTAGCAGGAACAGGAACTCCCAACAGCAATTCCTTCTTTTGAAACCAAGATTGCTAGTTTATCCACTTTCTTCTTTGAAGTTAAGGCTATTATTAGCTTACCATCCCAATGAATAGCTAAAGTCACTCCAGGTTTAAAAGATTGTCTCATTTCATTAGCCGCTTGCTCGCGCACATCCGTCCGCCTTGTCCTGATTGTTGATGTAAACCAAACTATAATATTCATGTTTTGGTCCAAAGAATAACCCATAGAACTTATTATATACGTAGCATTTCTTTTGCTTGTGTTTGTGCGATTTCATCATGCGCAAAATTCTTCAGTCAGGACATAATTTGCACTTAACTCACAATCCGATTCATTCTCTTCATCGACGAGGATATTGCAATAATTTTTCACGTGTTGCTCATCATTATTTCCTCCTGTGTTTCTTGGTTAGGTATTCCTCGAAGTTGTTGTACTCATTTTCTGAGCTAGTTTAAATCTGTTGGCATGATCTAATCTGTTTCTTGTCTGCTCTTTTTCAAGTTTTGCCAATCTTCATGTATTATTTTTTCTTCTTTATAACGTTATGCTCTTCAATGCATTGAATTCCTTTTTTCTTCTAAATTTATATTGCCTTCTGAACTATTATTCTGGCACTTTCTTGAAGAGTTTCTTTTTTATGCCTCAAGACATTGTGTTTTGAAGGCAAAGTATATTCATTTATACTTTCTAGAGAGTTTCCCACAATCACAAATTTTTCATTTTTCACGATTTTGTTCGTCTTTCCACTCTACAAAAATTCGAAATAAATACGTTTGTTTGAAAAAATAGTCTTTGAAGGTTTAACATATACAAATGGTAGGACGGCATTCCTGTAATTAAAGTTAACTAAGTTTTATCTCACTATTCTTACTATTCTTCTTATTCGACAAATTACTTTCAATAATTGTTGTTTTATATATTTCAACTTTCACTCATTATGTATATTATATAGTATTGGAAACTGTTGTAACAATGAATGACTTTAACCCTGACAGCATAAATAAAACTTTTGCCAAGTGTATACTTTATTTAAGCCAAGATTGAAGGTCAAATTTTATAGATTGAAAGAATTTTGTTGTTAAAAATGTTTCTTGTGCCCATGTTTTAAATGTTCAATCTCATATGTATTATATATATTTCGCTATTGTGTGGGAAAGATCTTAGAATTTTGGTAATCCTTACAAAAAAAGTTTAAGGGTATAATTATACTTATAGTATGTTTTCCTAAGAAATCGTACTTTTTATGCCTTTCACTGACGCCAAATAATTTTTTTTCTCAATCGGACACAAAATGAGAGTTTTTTCCTCTGTATTAGCTACATTGTATATTTATAAGATATTTCTCCAAAACTAATGCCCACAGCCTCTAACATTTTTTTTTTAAATCTGAAAAAACAGGAGAGTATTTTCTCAATTAGAGAAACAAACTGTCGCTATATGACCGCTACAAAATAAAAACAAAATTTGTTTGTGAACCACCATAAGCGGTACTTTAAAATATGGCAGTAGGTCTACTCGCTCCGGAAAATCCGTCAGTTATTTCTTTTTTAAGCGCTGAGCGAGTTCTAAAAATAAGTTTATTGAAGAAAAGAAAAAATAGGGGGAACTCTTTTTTGGGATATAATTTCAAAGGGTAAGCCTTTCAAATGTGAAAATACTTTACAGGATATGTAACATGTTCAGGATTGTAACAAGATTGTAACATATGTAATATGTTCGTGATATGTAACCAAATTTGTATAAATTGTTAACTTCAGTTTTAATAGGGGCTAAAACTGGATTAATTAGTTTCAAAAACTCATGAAATTTTGTGGCGGAAATATATTATGAATAATCTTCAATGTTAAATAATAAGTTTACAATTTATAAAATAAATTTAATTCAGTATAATAATAATCCAGAGTTAAACTATTAGTGAGGTTTCTTAATGCTTTTTTATAAATATGATGTTCATGAGTTGCTTTCGTTTACAAATAACTACCTTATTGTCATAAAATAATCATTTTCATTTGATTTTTGTACTGAAATTACTTTCATTGACAGAAATCTTCATTGACCTATTCAGAAATGTTGATACATTTTGTGCTCTATCATAAGATAGAAAATAAATTGAAAAGATATAAAACAAAATAAATACAAAGTTTTCTTTCTGCTGATAATTTAATTGTATAATACACTACTATATACTGAAAGATTTAAAAATTATGCTAATGCGTATTTAACATTTTACGCTTAACCAATTTAGTGAATCTTTATTATGTGTTAATTTCATGAATGCGATATCTTTCTCGTGCCAAGTATTTTGTAATGAAATTCTCACTGGAATATTATGATTCGAGAAATGCAGACTTTCTTCACATTTATCAAACATTTCCAATTAATAAGCAAAAATAATTTCTAGTTTATTGTAATTCCCTTTTCATTTTAACATTGATAAACAAATGTTGATTCTTTTATATCGATTTCAGTATTATTTGGTTAATAAATTCTCAATTTCAAAATAAGAAACACATATAAGCAAATAATTAATTTGTCTCGTAATATTAATTGTAATTTATTATTATTGCGTTGACGATTATTTTTTTTTAAAGGCTAACATCGAACTCTGTCAAAGATTCAAAGCCTATTTTATGATTCTAGCACATTCCGTCTCATCTAGGTTTCGATAAGAGTTAAAGTAGGATTTGAATTTTTGACGGAATTTGATAGATTTCGCTTTTAACTTTTCAAAATAAATATTTTGAATGTAATTCATTATTTTCAAGAGTATGAATAATTTCCGAAATCTTCTGTGTCTAAGAATTTTGTTTTTAAGTAATTTGACCGTCTGTCTGTATTTATCTTCGTGTGGATCAAAGTGATACTTCGAGATTGAATTGAATTTAATTTAATTTACCAAAGAGAAAGAAATGATTGATAAGAATTCTAGCTGGCTGTTTAATAAATAATAATTTTTAAGTTTTCTAATTTTAGTATAACTTATGTTCTTGTATCATTATAAGGTAAATTATAAGGACATAATATAAGTATATCAAGTATGGATATTACTTAATAAAAATATTATGTCAGATTGAAAAATTATGAACTCTTGTAAAATTTCGTTTTCATGTCCAATATATGCAGTCAATATGAAACGCCTGTATTCTGTAACTGAAATCCGTCTAGAAGGAACCTATTTCTGATCGTCAATACGGCTGACATTTTATTTTTGGATAGCAGCATCTGAGGTCCAGGATCCAGTGAATTCTCATGTTCCTACAGTTATTTTGTAGTTGCTCTGAAATAAAATCAGAAATTATTCTTTCTATTCGAGATAAGGTTCTAGGTTTTTAAAAAAAAAATCCACTGCAGGAACGACCAACAATTTCAGTATAAAAAAACTGCTTTTTCAGGGAAAAGGTTCACGATAAGTTTCTCTAAATAAATAAATTTATATAATAACTTTTATTTATATTCAAAATATAAGAATCTAAATAAGTATGTTCACATATACATTTTTACTTGAAATTATTATAGGTTTGGAAATTTTGAAATATAATAATTAAACACTAAATAGTTGTACATTACAAAAATTTATTTTGATTGGGACAGTCATTTCATCTAAAAGTGTTAAAAATGGTAAAATTCGAAATTCAGGCCATCGAAATGAAACAATTAGGATTTTTTTCAAATCAAAAATGAAATTACATTTCTAAAGTATTCCAATTTTTAAATTAATTTATAAACGAATAATATTGAATGAGTTTTAATTGAATATTCATAAGTATCAGAAAATATTTAAAAAGATTTTGAGGGATATCAAAAGATTTCACGAGATGTGATTTTAATGTCCAATATTAATTTTAAAAACTTTGGCATATTCGGAGAAGAAAATGTAACATCAAGAAAATCATAATATTTCTAGTCCCAACGATTAATTCAAGGCAAAAAAATATATAAATATTTTTTCAAGTTCTTGCACCTCCCGGTTTTATTCTGTTTTTATGACTGTGATATCTCACGATTATTTTGAGACCAAAATTTAAAAAATCCTTGAATCGGTTTTTGAAATTACTCAATTGTTTATTATTTTGGGGGTTATTAAGTATATTATAATGGAAACAATACTGAAATGGTAAATTATTGGCATAAACTCCTTATTTTGATACCTAAAAAAAGTAGTTTAGGAGATTAGTTATAAAAATTGATTTTTTAATAAAACAATTCTATTAAAAAAATGGTACATTTCAGTTTTCCCTAAAATATCTCAGTTTCTGTGCATCGCATTTGGTGATGATTAATCATTCTATTTGAAAAGCCATGTTTTTTGTTTAAAATTTTACCATTTTCTTAACACTTTTCATGCGAATTATTTTTTTTAGCTGATGGTTTAAATATTCCATTTTTGGTTGAACATTCATCTGCTTCAGTTGAAAATTCTACTATTTGGTTGAAAATTTCTCTGTATTGTTAAAACTTAGTCTTTTGTATAAAAAATTAGTTTTCTTTGTGACCAATTTACATTTTTGGTTGAAAATTTGTATATTTTATTGAAAGCTAATTTTTTGTTTAACCGAAAAATAATCTTTTAGGTTAAAAATTCATTTCTTTGGTTTGAAACTTTGTTTTTTATCGAAAATTAACTTTTCTAACTGATAATTTAACTATTCTTTATTTGATTCATTTGGAAATTCAAATATTTGTTAAAAAATTGATGTATTTTGTTGAAACATTGTCTTTTGTGGTAGAATATTAATCTTTTCGATGACTAATTTACCTTTTTCACTGAAAATTCAGTTCTTTGGTTGGAAATTTAACTATTATGTTGAACATTCTTTTAAAAGTTGTAATATTTGGTTAAAAATTCATGTATTCTGTTGAAAATTAATCTACTTGGTAAAAAATTAATCTTTCTGGTTAAAAATTTATTTCTTTGATTGAGAGGTAGTCTTTTATTTGAAATTATTTTTTTTTAACAGAAAATTTAACAATTATATTTTTTGTCGAATTTTTTCGCATAGACATTTGATCTTTTCGGTTGAAAATTTAACTGTTTCGTTAAAATAAATTTATTTCATTTGGCTTAAAACTGATTTCTATAACTGAAAATTAGACTATTCTATTTTTGGCGGAAAATTGATCATTTTTAGTTGAAAATTTGTCTTCTTTTGGTAGAAAATTTGAAAATTTTGGTAAAAATTTGACTATTTTTTTGTACATTTTTCTTTACTTATTTTGTTAATAACTCGTATTTTTTGGGGTTGAAAATTCAATTCTTTCATTCGAAAATGCATATTTTTGTGTTATAAATTCAACTTTTCTCGTCAAAAATTCGTCTTTTTATAGCTTGAAAACTCAAAATTTTGGATGGGACCTTTTTAAAATGCAGATTGTTTCTCATGAATAAAATACTACTTTTTACTGGTAATTCGACCTTGGCATAAATTATTTAAACAATTTATTATTGTTTTTAGTAATTTTCTCTTAGAATAGAGTTAGAAAGTCGCGGTTTTTTCAAAAAATTTTCACCTTGTGTCCAATTTTCTATTAGAGTGAGTTAATAGTTAACGCATGTTAACAAACATTATTGTTCAATCTAAATATTATTATTGTTAATAATATTATCTTTGAATAATGCTAGAAATTACGGTTTTTCTCAAATTTTCAACTATTTGTCCACGTTTCACTTGAAGTGAGTTAATATTTAATTAAATTTAGTAAAAATAATTGTTTAAACAACTTATTGCTTATAACTATCTTCTTCTATATTAATACCATATAGTTGCGGTTTTCTTCTGAAATTTTTAACTTTTTGTCCACTTTCTACTTAGAGTGTAGTAATAATTAATTCAAGTTAACAAAAATAATTGTTTAAACAATTTGTCATTATTGTTAATACTATTCTCTTGGTCTAATGGTAGAAAGTTGCTGTTTTTTTTGAAAGTGGTAACTATTGCTCTTTCTTTCACTTGGAGTGACTTAATAATTAATCAAATTCAGCAAAAATAATTGTTTAGACAAATAATTATTGTTCATAACTATCCTCATCTATATTAATGCCAAATATTTGTAGTTTTTCTGAAATTTTTAACTTTTTTTTCACTTCTCACTTAGTGAGATAATAATTAATGCAAGTTCACAAAAATAATTGTATAGACAATTTACTATTGTTTAGAACTATCTTCTCTTAGATAAGTGCTAGAAAGTTGCGTTTTTTCGAATATTTAACTTTTATGTGCCTTTTTAGTTGTGAACAAAGAATAAATAAACATTACAAAGAATCATATTTTGAACAATCTCTTTCTTTTTTGTATATATATTTTCTTTAAAAAAAAAACAGATGTTTGAAATATTCTTTAAATTTTCTATATGAATAATATTTAATGTAAATTTGCCTGGAAATAGCTACTAAGAGCCTTTTTGTTTAAATTAATATTATTATTCATTATTTTTTCCTAACTTGCATTGCAAGTAGAGAGTTGACAAAAAGTTTAAATTTTTTGGTTTAAAACCGCCAATTTCTAACAATTATCTAAGGAAAGATAATTATGAAAAACAATAAATTGTTTAAACAATTATGTTTGTTGAATTGTATTCATTATTGCTTTACTAATTAAGTGAAGAGGGGACAAGAAGTGGAAAATTTCAGAAAAAACCGCAACTATCTAGTATTATTATAGGAGAAAATAGTTTTTAACAATAATAATTTGTTAAAAAAGTTATGTTTCCTAAACTTCAATAATTATTACCAAACTCTGAGTGAAAAGTGGACAAAGAGTTGAATATTTCAAACCAATCGCAACTTTCTAATATTATTCAAAGATAATATTATTTAAAAAATAAACGAAACAGTTAAACAATTAATTTTGTTAACTGTCATCAATTATTTACCTTACTCTAATCAAAAATTGGACAAAAAGTGGAAAATTTTAGAGAAAACTGCAATTTTCTAGCATTATTCTAAGAAAATATTACTACCAATGATTATAAATGGCTTAAACAATCATATTTGTTAACAATATTCAAGTATTACCATACTCTAATCGAAAATTCTACCAAAAGTGGAAATTTTTTGAGAAAACCGCGACATTCTATCTCTATCATAAGAGAAAATTGAGAAAAGCAATAATAAATTATTTAAACAATTTATGTAAACATCTTATTATCATTAAAAAGTAGTATTTTATGTATTAGAAACAATCTGAATTTAAAAAACAGCAAAAAATCAGAATTAGCGCCAAAAACTCGCAATACCCATTTTTTCACTTATGGGGTATTTTTGGGTCCCTATAAAACAGATATATGGGCATGATATTGAAAAAGTAATATTTTATTCGTTTTCTATGGCTAATTGTGAAGAGAAATGTTGAGTTTCAACTCGATTTATCTAATATTGATAATTCTGAATAAAATAAATAATAATAAAATAAATAAGACATTGTGGTGAAATTTTTTGGAAAAAATTAAAAATTGTAAGAATTACGTCACTCTGAATTTTTTAAATGAATTTTTTTGAAAATACTACATGTTAGACATTTTTTACCCAATTTGAATCAAATGTATAGGTGTTATGTGAAATTTAGTACCCTTTTTCTATAAAAATTTAGGACAAAAGTCAAAATTTCATGTAAAAAAATGTCCAAAATTTTCTTATTTTAATTTCTCGTTTTGAGCTCGTCTTTGTTCTACTTTCTCTTGTGCAAATTATTCATTATGATTTTACCTTAAATTTAAAAAAAATCAATGAAAAAATTAGTTATTAACAAAGTAGCATCTTTAAACAAAAGAGATGAATTTTCAAACCAAAGAGACAAATTAGCAACTGAGAAAGATTGTTCAATCAAGAAAGAAAAAAAGTTCAACGAAATTGTGGAACTTTCAAACCAAAAATGCGAATTTTCTACAAAACAGTTGAATTTTCAACAAAAAAAAGTAATTTTCAATTTATTTGGCAAATTTTCTACAAATCAGTTGAATTTTCAAAAAAAAAAAGGTAATGTTTAATTTATTGAAAATTATCTGTTTGGTTGAAAATTTAACAGTTTTGTAGAAAATTCGCCTTTTTGGTTTCAAAATTCTTAAAAAAATTTTAAACCAAAGAGACAAATTAGCATCTAAAAAAGATCATTTTCAATTTATTTGGCGAATTTTCTACAAATTTGGTTTGAAATTTAAAATTTCAACGAAATTGTGAAATTTTCAAACCAGAAAGGCAAATTTTCTACGAAACAGTTTAATTTTCAACAAAAAATATCATTTTCAATTTATTTGGCAAATTTTTGTAAAAATCGGTTGAATTTTCATTAACAAGATAATTGTCAATTTATTGAAAATTGTCTTTTTACAATTTCGTTGAAATTGTGAATTTTTAAAGCAAAGAGACAAATTAGCAACTAAAAAAGATAATTTTTAATTTATAGAAAATTTTATTTTTTGTTGAAAGTTCAACTGTTTTGTAGAAAATTCGCCTTTTTGGTTTAAAGTCTTTGACTAGATAACAGAAAGATTTCTTCTTTATAAAGCAATCAATTTCTCAATAAATGGAATTGATGACATTAAAAATAATCAAATATTGCATTAACATTTTTAAAAAATATTTTCTTCACAGGTTTATTTGTTTTCATACCTTTAGTTATTCAGTATAAATAATCCCTGATGAGGAGTTCTATATGACTTCGAAAAATGTTGGTCCCTGGTAGTATAAAAAGGACGGAGAAAGGAAAAAGTGAGAGGTTGGTTTTTGATTGACTTTTTCTCCCTCTTTTTTCTTTTGGTTATCTTTGTCTCTAATGAGCAGAAAAGTGAGATAGTTTGGAATTCTGTTTTTTTTTTAATTGTGAATCTTTGTCATGCTTATTTTGCATAAAATTATTCACGATAAAATAGATTTCTTTTCGATCTTAATTTAAAAAATTTAAACTTTAATTTTTATTTTTAATTGGACTTCTATTTTGGCTTTCATAGCCGTATTTGTCAATATTTTCAAGGTCTAATCTCTTTTTATAATAAAAACAAAATCACATCACTTCTATAAATTCAAATTATTATTTAAATGCAAAATGATCTCTCTTTATTTTAATCTTTATTTTGTTTATACTCTCTCCCTTGTACGGGTTTAAGAGTCTTTACATAACCATTACATGTATTCTTACAAACAAACCTTATACTAACTTACTCAGTATTTGCTACATATCGTCTTAAATTATTATTCTTATTTCTAAATGCTTGCGACTTTGCCTTGGGCTTCCATTTCCTCTTACCACTATTAATCTCAAAACTAGACTCTAATCCGCAACACTACTCCGTAATTCTCCTTCTTTAGGAGTCATTTTTTGACTTTTTTTCCTACCCTGTGCAACCAACTCTCTCTCTCTCAGATCTTCCAGCTTTTTCATCCATTCCTGCCCCTGACCATTTTCATTCAGAATCCATCTCACTCTCTCTTCTATACTCTCCCCTTCCCTTTCGTCACCTGTACACCTCTCTAGCACATGTAACCATGTTTCCTGCTCATATCTACATACTCTGCACACATTCTCTCCTACATTCCTCCAATACCTACATTTTGAACGCCCCACATTACCCCTCCTCTCTTTATCCATAACCTTCCGGGTACACGCTTGTGCAATTGTGCTTCCCTGTCCCCTTCTTAGTTTCTCTTCGAAGTTCCAGGCTTTTTTCACTTGCCTGACCACCATTTTTTCCCGTCTTATTTCTTCCCTGAGCATATAACCGTTTGTTGCAAAATCCTCCACATCTCTTCTCTCACTTCTAATCCTCCATATTTCAGTGCTTCATTTCCCAAGCCATGTTTCCCCTTTATCTTGTTTCTTTTTAACCTTGCAATCATCTCATTCACCTCTTCCATACTAATCTCGTTTTCGCTGTCCTCGTTCCTATCTACCACTCTTATTCATTCTCCCTTTAGCCTATTTTCCACACCTCCTAACCGCCCCTTGAAGTGCTTAGTCCACTCTTTCATTCATATTTCTTCATTTATGCCCTTCCTTCCTCCTATTTCCCTGTTTATCACTTCCCATTCCCTCCCTTCCTTTACCGCTTTCTCCACCTCTTCCATGTACATTTCTTTCTAGTTTACCATTCTTTCGTGCTCTCTCTTTCTCCTGTTGAGTTCTCCTTCTTCCATTTCACTCTCTTTTCTACACTCTCCCCTTTCCTTTCGTCACCTGTACACCTCTCTAGCAGATGCAACCATGTTTCCTGCTCATACCTACATACTCTCCACACATTCACTCCTACATTCCTCCAATACCTACATTTTGAACGCCCCACATTACTCCTCCTCTCTTTATCCATAACCTTCCGGGCACACGCTTGTGCAATTGTGTTTTCCTCTCCCCTTCTTAGTTTCTCTTCGAAGTTCCAGGCTTTTTTCACTTGCCTGACCACCATTATTTCTCATCTTATTTCTTCCCTGAGCATATAACCGTTTGTTGCAAAATCCTCCACATCTCTTCTCTTACTTCTAATCATCCATATTTCAGTGCTTCATTTCCCAAGCCATCTTCCACCTTTACCTTGTTTCTTTTTAACCTTGCAATCGCCTCATTCACCTCTTCCATACTAATGTTGTTTTCGCTGTCCTCGTTCCTATCTACCACTTTTATTCATTCTCCCTTTAGCCTATTTTCCACACCTCCTAACCGCCCCTTGAAGTGCTTAGTTCACTCTTTCATTCATATTTCTTCATTTATGCCCTTCCTTCATCCTCTTTCCCTGTTTATCACTTCCCATTCCACCTCTTCCATGTACCTTTCTTTCTAGTTTACCATTCTTTCGTGCTCTCTCTTTCTCCTGTTGAGTTCTCCTTCTTCCATTTCCCCTCTTCTTTTTCTCTCGGTATCACCTCTTTCCTTACCTTATCAATCACTTCTTTGAGTTTTTATAGCAGCGTGTCTAATCCTTCTTTTTCGAAATTCCCTATCTCCTCGCTTTCTATTTTTTCTTTAAATTCTCTTAATTTTTCCTCCCCCTAAATGCCCATTTTCAATTTCTTTTTCCTCTTTCCTTCTCTCTTCCCCTGCCGCGCTTTGGGCCAACACATCTCATTGTCGCAATCACCGGAAAGTGTTCTAAGCCTATCACGTTGCCCACTTCCACTCTAACTATCAGCTTTCCTATTCTTTCTTCTGCCAGAATGTAATCTATTACGGTGTTCCCTATACCCACATAGGTATATTCCCCTTCTTCATACGTCCCTTGTATTGCCGTTACAAATGAACCATCCTGCCTCTCCCAATGAGTCCAGTAGCCTCCTACCTTCCCGATCCGTTTCCTTTTGTTTCGAGTTTGTTATGAACACCACCTTTTCTCTATCCCATACCTCTCCCCCTTGTTTCCCAATCCATGCGTTCAAGTACCCCCCTATTAGGACCAGCCTCTCCCCTTTTTCCTCTGTCCATTTCCTTATTGTTCTCTATCCTCCGTCTTCTCCTCTCCTCCTGTACACGCATACTACATCCACAATGACGTTTCCTAATTTTATTTTTCTAACCATTGTTCCCTCCTTTTCTTCTATATACTTTTCCTTTTCTTCCTTCACCACCAGTTCCTTTCTGACCCCTGACACCATGCCACCCATTCCTCTCCCTTTCACGTGCTCCTTTTTCGCTGCTTGCATCTTCCACTCATATGCTTTCGGTAAGATTCTTTTGAAGCCTTTCCAGAACGCTACTTTCACGTCGCCCTTTTTGCATTTATCTTCTTTCTTCCTCACATTTAAGTCCTCTTGTCTATTTACGCCCCCCCCCCTGACACTTGTATTCCCCTTTTCCTCCATTTTATCCCCAATCATTCACTACCCGTTTCCTAAGTTTCCTACCTTTCGCTCGATTAGCCACTTTCTTCTCCTTTCCCGCCACATCAGATGTTCTTCGATTCTTTCATTTCTTCCTTTGAACAACTTCTTCTCCATAACTTCATACTTATCCTCCGCACTCCCTAAATTCACTAAAAATATACATTCTTTCCTCTCTTTCTTTCTTCCTTGTCTCCGTATCCCTTCCACTCTGACTTGCGCGACGAAGTCTCTCATCAGTTTCTCAATCTCTTTCTCTCTCTTTTCAGTGTCCACTTTCAAACCCTTCACTATTATATTATTTTCCTCTTCGCTCTCTCTTCACCTTCCATTCTTCTTTCAACCTCAATCACTCTCAAGCGCCACCTTTCATTCTGCTTATGCATAATCACCTCACACTTTCTCGCTTCTTCCAAACGTCCTTTCTTTTCCCCCTCATGCTCATCTCTTAGTTCTAGTTTGCTCACTCTATCTTCTAGCCGTTTCATGCCCCTTTTTCTGTCCTCCTCATTCCCTCTCTGCCTATTCTCTATGCTTTCCAATTTGTTCCACACCTTCTCTATCTCTCCTTTCCATATTTCATCCCATTCTTCAAATTTTTATCTCACTTTTCTTACCTCGACTTTAACCTCCTCCCCTTGTCTCTTCATATCATGCAGTCTTCCGCAAGTTTCCTTTTTAAATCCCTTTATAAGCTCTTCTAATTGATTCAAAATACTTCCTTCATCCCTGTCTCTCTCCAGCGTTCTTATTTTTGTCTTGACTTTTTTATTACCATTGCCCCTCTCCGCATATTCTCCCAACCTCTCTCTTTTTCTTTTCTCCTCCCACGTTTTGATCCCTTTACTTTGCATACTCTCGCTGCTATTCACGGTCGCCGGCTATTGTCACCTGTGTAGCAAATCCCTCGTCCCCGAATTCCGTGATTTCGATCTATTCAGTCTTTCTAAATTAGTGGGCCTTCTGCGCCTATGTTCCCTTCCTCGACTCAACTCTGCCGTTTCTATGGGATCCAAAGGCGTAACAAGCGTTTCATCTACACTCCCCTCACTGCTTGCCTTGTCTACGTCGCTAACCTCTCTCTCTTTGCTATCGCTGTCCATATTTGCTTTGCTCTTCTCGCCAATTTCGCTCTGTCTCCTTCTGGAGCCATTCTGTGAACTCCGCATAACCGACATCCTGCTGTACTTTCTTGACCGACTGTTAGTCTCAACTCCCTCTCCCCTGCCTCCTCACTTCCCCACCTGTCACGCTCTATCACACTCCAGAACTTTTGAAACTTATTAAAACTCACCCTCTTATACTAAATTCTTCTGACAAAGTGTGGCTGCTTTTGCTTCTTCTCCCTTCACACCCAGGCCCCTTCCTCACCATAACCTCACCGTACTCACTCAACTTTTCACTTCTCCCCAACCAAAAAATGATCTCGTAAAGTGTCTTTCTTTCCTTCTCTTTTCCGACTCGCTCTTCTTCGCATTTGATTTTCTCATCTTCTTTTCTCTTTTCCCTCTTGATTTTTTCTCTTCTTTATGCTGCCTATACAATTCCATTCTCCTTCGGTGTATTTCTCTTCCTTCCTCCAGTCGTCTTTGGTTTTCTGTCTCCTTCTGTTGTTCTTCAATTCTTTTCAGTGCTATGCCGTGTCTTTCTGCCGCTAGTTTTCGTCAAACATTCCTACTCTTTCTTCTAAGAGTTTTCTGTCTCGAATTTTCATTATGGCTATTTTCATTTTTTTTCCCCAGTCTCCTCTCTCCTTCGTCTATTTTCCTCTTCTGTTATCATTCATTTTCCTTCTGGTGTCTTGGTTGGAGGAGGTTGTGTTTAATTTAATTTTTCTACAGAGGAATCCGTTAAAGAATCCCGGACTTTGAATTCATTCCGGCAGTTAGAGCACTTCAACGATAGTCTTTTGTACATTTTTGAGTTCTACAATTAAATTTTTTTTTCTCTGTTTTTTCCTGTTTTTGTTAATGTATGTGTTTGCGTCACTTTCTGTTGTTATCGTTGGTGTCAAAATTCAAATTTGTCTACATGTATGCCATTAAAAAAAAAATTATTTCAAATCTATTTTTTAATATTGACCTTGTAGCTGGTGGGAGGGCTTACGGGTCTCATTAGACTGCAGATCTGGAATAGGTGAACCTGAGGGGCTGCACTGCGAGGTGTGGCTACTCTGGGGACCTGACGGACTCTAGTCAGTGGGACTTAAACTAAGGAGCGATCCTTCCAGGTGGTAATGGCAAAGCCTCTTGGAGCATCGAGGGCGCGAGTTCTCATGCTCGCAAGCTACGATGTGATCGCCGTGTAAAGAGCTGAATGTCACCAGGATCAACAAATCCTTAAACATCCCGACCTGCCCCCCTCAGTAGAGGCAGACAGAGAGGGGTCCCAAAGGAGGTGTCATAACGGAGACTTTGGGACACCAGGTCGAATCCCATAGTATGTAGACCCTCCCCCTACAAGCACGGCTCTGCGGGGGATGTTTCTTATTTCCCTAGCTTCTCGTGGCACTTAAATGAATTCCCAAAAAACTAAACGAACCAAATCCAATGAGGGGTCCGTTTCGGGTCCCTCCTCTAACCCACCGCCAAAAGTGGGAGGCTCTTCAGGGGGCAACCCACCAGAGGCGTTGGAAACTGAAGATAACGGCGGAGACAATCTTGTCGAAGTCGTAGAAGTGCAGCTAACGGAACTCTCCGTGAGGAGGAGGCAACGTTGCGGAGCACAGAAAAAGAGAGACCGCAAAGCGCGTCTCGCAAACAGCAGCCAAGGCACCCCACAGTGGGCAGTGGATGCGGAAACTTTACCTGGGGCAACTCTCCAGGCTAATTCTATTGGCAAGAGGAAGAAGCGCCCCAGAAAAACTACCCCAAACAGGGAGTTGAAAGGGCAGAAGGCTCTGAAAACACAGGGCCTTACTTTCGCGCAGATGGCTAACAACGCCTTGGTGAAGGTTGTCGTTGCATCGGGTTATCCTGAAAACTGTCTAACTCTCGAGGAGTTGGATGGGGTGAGGGATGAAATCTCTAAAGGTATTGACGCATTACCCCGCAAGGGGCGCGCCCCCAGATTCAATTACATCTTCATCATGTCGGGGGCCATCGTAGTGGAGGCCGCGGACATCTGGTCGCGAGACTGGATGGTGGAAAAAATCCCAACGTTTAGGCTAAAAGAGGGCGACCGTTCTGGGGCGCCTGAGTTTTCAGAATCCGTCTCTGCGAACTGATTCGTGGAAGGTATATTCCGGCAGGCAGTCCTCCACGAGCGTTGCGAACTTCTGGAGCCTTTGCGGCTCTAGATTACCGACCCTATCTAGGAGCGGGTAGGGTTACCTTCCGAGTGACCCAACTGGGCTCCGCAGGGGGGCCAGAAGTACCCGGAGGTGCCCTGAATTAGCCTGTCAATGGCTGAGACGGGAATCTACATGATGCTGATTAATTTGCATCGCAGCAATGTGTCTCGGCGGTTCTAGCTAGATGCACTTCTGTGGTGCAGACAGGGCTCACCCTAATCCAAGAAAGCTGGTTATGCAGGAAAAGGATTTGTGGATTGTCAGGGTGTGGCTCCATATACAAGAGGCCGCTAGAAAAAACGCCAAGGGCACGCATAGCCGTCGAGGGTGTGGATGCGATCTTTCTGCCTAAATTCTGCTTTAGAGATCTCACCGTGATTAAGGTCAGACTCAGGGGCAGCAGCGGAGAAAGACTAGAGGTGTTTATCGCCTCGGCTTATTTTCCTGACGATGCCGAGGGACCTCCGCCTCCCAGAGAGGTGGAGGTCCTATTTCGGCATTGCCAGGAGAATAAAATTTCTCTGCTGTTGGGCTGTGATGCAAACTCTCACCACACGGTGTGGGGAAGCACAAGCATCAACGACAGAGGAAGAGATTTAATTGAATATATAGCGGACACAGAACTGAAGATTCTAAATCGGGGTGATACTCCCACATTCCAGACTAAAAACAGGAGTGAGGTTCTCGATTTGACTTTATGTTCGGGTGTCCTGAGGAGCAGGGTAATGGACTGGAGAGTCTCCGATAAGGAGTCTCTCTCGGACCACAAACATATCGTTTTTCGATTAACCCTAGGAAAACCAGTGGTTCCCAAAATCAGAAACCCCACAAATACACATTGGGACTCATATAAAGAGGAACTCAAAGAGAGGCTTGCGAAATTTCCCAAAAGGTATGGTACCATTTATGAGTTAGAGCAGGCCGCGGATTTTCTGCGAAGGGCTCTGACTACATCATATGAGAACAATTGCCCTAAAAGCACAATTAAGTCTAGGAAGGGAGCAGAATGGTGGAAAACAAACCTGGAGAGACTCCGTAAAAAGACAAGAATGTTGTGCAATAGGGAAAATAGAACTAAATTGTCTTCAGACTGACACATCTGTAAGACGGCACAGTGTAAATACAATAAAAACATAAGAAAGTATAAGAGGAACGATTGGAGGGGCTTCTCCGAGGAATCGAAAAAAATTTCGGAAACAGCGAGGCTTTACAAGATCCTGGCGAAAAATCCAGAAGTTCGCCTCGGGCTCATAAGGCTCGATGATGGTGAATTTGCCAAAGACGAAGAAGCTACGCTGAATGACCTGATGGAAGTTCACTTCCTGGGTTTTCAACGAATCCAAACCGACCAAGAGGAGAAAGGCATGGATTTAGTCGTCCCTCTTCTGAAGAAATTATTTAGGACAAGTATAGCCCTTAAACACGTGCCATGGGCATGGAAGGATGGCAGAGTGGTCTTCATACCCAAACCCGGGAGGGAGGGTTACAATGCTGCAAAAGATTTCCGACCAAGCAGCCTAACGTCTTTTATCCTGGAGAACTTGGATAAGCTGGTCGAGAGATAAATTAGGGATGAGGTGCTCTTGGCCTCTCCGCTGCATAGAGGGCAGCATGCTTTTCTGGCAGGCTGCTCGGTAAAAACTGCGCTTCATGCTGTTGTGGCAAAATTGGAGTAGCATTTAGAACAAAAGGGGTATGCTGTGGGCGCTTCCTTGGATATAGAGGGTGCTTTCAGCAATACTCCTACAGAAGTCATCTGTAGAGAGGCTCTGAAATGTGGCGTGCCGAACCAGCTTGGATGCTCGACAGGAAGCGTGCTTCGCCGGAGAAGACTTGAAATCAGATGGGATGAGGGCCTAGTAAGGGGAATAGCTCCACAGGGATGCCAACAGGGGGGTGTCCTGTCACTCCTCCTGTGGTGCATTGTGGTGGACGGCCTCCTTCGAAGGCCAAATAAAGAGGGGATTATACTCAGGGATATGGGGATGAATTTGTAATTCTAGTGAGCGGGACGCATCTGGAGATGATGGTGGATCTTATGAGGTCGGCGCTGGTCACTATAGAACTCTGGTGCGATAGCTCAGGGCTCTCGGTAAATCCTAAGAAGACCAAGCTGGTCATTTTCACGAAAAACTATAAAGTTCGAAAAGTTGACGCTCCTGTATTCTGTGGTAGGAAGCTGACGTTTTCAGATTCAGTTAAATATCTGGGAGTAATCCTAGATAGTAAACTGAACTGGACAAAGCACCTGGAGATCCAATGCAGTAAGTTTGTTACGATTGTTTGGATGAGCCTTTGAGTTGACGTGGGGTCTAGGGCCTAAAATTCTTGCACGGCTCTACTCTGCTGTCCTGAAACCAAGGCTCCTACATGCGGCCGTGGTATGGTGGCTATGGGCGGAACTTAAAATAATGCAGGACAGGCTGCGAAGATTACAAACGCTAGTATTTAGGGGCTTGACTGGAGCAATGAGGACTACGCCCACAGCGGCGATAGGTTTCATGCTCAGTGAGAAACCCCTACATGTTGCGATAACCGCTAGAGCGGCACACGCGATGGGCCGCCTCACAAGAGCAAATAGATGGACTCGGGGGCCTAGAATCACTAGGCTCCCGAGTGATATCAGCGCATGGCGAATTCTACAGATGAAGCAAGATAAAATAACAAAACGCTTCAACTTTGCCAAAAATTTCCGCGTCTTCATAGCAAGCAGGGATCTATGGGAAGCAAATTTTAACTTGCTCCTCCACGGGGAAATCTGGTACACAGATAGCTCCAGGGGTGAGGGAGGGTCAGGAGCAGGAATTTATGACAGCAAGAGAGGGAAAAGGATAGGGATACCACTTGGTCTACATGCTACTTTCAGGCGGAGTTCTTGGCCGTCCTTCGATGTGCTGAAATACTTATAGAATAAAACGCTGCTGGCAGACAGATTACGATCTGTTCGGTCAGCCAAGCGACACTAACTGCAATAGGGAAACCAGACATAACATCAGAACTGGTGTGGGAATGCAAAAAGGCATTAAACCAACTTGCAGAAAGAAACAATGTGACTCTCATATGGGTCCCCGGTCACACAGGGATCAAGGGCAATGAAAGGGCGGACCATTTGGCAAAACGCGGCGCAGCAAGTGAGTACATAGGACCAAAACCGGTACTGGGAATAGCGTCTTGCTGTATCGGTTTGGCGATTGAAAGCTGGATCCGAACAAAACACCGGGAATACTGGGAACAAATCCAGGTTTGCCGTTAGGCAAAATCCATCCTGGGTTATACCTAGAGGATGGACAGAGCCAGGGAAATCCTGGGTTTACCCAAGAAAGATATAAGGACAGTGGATAATGAAACATCCCTGCATGTACTATGCCAGTGCCCGGCATTGGCCAGGCTCAGGCAACAGACCATTTGGCCCATTTTATGGACAGAGGAAATTACTACACGATCAATAGTCGACATACTAGGCTTCGTCAAGAGGTCTGGGTTCAACTGCTGTGAGTGAATAAATAAGGGTGTGGCACAATAAGCTTTATAGCTTGAGCGCCAGGGGAGCTCTCCAAGGGCTCCTCGCCCGATTTATAAACTAAACTAAACTAGCTAACTTCGAGATTTCATATCTATTACTTGTCCTCTTCTCTTGTGCACGATGTATTTTTCATGTCGGGTTTATAAAAAGTTACAAAGTTTCTCAACATTTTGAATAAACGCAAATTGTGATATCAGCATAAATTTACGCATTTAAATTTATCGACCTTTCCCGCCACGCGCTTCATTCATACGTTACATCAATACAGGAATATCAAAATCTAAAATCTTACCATAGTCACCACTTAGGTTGTAACAAAATTTGTACATTAAGACTATTTGGAACGCCGATTTATTTACAATGAGTAGTTAGTCAGGAAATTGGGAAGAGGCGACTGAATGTGAGTCGCGGCTATCTATTAGACTTATATCACACCCTCGTGTCGCGAAACTGGGAATAAACCGACCGATTGGGTGAAACTCGCCAAGTTCTTGTAGCGAAACTCCATAATCAAATCAATGAACTCAAATATGAACATGGCTCAACTACCTTTGCTCCAAGTAATAATGCTCTTGATAGCAATCTATATCAAGAATCAACTGCAGGTTCCTATCCTTATATTAAATTCAGTACTGCTCTCCAACTTCTTTTAAAATCCTTTAATGGTTATAACATCCCCGCATAAACATTTATATGAGATTGTCCACATTCCCGAGACTGCATAGCGCCAACCGAAATACCCTTGCTTTTGCGTGCTCTACCGTTGCTCAGAAACAAAATGAGACGTGCATGAATATGGAGTGCGCGTAACTAGTGTTTCAAATAGCACCCTCGAAGCGATAGACGAAATGAACGATGAATTTCCCGATATTTCGTAAGGGCTAATTTACTCGCCTGAACATTCTGCAACACAGTCTTTCCTAAGAGGCCGTAAAGATCAGATAGAGATCAGAGTTGCGTGTAAGAATCCCAAGACATTGCAGGACGCTATAAATCCGGCCATTTCCGCAATTTAAAGGTTTTTGAAACAGGGACCGCGGGGGGCCTTATCAAAGGCGCACGATAACGCAAGCACGGGCAGAATAAGAAAGTCACGACCCAAATTCTGTAGATTCCGGTTACGACTGTCATAAAGAGGGACATTATTCTTAAGAGGGCCCCCAAAGAACATACTATAACTGCCGAGGGGAGTGTCATATTTCGCGAAATTGTCCCCAACAAAGATATCAACAAAGTTTTGTCCGTTCTTGTAACCTGTGTTTAAAGAAAGGTAATTCTTTCGAGAATTGCCTAAATAAAATAAACGGTTCACTCAAAAATAACAATAGCGATTCAAACATGCAAGGACATCGATAAAAGGGTGCGATTTCGATTCCGATTATACGCCTGTAGGATACCTCTGCGACTTTGAATATCAATTCATTTTTATCAAAAATATTAATCTTCGGTTTAAAATTAATTGCTTACAGAACTAATTGTCGATACGAGTTCACAATTAAATCTCATAAAGAAAAAATTCGTTAAGCGAAAAGTTCAAGTAAATAAGGAGATTGTTTATTACTTATTTGGCATAAATTCAACGCCTGTAAAAACTCTGGGGGAAGTAAAAATAGAAAGCATGAATGCTGTCTTTCATGTTTTGCCGAATAAGTTCCCCATAAAACAACATGGATTAATAGGTATGCCACTCTGAAAGTTTTTGGAGCAGCACAAAAATGAAGCTCTATACTAATTTTGAACACTTATCATTATTTTAAACAATAGTCACACCATTTTTACGCAAATTTATAACATTAAAATCAAAAACTATAGTGAAAATATCAAACTCAAAACACTTTAAGGAAAATTATTTTTTTTTGACTTCTTAAATATATGAGAACTACCACCCATTTTTAATATTTAATTTGGATGAAAAGTACACATTGCGTCCTGATGAGGCTGTGGTTCCGCAGCGAAATGCATTGACTGTACTTCAGTTCTTAAATATATTATATGAATTTTATAAAGACCAAAAGCCATCAAACACCACCAACTTTATGTAATTAAAGAATGTTCTCTAAATAAAGGTTCACTGAATAATTGATGAAAATCCTTACGAATTTAATTGAGTGTCACCCTTATCATTGTTTCAAATTAAAAAATAGGTAAAATATTTCCATATAAAATCAGATTGAAAATGTTGCAAGTAATGCAAAAATAGTTTTCATCTGTTTGCAACACTTTAGTCTCAACTTGAAATCAAAACTATAACCTACGATTTACTGCAACAGCAAATCAGTCTGGTAGTACTGAAATTTGACGTGTAAATATGTTCTCAGAATGTGTCGATTTCGGTGTGAATTTATGTTGAACATACGTCTATGTGGGTGGCATGTCACGGTCGACCGTAGGGTAATGTACTCCAGGTCTCGCGCTGCTGAAGTTGGTCGTTGCTGGGTTGAAACTTCAAATATTTTAATTACTCCTACCTTCACGGTTAATTGCAAGCAGTGGACCGAGCCAAGCTCCGTTGCAGCGTCTTAACTTCACACATCTCTTCGCACCCTCTCTGAAAATCTTTACCAGGTTACCTCAAAATTTAAATTCAAGGTCGTTATTTTTACATTTCGAAAAAATCCTTCCAAAAACTTAAAAGAGTTTCACAGATTTACACGTCATCTTATATCATTAATTAATAATAATAATCACAATATTAATAATAATCCATCGAAGTCTTCATCCTAGATCTTCCGTACCTCGAATATACCTACCTCGCGATAAAGGGGGTAGAGGCTTGCTAAGCTTGGAGTGTCTTCATCGAAGAACGGTTCTGGCTACATCTTGCTCAATTCTAAATAGTGCAGATTCTCTTATGCGACTTGTACATCAACATGAAGTCGTCAATGTTGCGGCGTTTTTATACGATGCCGCAAATAGGGCCGCAGAGGAGCTTGGCCTCCCATTTGATTCTAGCGACACTACACATGGCCTAGCATCACTAAAGCCCAGCTAGATGGAACTCTTTCCTCAGCCCATATCTCGTCGAACAGGTGCCCTAAGTACTGTACCCGATTTTCTGAAAGGTTTTTGAAAAATTCATTGGAAATCCCGTCCGCACCCGACGCTTTATTACATTTACGTTTTAACTAAGAGGCTTTAATTTCATTGATCGAGATATCACAGTTCAATAAAGGGTGTTCGTTTACAAGCCACTGTATGCGAAGAGAAGTCTTAATCGGATGAAGGGAAAAAAGTAAGACTTGCCATACATACATGCTTATATTGTGAGTCGAAAGTGACCACAATCTAAATCTATTGACAGCTGTCCAAGCATCCTTCGGATTATTAAAAGCCGCTAGTGAACTCAGCAGTGAAGATTAGTATTGCCCTTTCTCGGACTGACGTAACTCCAGAAAAAAAACATTTCATTTCCAGGCATTTTGCCTCTTCGAATCGGCAAAAACCGACCTATTGAAAACATTTAATGATTGTCTAAGCTTACGGCGCCTGACTCTATATTCTTCATCATCCCAATCTTTTCCCCCCTGGATTACGCCATTTAGGCTTTGCAAATGAATGTAACTCATCAGCGACAGTTGAGATTGTGGTAATTGAATTATTATTTAGGGCATTTATTTCGCCGCTGGAGTACACAGAGTTCTCAGAAATAGACATGTCATGTATGGAGAAAAATTTACGGTTAGAATTCCTAATTATTTTATTATATAAACACAAGTCTTTTTCTACACTTGTGTCCATGTATATGGAATACGAAATACCAACACAAACCGAATTCAGAATAAATTCCACAAATAAAAACAAAGCGATGTGTTGTGTTAAATTGAAACACTATTAGCCTCGATCATTTTCAACCTGACAGTTTTGCGGCACAACTTTTCTTCAAAGAATCCTTTTATTCTGACTTTAAAGTATTCTATACCAAAAACCAAAATAAAGTTTTAAGCTCTTTTTGAAATTTGTTCAACAAGAAACATAAATCATCTCTTTCTTTCGCAGAATTGAGTTGGCAGTCAACCAAAGATCCTTTTGATACTCCTCGCCCGGCTCACTGTCGCTCTTCTTCTTCTCATCGTATACCTGAGGCTCCTAAGGAGCATTCTTTCCGTGAGAGGGCCAGGTCGCCTGATTCTCCTAAGGTACTTGGATATGCATTTCGACAACTCGGATACATCCGGCTTATCCCTCGCACCAATCATAATCTACGATTCGAATTTCGAAGATACGTTTTTCCTGCTGGTTATCCAATCAGATTGCGACAAGAAGCGAGCTATATTCCCGTGCCAAACCGACAACATATTGTATTATCAGCACCGAATGGCGATATTTTTGCAATATTAGATTATAGCGGGATTCTTCTTGGAATATACAGGACAAATGGTCCTAGATCGAGAACTAAAGTGAATATGATAAGCGGCGACGTTGATAATTTGACCCCTGATGAAGTGCGAGATTGTCCAGTGGGCAAACGTCACCCAATCTTCCCCGAAAGTTTCATTAAAGCTTCAGGAAATAACGATTCACTACAGTCCGAATGGAATCCTAATAACGAACGCAACCCTGGTTCTTCTACTTCTGACAGACAACATTTATCTGACCGGACTTCTCCTCAGGACCCTCCTCTTTATGCCGAAACCAGGTCGCCTCCTGGGTGGCCGCGTATTCCCAGAGTACTTGGATATGCACTTAAACAACTTGGATACATTCGGCTCATTCCTCGCACAAATCAGAACCTGCGATTCGAATTTCGAAGATACGTTTTTCCTGCTGGTTATCCAATTAGATTGCGAACAGAAGAAAATAGCTATATTCCCGTGGCTAGCCAAGACCATATTGTATTATCAACATCCAATGGTGACATTTTGGCAATATTAGATCATAGTGGGGTTCTTTGTGGAATATATACGGCAAATAGAGCTCGTGATAGAGTGAAAATAAATATGATAAGCGGCAAAGTTGATAATTTGACTCCAGATGAAATAAGATATTGTCCAGTAGGCAAACGTCAACTAATATTTCCCAACAATTTTATTAAAACTTCAGCAAATTATAATTCATTGCAGTTCGAATGCAATCCTAATAGCAAACGTAACCCTGGTTCTTCTTCATCTGACAGACAACATTCGCCTGACCGGACTTTACCTCAGGAGCCTCCTATTCGTGAAGGGTCCAGGTCCTCTCCCGGAAGCCCTCGTTCTGTTCAAGTACTTGGATATGCAATAGAACGACTTGGCAATGTTCGGCTTATACCCCGCACAAATCAGAACCAGCGATTTGAATTTCGAATATACGTTTTTCCTGCCTATAAACCGATACGAATGCGAATAGATCATACGAACTATGTGCTAAGGCCAAACCAAGAATATATTGTATTATCAACATGCAGTAGTGACGTTTTTGCAATATTGGATTATAGTGGGACTCTTCATGGAGTATATAGGTCAGATGATAATCATTCGCGTATAAAAATAAATATAATTAGCGGCGCAGTTGATAATTTGACTGCAGATGAAATAAGGTGTTGTCCAGTTGGCAAAAATCACCCAGTCTTCCCAAACAATTTTATTAAAGCTTTAGTCAATTACGATTCACTAGAGTCCGAATGGGATCCCAACGGCAAACGCTATCCTGGTTCTTCTTCTTGTGCCAGACAATATTCACCTGCTTGGATTTCTCCTCAGTAGCCTCCTCTTCATGACAGGTTCAAGTCTCCTCCGGGCAGGCCTGCTTCTCATGCAGTACTAGGATATGCACTTGGACAACGTGGATATATTCGGATTTTTCCCGAAACAAATCAGAACTGGAAATTCGAGTTTCGAAGAAATGAATTTCGAAGATAAGAAAATGGAATTCCATTGCTGGTAGAATATGGTAAATTTTTTCCCACGGCAGACCAAGAATATATTGTGTTGATAACATTGATTGGTGATATTTTTGCAGTATTTGAGTATACTGACATTCTTCGTGGAATATTTACGTATGATATAAATAATTCGATAATGAAAATTAATATGATAAGCGGTGACGTTGAGAATATGATATCAGGAGAATTAAGGAAAGGTCATGTAGGCAGATATTGCCCTATCTTCCCACAACTTTTTTTGAAATTTTTCGCAAATTACGATTTACTGGAGACCATGTATCATTAATTCAATAAACAAATTGTAAAATACAACAGAAGAATTCTTGTAAACTGACGTGAGATCAAAATTAAATAAAAATGCTACAACAAAATTGTATTTTTCTTCTTGGAATTTTCATCATACTTTTTATATATGTATATTAAAAGATAAGGTTAAACAATTATCTCAGGGTCCCACTAAGAGCAGTTGCCATCTAAAAATTACACCGGCTCCCAGTAGAATTGCGGTAAATCACACTTATGGCCACCTCTCGAAACCGTGAAATGGGTGGTCACAGGATACGATGAAATCACATCGACAGGCCGGCGAAACCCTCGTGTGCCTTGAGGACACGAAGCGACCCGAGGATGACAGCTTTCTGCATCCATTTCACAAGTGTCTTGGCATATTTTTGGCACGCGGGTATGGCTTTAAGGTTACGAACCTGTGATAGTTTTGCACCTCGGAGGGCACTTATCACAAGGACAATTATTTGTACCGAATACGTTGGGTACAGTTGTTGAAGCTCCCTTTTGAGGTCTTGATACCTCACCTTTTTTTCTTTCTCCTTGGCAGCGATGTTGTATTCGGACGGAGTCAAGAATTCGATCATGAATATAGTTCG
The DNA here is from genome assembly GCA_011634705.1 of Andricus grossulariae. Lineage (NCBI taxonomy): Eukaryota > Metazoa > Arthropoda > Insecta > Hymenoptera > Cynipidae > Andricus > Andricus grossulariae. Next base: position 243,010,026 of record JAABKJ010007545.1, on the reverse strand, counting down.
GCAGGGCAGGATCACGGCCAACACTGTAAGAACGAAAAAGTTGACTTTTTACGAATAAAACAGAAACTACACGTCCTATCAACAACTGATTTCTAAAAACTTTGTAGATCTTTTTAAAGCGCATAATTTCTGTCGATTCATTTTTTTCTGTATCCTATATAGTTTGATCACGAAATGGAATTTTGGATTTTTCATCATTTTTTTGCGTGCTCAAAATTTAAAATTTTCTTTTTTTTTTGAGAAAATTTTTACAACATTTTTCTTCTAGAGACATGTGTTCAATCGTGCGTTGTTTGACTTCAAATATACATTTTCGTTTTATTTATTTTTTTATTTTTTTAATCCTGTATCACTGGTTTTTTGTTTTTCATATCGAAAGAAGTTACGAGGATAAGTTGTTTGTATTTACGAGTACAACGAATAGCTGTACACAGAATTTTCAAATCCTGAGGAAAAATGAAAAGGATCGCTTGAGAAGCTGAAATGATTAGGCTATTTAATCTGATGAGGAAATTAATTTCCTGATTCATCATCACTTTGACTGAAGTTTACTTCAGCTGGAAAGTATCGAGCAAAATGCAAAATAACGTACATCATGAATAAATCCACAGGTTTTCAATCTTTGAGGATTTTGAGGATGCGAAACTGAAAAATTAATTAATAAAACAAAACTGATTTTTAACCAAAGAAATTAATTTTTAATCCAAAAATGAATTTTTGACCAAAGAGAATAATTTTCTACAAAAAAGATTAATTTTGAACAAAATACATAAATTTACACACAAATATTTGAATTTTTGAAGAAATTTTCAGTCAATCATGCAATTGTTAAATTGACCGATACAACATTAATTTTTATTCAAATAGTTAAATTTTGAACGAAAATAGGGTTTTCAACTAAAATGATGAATCATCAGCAAAAAAATGAATTTTTTGAAAAGCAGCTCCACATTAAACTATGTAGTTGAATTTTCAACCAGAAAAGTTCAATTCTCATCGAAAAATGTAATAGTTGATATTTTAAATAGATAAAATTTTTATTTGAAACTAAAAACTGTTGAATGCAAATACGAATTTTCAAACAAATAATTTGAATCAAGAAAAAACGAAATTTCAATCATGGTGATAAATCTTCGATAACAAAATGAATTCTCAACCCAAAGGAAAAACGTATCATATATTATGTACACAGCCCCTTAAAGAAATAAATTTTTAACAAGAGAAAAATAATTTTCAACAAAATAGTTATATTTTCAAAAATGAGATTCCTGTCCTGCCAAAAAGACGAATTTCCAACAAAACAATTGAATTTGAATTCCTTAAAATATTTGAAATCGCTAAGGATCCCTCAAAATTCAGTTTAATTTAATTAATTTTTCCAAGTCCTTTAGAAATCCCTTCAAATCTATGAAAATCCTATAAAGGTATTTGAGATCCCTGGGAATTTTTTTATTCTCATCAAATGCTTTGAAATTCCTTAGTATTTTCTGAAATATTTTCTTTGAAAATCGTTAAAATTCCTTTGAGTTTTGAGATAACTAAAAGTCTTTTCAAATCCCTTTAAAATAAATTAAATTAAACTTATTCATTACAATTCTTTTGAATTGAGCGTTTAAATCCCTATAAATCTTTACGTCCCTTCAAAAAATTTAGAATCGCTAGGAATCCCTTGAAATTTCATTTACTTTCGCTGTTCCAGATATCTCTAAAAAAATGCTTCAAAATCCCTTTAAATATTTGAAATTTTTAAGAATCCCTTGAAATTTCATTTGGAATCCCCAGAAATTTAAAAAAAAACTCAAAAAAATCACTTCCTTTGAAATCACTTGATATTCTTAGAATCTCTTAAGAAATTTTCCTTTATAGGTTAAAATTTCAACTATTTGGTAGAAAATGCATGTTTTTTTTTAGTAGATTCATTTTGTTGGATAGAAAATTCATCTGATTTGTTTATAATTCATCTCTTTCCTGGTAAATTTAACTATTTGGTTGAAAACTCATTTCATTTTTAGTTAAAGGTTAAATTTTTAAACCTTGAATTTAACAAAAATTAAACGAAAATTTATCTTAGTTGCTTAAAAAATTAGCTATTTATTGAAATAATTTATTCAACTATTTCAAAAACAGTATAATTGTTCCGTTTGAAATTCAACTCGTTGAGGTCATCTTTTTTTTATCGAAAATACATCCGCTTTGTTAAAAATTCGTCCCACCGAATTGAATATTTTCTTTTATTGCGGAACAGTCATCTTTCTTGATGACAATTTTTCTTCTACAATTTAAAAGTGAACTTTTTCCTGAAACATTCAATTTTTTAGCTTGAAAACTTGACTGTTTAATTGAAAAGTCGTCTATATTGGTAGAAAATTGAAATATTTTGTTAAAAATTCGTCTTTTTTATGTTGAATTTAACTTGTCGAAGATTTGCTTTCTTTTTTGTTGAAAATTAGTTGTTTGGTAACAAAAATATAACTTTTCCATTTTTGGTTATGAACTTATCTTTTTTAGTGGAAAATTCAACTATTTGGTTGAAAAATAATTTATTTTTGGGGAATGTGTCTTTTGGTATAAAATTAATCTTCTTGGTTCAAAAGTCAGCTTTTTGATGAAAAAAGTACTATTTTGTTGAAAGTTGAATTATATTGTTGAAAATTCAACTATTTTGTTAAGGTCATCTTTTTTATTTGAAAATTCAACTTTTTGTATTGAAAATACAACTTTTTTTTTTGGTAAAAATTAACAACTTTTGAAAATTTCCCCTCACTACTCCCATCCTCATTTCTCCTCATTTCTGCCACTTTTCCTACATTTCAAACCTTCATTTCTCCTCCTCTCATTACCCCTTCCTTCCCATACTTACCCTTCCCTCATTCCGCCACTTCCCCTACTTCTCCTTTTCTAACTTTTTCTTATTGTTCTACGCTTTCCCTATTTTCCCTCCCCTCCTTTCTCCTCACTTTCCCTACTTCCACTCCTCTCATTTCCCCTCACTTTCTCTATTTCCACTCTCCTCATTTCCCCTCATTTCATAAATTTTGAATTGAATTCCGTGAAACTGCAAAATAAGAAATTTTTAACTTTATAAATTGAACAGTACACAAATTTCTGTTTAAAAAATATAAATCTGCACTATCATTTCCGATGTTCTAAATTGAACAATGAATCAATAAATTTGTGACTTTTCTTTCCTCATTCCCCCACTTTCTATACTTTACCTTCCCTCATTCCCTCGCCGTAACTTAACTCAATTCCCCTATTTCCACTCTCCTAATTTCCTATGAATTCCCCTACTTCTCCTCCCCTTATTTATCCTCACTTTTCCTTGTATGATTTCCCGTTGCTTCCACAACTTATCTCCCTCAATTTCCTCTTAGTTTTTTTACTTTTCTTCCCCTCATTTCCTTTTACTTCTCCACCCCTCACTTACCATAATTCTTCTTCCCTCGTTCTCCTACTTTCCTACCCTACTTCCTATCACCCTCCTTTCTTAGTTTACCCTCGCTTCCCCTACCACGCCTCCCTTCATTTCCCCGCAAGCCCCTTCCTTCTCCTCCATTGGAAAAAGAACGACAGACGGAAATCTGACCGAAACTCTAAGGGTTTTTGTCCAGGGCTACGAACCCCTAAAAATTTATGAACTAAAATTGTAACATACAAAATTTAAATTTAGCATTCTGAAATTTTGACGAGTTAGGGCTTTCTGTTTAAAACAATTCAGTTTTAATAAAATTTGTCAACACATTTGTTTTTGATTGCTGATTTCAAATGAACAGACAAATATTGCTAAATGTTTATTTTCTATTAAAAAATATCTGGGTTTTGCAAAGGCTTTTGAACTGAAAGAGTTCAATTTTTAACGTTGAACTTTGTAAATTATTCAATTTTGAACAGGTTCAAGATCGCCTTGTATAATGAATTATTGTTCAATTTTATATTACTCGAACTACACATCAATTTTCAAAACACTATTTAATTTATATTTATAGTTGATCAACTTAAAACGTCTTATATTAAGAATTATCAATTTAATTTAATTTTAGATTTATGTATTGTAAACTGAATGATTCACTGATCGAAAAAGTTAAAAATTGTTGGAAAAAATGGTTCGAAAGTTACAAAATAAAAAACATTTATTTTATCGCGCATATCACAGAAAATATTTATTTTTGGTCCCTTATCACTTGTTTAAACTTGAAATAGGTCGATTAATATCTTATAACGTGTGTGAAATTTGAAACAGATTAATTAATATTTGAATTAGATTGATTCTTAATTCTCAATGTTTTTCAAAAATCGCTTATATTATTCTTTCCGTAATGTAGGTAATATGCCACATTTTCAAAAATATTTTCAGATTTTAATATTTTCAGATTGATTTTCTAGCCCATAATCTCATTTGCAGACCTTTAAAAACTAGAATAATTTTCAGTACTATGTTTTTCAGTTTCTACATGCTCAAAAAAATTTGGAAATAGTTTTTGAAGCTTCTGAAAATTATTCTAGTTATTTAAGGTTTATAAAAATTTGATTTTGTCCTGAAAAAGCTGAAAGTATTACAATCTTACAAGACTTTTGAAAATTGGGCATATTATGTAGCTTAAAGGGTCATTCTACTATAACGGCAAAAAAAGGTGATTTTCAAGAATTCTTTTCACAACAACTACTTTATATAATTAAATAAAATTTCCAGCGTTTCTTTATGCTGTCTCGAAGTTCACAAGAACATTTTTTTATATAACATCATTATTTAGTTTACGCATTGTTTAACAATAAAAAAGTGTATAAAAAAGGCATGTCCACTGCCTGCACGATATCTCCAATCAGCATCATCCTAAACAAATAAATAAGAAATTTTCTTGATAAGTATGACCATAGCTCTGGCGTGACGAAGCGGATGTTTTTGCAAAATAAGAAAATAGCGGCATTTCAAACAAAAAATTTCCAAAAATCGTGTTTATGTTTGTTTGTTTGTTTATGTTTAGAATAAACGTAGCAAATTTGAAAGTAATCGTTTGAAAATTTTTTGAGAAATCGTGCACGCAGAGCGCAAAAACGTTGTTCCGAGAAAAACGCGTTTGAAGTTTTCAGAACATAAAAATTGTAAGAAAAAATTACTAACACTTAATCAGCGATCCCTGCTCCGTATAAATTTTCATAATTGCAATATTTTCTTCATACATACACATTTAAAAATAAACAGCAATAATTCCGAATATGCATCGACGAGCGCAAGTTTAGTTTCATGCGCGTAGAACGATTGTGGGGAGAGAAACTTTTGCCTCGGAAAGCGCGTGAAAGAAGGGTTGCCAACTTATAAAATGCAGATATTTCAGCTAGTTGAAACTGCCGGTAACTGTGCATCATTACCTTTGATGACCTACGTTACAGGCAGTTTCCACCAGCTGGAATCAATGACTTTTGTAAGTTGGCAACGCTTCTTTCACGCGCTCTCCGAGGTGAAAGTTTCACTACGCCAAAGGTTCTACGCGCGTGAAACCAACCTTCTGCTCGTCGGTGTAAAACCGACTACTGAAACCTAAGCAGCCGCGTCCGGATACTCTACTCAAGCGTTCAGCTCTCCACGCGCTTTTGCTCCAAGCTCTCCAAAGTATAGAAAGACTTCGAATTCCTGTATGAAACTTTAATATGATATTTCTGAATATATAACCTGTCGAAAAATAAAAAAAAATCGATTTGTCAAAAGTGAAATAGTAGAATGACCCCTTGAGAAAAAAAAATAATATCAGCGATTTTTGTAGGACTGAGAATTACGAATTTCTGAATACTGATTTCATTCAGGGTATGGCCATTTTAGTAACCAAAATCATACTATTTTTTAGGTATATTTTAAGTCTGATAAAATTCATGCTCAACAAAATTTGAGGATAGTTTGAGTAGCTTTTAGGAATTATTTTAGTATATTGAGGTTTACAAATATGAAAATTTGGCCTAGAAAGACGGAAAATGTTAAAAGTTTAGAAATTTTTTGAAAATTTGCCGTATCAAATTATACAAACAAATTATTTGTATAGACTTTTATAATTTCTTGGTACTTCCTAAATAAGTAGAAATTACTATTTTTCAAACCAATTTTTGGAAATTTCTGAAAGCTAATGCTTTCAATAAAATTTTCAGAAATTTCTATTTATTCAATCTTCAATGAAATGAAAAAATTGTGAGATAACTTGCACTCAAGTTTTATTATTTTGATTTTACGTACTGTCATAAATTATAGAATTCAAACAAAATATTATTTCTGTAATTTATACTGTCGAGAAAAATGAATACAATTAGATTATAATTGCTTCATTAATTAATTAATGTAAATCTTAATTTTTTCTTGAAAACCTTAAAAAATCTACATTTTGTTTCGAATTTGTTGAAATTTTTACAAGTCTTAAGTTATTTTCAATAATTTCAAAACTTCTTAATATCTTCTAAATATACTCGTATTATTTCTAAAATTTTGCAATCTTGCAAAATTGAAAGAAGTTGCTTTAAAATATTTTATACTCTATCTCAAACTTTGAAAAAATCAAGTCAAATGTTTTAAAATTATTTTTAATTTTCCCTTAGAATTCATATTTAAAAATGAAAAATCATACGAAATTTTCCGATGGATCTTAAGAAAACTTTTGTACTCTCTTGAAACCTTTCAAAATTCTGTGAACGCTTATAAATTTTGTTTCGAAATCTCGAGAGATCCACACTGTGTTCGAATTTTTTAGAACTTTTTTTAAATCTTAATTATTGTTGAAAAAATACATTTTTAATGAAATAGTTGAATCTTCAACAAAAAAATATTATTTTTCAATGAGTTGCATTTTTAACCAAACAAGATAACATTTTAACCAAGAGACGATTTCTACAAAATAGTTGAATTCAACCAGAGGATGCAAATTTTTAACAAAATACTGGAATCCTTAACCAAACAAATTAATTTTCAACTGAAAAATTGCATTTTTGACCGGAAAGGTAAAATTTTCACGGAGAGAAGAATTTTTAATCATCTTTTAAACTGACTAGAATTATTCTTAAAATTTTGGAAGATTTTTCAAAATAAATACTCCAGATTGCTTTCGACATTTTCAGAAATGTTTTGCAATTTTCTTCAAAAATATAATTTTTCAAAATAATAATTCATTTATGAATTTCCTACGAATCTTAAGACATTTTTTTTTTAATTTTTTGAAATATGATCAAATTTTTTATGTTTTAATCGTTTAAGAACTTCTATATTTTCTGAATATTTTTTTAACTTATTATATTTCTTTCTATAAATTAAAAAAATTAGCATAAATTTATAAACTTTCTAAATATTTAACATAATGATAGATTCTTTTGGATGGAATCTTTCAAATGATTGAATGTGAAAAAGTGAATTTAAATCTTCCGGATTCTTTTTTGATAATTTCAAAAATATTTTTAAATGTTTTGAAAAATTTTCTCAAAATTAATTTTTTGACACAAAAAATTATTTTAATTTTTCCCAGAAATATTAAGAAAGTATTTTTATTCTCTTGAAACCTTTCAAACCAGTTGCGTTTGTAACAAACAAAAAACTAAACATTATAACAAAAAAGATGATATTTTCTACCACAATAGACGAATTTTCAACGAATTAGTGACAGTTTCAATAAAAAAGATGCATTTTCAACTAAAATGATCAATCTTCATAAAAAATGGGTTTTTAAACAAGTAGTTAAATTTTAGAACAAAAAATACGAATTCTATACAAAAAAAGTAATATTCGATATTTCAACTAAAAATTATTTAAATATTGAATCAAAAAGAGTGAAATTCATTCATAAAAGAAGAATTTTTAATAAAATAGTTAAATTATCAACAAACACTTGAATTCCTCATTTGAAAATATGAATTTTCAAGAACAAACAAATAATTTTCAACCACTTAATTACATTTTCTGCGAAAAAGATGATTTTTTATCAAAATACATGAATTTTCAACTAAAAAGTTCAATTTTTCAACAAAAATGTGATACTTAAATTTGCACAAAAAAAAGAAAGAATTTTGAAAAAGTTGGTTCGCATGCGATTTGTTTATTTGCAATGTTAGTTTTTACGATTTTAACTGAAAATACGCACCCTAATGTAAGATGATTCTAAGAAAATTTGTAGATATAATTTAGGCGACAAATTTTGTGAAATAAAATGTTATTGTAGCTTCTGTACTTTTTTCAAACAGTTACTTTTTCTATTTTAATTATATTTTTATAAAAAGTAGTCTCTTGTTTCGTTTTTTCAAAAATTTAATTTTTTTTATACCTAATTTTACTTTTTTCGACTAAAAGAGAATCTCCTGGCCCTATTTAAATACTATTCATAATAAATCTGTAGACGCGTTTTGGGTGAACAACTTTTGTTCAATAATTTATTTTCGCAACTTGTGTCTTTTTTCAACAAATTTAATTTTTGAATTTTTTTTTTTTTTTACTATTCAAACGAAAATTACGCATCCTATCAAACAATGATTGAAACCAAATTTGTAGATATATTTTAGTGCGCGATTTTGGTTTATTCATTTTTTTGTATCTTATGTCTTTTTTCCAAAAAGATAATTTTGATATTTTCAACGTTATATCTACGATTAATACACAAACTAGACATATTATTAAAAATTGATTACTTTCAACTCAACAGATCGTTTTTGGGTAAACAATTTGCGTCCCTTCATATTTTTTCGTGTCTTGCATAGTTCGACCGCAAAATGGAATTTTCTATTTTTCATTATTTCATGTGTGAAATAGTTTATATATTTATGAATTTTTCATTTTTCCAAAAAATTCAAAAAGCTGTTATGATAATCTTGGTGGGTTTTCAAAAAGAAACATGTATCTTCTCCTGAACTTTTTCTCATATCTTGCGTTGTTGGGCTTGAAATGTTAGTTCCCGTTTCTTTTATTTTGGAAATGACTGATCATTTTCCTTTCATTAAAAAAAGTCACGAACTGCCATACATATAACTTTTATATCTTGAAGATGAATGGTCTTAACAATTTTTAAAATGCTCTAACTTTTTGAATATCCAGCCAAAATAGCTGTCCAACGAACTTGATCTTTCTTTTTGGTCCAGACAGACAGACACCATCATAATAACTGTTTTTTCGGATCCAGGGGGTTTTGAAACGTGAAGATTTGAATAAATTCGCGAGAGTAAGTTTTCAAATAAAACTAATACCTTCTCATTATAATGAGATTGTAAAAATAACTGGAGTGATACTTACAATAGATTGAATTCAAGTGTTACCTTACCTTATATTCAAGGTCTATCAGAGGGGCCATTCACTCTGAAATCAGACGAATCTTTGCCAACGATTGCATTTGATTTCATATGATTTCGATTCGGATTATTAACGCGATTGGCATGAAACCTCTGCGCATAATATGCGGGAAAACACTGATGGACAAAGTCCGAAACGAGATAATTCTCAAAGAATGTGGTACAGATGAGACACTAGTTGACATATGGGAAAGAAATCATTCAAAATGGTTCAGACATGATAAATGAATAAAAGATAAACGACTGACGAAACAATTTTATAAAGGTAAAGTAAAAGGCAGTGTGCCCAGAGGCAGACCGTGGAATGAATGGTTAGAATGTGTGAATGAGACCCTAATTCGAAGAGACATAAGAAGCCATAGAAACACGGGAGCTCACATGAAAACATGCATGGACGTGAAGGAAGCCAGATAAGTGTCCTAGACTATTATTTTTACCCTCCCCCCCATATTTCGTAATTTTTTTAAAGATAGATTTTCATTTCATGCTAGGTGCAGTTTTCACTAGAAAACAGTAATAATAGTAAAAAAAAATGTTGTTTAATTTAGAATTTTTTGAGTGCATATGTGCAGAAAGCATATTTTTCGGGTTAAGTTAAATGCAGATGCTATGGAAGGCCAAGATAACAAGAAGTGTCATTATTCTCCAAATATTAAGTTTCTTCTCCAACCTTGTTATATCAAGAGTTTTTTCAGAAGAAGATCTTGATTTGAAAAAGACTATCTCAAACCTTAGTTTTCAAGCTGACGGGAAAAGGGGAATTTGGTTTCTTACAGAGTTAGTGATTATTATTTATACAAAAAACTACCTACTCACTATAAAGTGATTTCATTTAAGAATTGTACTATATAAAGGCTGGATTCGTTCAAATTTATTGTTATAAAATATATTAAACAATAATGAATAAGAAGGTTATGAAAGAATTCATTTATAAAGTGCAGCACATTACATGACATTGCATTAAATAAATCAAACCTTATTTATTGATTTTACTAGCATGCGATAACGTTAGACTGTTTTTTTTTATTTCCAGGAAAATTTAGTCGACTTTTGACACCTTCTATAAGAAGTGTTTTTTAAGTTTTGTCTTCTTCAAGGGTGTTTATTTTTTTTATTAGCTGAATGTTTATAAGTCACATCAACTTCCAGCGGCATTAGCGACTATACTGTAGAGTTATTTATAAACTGTAGGGTATCTGTGGGGTATTATACCAAGGTACAGAAACAAAGCTTTCAGAAAGCACGTCCAGCCTCGCTTCCTGCGCAAAGAAGTGTAGTAATATGATTTGAAACCGCTATTTCAGACTCGACAATTGGAATCACGAAATTCTGACTCCGAAGAATACTTTTGTACATGTGGAAGTGGCGCTCGAACATTTGGTTGCTGTATTCTCGCCATGACAATAGTATGGTATCTTGGATATTGTCAGTGTCATGAAATAGATATTCCTAATCCTGACACATGTAATGTTTCTATTGATATTCCTAAAAAAAGACAATGTAGAATGAATCCCAATACTTGTTCTCATTGAGATTTGACTCTCAGAAAATTAGTGGTATTCCAAACTGGCTTTAACTGGCCAGACGTACACCCATCTTGTCTTAGCTGGCCGTACATATCTACATATTTTTCTTAATGGTCTGTATATAATCCTATCTTGCCTTACAGACTTGGCCGGACAAACCCGAAATGGCAAATTGAATACAGTTTTACAGTTTAAAAAATGGTATGCTAGTTCACTCACAATTAAACTTGATATAGAAAATAGAATTTTTAGACTTGATTTGTTTGAAACTTGAAAAAACTTAGACATATTTTTCAAATGACTATCATAAAGTCAATATTAAACGCTTAGATATCTAATGGTGAAAAAATCCACACAGATTCATACATTCTACGTGATACCGTTTAAAAAGATTGTGTTATTTGACGCACATTTTAACTTTAGAATCTTGGGACCTTTCGGAACTGTTTGTATATAATTATCGAATTCCAAAATAGTATAACTATTCACCTCATGATGAATATTGATATCTTTCTTAGAATTGAAAGTAAAAATACAAACGACAGATTGTCACAAAATGCCAAAACGTGATCTACCACCTAGAAAATAATTGTAATGCGCTGCATACAAATATTTTAATAACAGGCTAGGCATATGTAAATTTGGATGATTTACGTTATTTGACGACAATTTTACATTTTTCATCATGAAATATAGGTGCGAAAATGTCATTCATGTAATGAAACACTCAGTTTTTTCGGAACATTTTTTCATTTCAACATCGAAGTGCGACACTTTTATATTCTCAGGCAGCAGTAAAATACCACTTCCCGAATCGCGATAAAATTCAAGCTTTTTGATGTTACTTCATGTTTTTCTCCTAAAATGTTTATTGCTTTAGATAAAAAATTATTACACATTGCGAGGTTTCAAAGTTATTTGCAATCGCACCGAGCCTTAAAAATGTGCTTTTCACGTCAACGAAAAAACTGTACTAGTTACAGCAATCGTAACAATTACTGTTAATATTCTCCAAGTGCTTACTTGCTTGCCAAAACTCGCTATTCTATGAGATTTTTTTTTAGAAAAAATTTTGATTGTACAGACATTCAACTTCGTTTTTCAAAATGACGTAAAAAGTGAAATTCGCTTTCTTGCTATGTAAACTTCAATTACAATACATACTCTTATTACGAACAGAATGTGAAAATAATGACTAAATTTAAAATTTGAAACAAAAATTATTAAACAAATTTTAAACTTTGAAAAACTCCCGGTTGTACGTGATCTCAACAAATAATGAACAAAAAATAATAAATAAAAATGTATGCTAAAAAGTGTACAAAACAAACTAAATAACTTATTCAAAAAATAAAATAAAATATCTTAGAAAAATAACCATGTTATGGTGTTCTTTACAATCATATAAACAAAAACATATTTTTTTAAATACTCTTTACTAAAAAAGTTAAAAAATATATAACTAAATAGTCCATAAAAAATTTGTAAACAATTGTATTCAATAAAGCCAAATATCCCACATTTTGACAATACCATTACAGAAGCGAAAAAAAATTCAAAACAACTAACCATGCAAAAAGAAATAAATAAATTACGAAGTAATAATTATCCGAATTGAAAAATGTTATCACGCCGTAGCCGTTTTTCCTTCTGTCCCTTTCATAGCTTCTTCGTAAAAGGCCCTGGTGTGGTTGTTGTATCATCAAAATTTGGGGGTTTTCAATTTTATTATTTACAATTTTTTCGAATTATTTCATACATTATTTAGTTACTTTTTTATTTGTTCACTATTTTAATGAGTATTTTTTAAAATATTTTTTCATTTATATGTTTCTGAAGAATATTAAGACCGGAAGTTTTTTCAAATTTGAAATTTTTTTTTTATTATAAAATATGTTAACTTATATTATAGGAGATCCAAAATAAAAAATATATATTTATGCCCTGCAGTGAAATAAAATATTTGGACTTGTTTTTTAAAGACGGTCCTATTGGAGATGGTCTTAGGGCATAGTACAGATATCTTATACATATCTTATTTTAATAAATTTTCACATCCCTGGGTTATACTTAAGACACTATAACTATCATCTATTATTCATACACATATATTATATTCACACTCATAAGTTAAAAGAAGTGACTTTTTAAATCCTTCGATTATATGGCGGAAAGTAAACGTCTTAAAATTTTGAAGCACAACATCTTATCTGTATCGAAGAGTATACGTAAATACTGTATTTAGAAGTAAACTTCAAAAACTGTTCTCATCATTTTCTAAATATTTAGTCATTGGATGACAATTTCTGTCAATTTTAACACACAGCCATTAAATGTGAATGTCCGCGAATAGAGGATCCTAACGCGGAAAAAATTTATTTTTAGTTTTTTACACCGGTCGATAGTTTTTTATTTTCTTTCTGATAATAAAAAATATTATTCCTATATCTGAAAAATTCGAATAGTTATTAAACTGCAAAGCGAGCTCCTCTTACGGAGTTCCTGTGTTGCGCCGCCTCTCCAATCGTACCTCCTATAAAATGAAGCTATTGCTCGTTAAATCCCTTTCTTCACGGACGGTCACAAATATATCTGACAGCGAATAGTTTTGATATAAACTTCGTAGAGCCCAGAATCATTTCTTGCAAAATCTTGGTATAATCGACCAAAATTATCATTTCTTGTTTAGGAATATTTCTTCATTTCAAAAATTGAATTATGACACTTTTATATTTTCTTACATCCGAAAAAAGCTCATTAAATCGCGATATCGTTAAGGCTTTTTATTCTTACTTCAAGTTTGGAATTTTTTTCGAAATTATCATGTTATTACAGACCCCCTAAGAAGAGTTAACACACATGAACCCCCACCACTCGACTAGGGCTAACCGGAGTATGGAAGTCGTCACAAAATTTTAACATATGCTTGATAACGCATGCGAAAGGACTAGTAAACTCAACTTGAAGTTGTTGTTTGCTGTCGATCGTGAACCGATCAAACCAATTTTCCGACAATTAAATTCAATGAATACTCTCACCTCGAAGTTCCATTTTTCCATTCTACTCATCAAATATTTATAGAGTTGCATACTTTTTTGCTCTATGTTGATACTTCCTTTTTTGATAGATATATTATAGAGCTAAAAGATATTTAGTTCTGATATTTATTGAGTAAAATGTACGAATTAAATTTCAAAATTCAAATCAAGCATGGTTAGTGTAAGAACTTAGTGGATTAGGATCGAATAAACGATAAGCGATATTTGGTAACTGGAATATATTGTTAGAAGTAAATTGAAATGGACCACGAATGCTTAGATATGGATCGACGTACGATCAGCAAACGACTGGCAAAGCTTACGTATTTCTGATATCTTTGAGATACAGCATTTGTTTGCTTACCTTTCAAATATATCTGGTTCGTGCATTCAGATCATATATTATTACACATTGGAAGATCTGAAAATTATTTGCATTTCCAACAAGCCTGAAGAGTAGATAAGAACATGCTCAAACGCTATAAAGTTAAGGCATTTTATTGTTTTTTCATGCTTTGCTCCTGCACCTTTTAGTGCGTTCAGATGAAAATTTATTACATATTGCGAAATACTAATATTATTTGCGATGTTGCTAGACCTTGAAAATGTACTCGGAGCGTGTATGCAAATATGTGCGCATGATTTTAGCAATCTTAGGACTCGACTTCACAACAAATTATATCTAATTCAAATCTCGCTTTGAGAATTTTGTCACCGTCAAAATATTTAAATTAAATGTCGTTTATTTTTCAATCAAATTTTCAATATTCCTTGAAAAACTGCATCAATTAAAGCTTATAGATAAAATAATTCGATAATATTCGATAAACAGTTGGATGAATTTCTTCATATTATACTACACTGGAGGCCCGCTTTACCGCTACTTTCGGAGGTACTCTCAATGGCCTTCACAATAAATCGGGACTCTCCAAACCTTAATCATTCAAGGCCGTCTGAACCATTTCTGTTGGAGTTTTGTCCTCAATCAATTTTTTTATTTTTTTATTTATGCCATTTTGGTTTTATAATATCATGATGAACTGTAAATGAAACTTTAAAATTTACACTCACGTAAATTTGAGAGAAAATTCCAGGTTTGTGCTGAAACATCAAACTTTATTGAAGTATATGCATATGTACAAGCAAAAAGTAAGTAAGCATCCAGAACCGAATTATTACTTGTTTTCGAAGATTTTTTCTTCAACGATCACGTATTTCTGCTAATATTGATGTGCAAACGTTAAAAGCTTTCTTTTGTTTTTCTGCGACATTTTTTCAATCTGTTTTTGGCTTTCTGTAACGTATAAGCGCAACTGCGCCTAACCGAAACACTGACATGAGAGCGGACTGTAGCACACGATGCGATTAACCACCTTATCCGGTATATCGGGACCTGCTGAAGCGGGAGTACAGTGTATACGATTTTTTTTTGATCTTCGATATCTTTGTGATACAGCATTTGTCTAATTATTAAGGATTCATCTCAAATGCATTTCAATGTTTCTTCTCTTACTCCTTA
The DNA here is from genome assembly GCA_011634705.1 of Andricus grossulariae. Taxonomy (NCBI): domain Eukaryota; kingdom Metazoa; phylum Arthropoda; class Insecta; order Hymenoptera; family Cynipidae; genus Andricus; species Andricus grossulariae. Next base: position 242,994,643 of record JAABKJ010007545.1, on the reverse strand, counting down.
AGTATAATTATTTCGTGTATTCAGATAAAAAATTATTACACATTGACAGATCTTAAAATTAGTTGCACTCGCAACAAACCTGGAAACTAGATTAGTATATACAAAACCGCGATAAGGTTTATTGGACTAGAGCAGACATGCCCAGCTAGGGGAAATTCCCGCCAGAAACACATGTTTCGCGTCCACCACTATTTCTTTTGGAGAGCGGGACTGGTGGTAGAGGCGTGCGTGAATATCTCCGCTACCATCACTCCCGCTCTCCAGAAGAAATATTGGTGGACGCGGAACAAGTGTTCCCGACAGAAAGTTCCCCTAGCTGGGGAAATCTGATCCAGAGTGTCAAACGTATTCTGACGAATTTTTGGCGGATATATTGTCCAGGAACAAACAAAAAATATGCAGAAACAGTTTCAGTATTTGCAGAGGCGATTCCAGTCACAAAAACCCAGAAAACCCGTGCCCGCATAGATAGACGGTGAATTTTGGCCTAAAACGAGATAGCGGGACTTTTTCAACTTCTCCTATTCGAAAGGTACTATCAAGAGGCGTTAGAAAAAAATTCTAGAAATATCTTTTCATTTGCAGGCAATAGTGAAACTTGAGAAAAACTGGACGAAACTTCGTGCTTCCATGGATATACGGTGAATTATCACCCAAAAAAAAATGGGTGACTTTTTTCAACCCATCCTATTAGGAAGGTATCATCTGTAAAAAAACTATTGTTTCAGGGCTAATTTCAGGTATTAAAATAAGACTCAGAACAAACAGTCTTTACAGGTAGGGGAATGTAGTAAAGCTTAGTACGCGTTTTGTTTTTGGCCCATAACTTTTTTTCGTGATGATATTTTTGGGCTTTCATCACACGGCACCGTTTTAATAGTCTATAAAATATCTTATTTGGTGTAAAGAAAACATATATAATTACGATGCAAAAGAAAATTTTACATCCGATTTTCTGAATCTCTTCCACAGTGAACCTTTTAGTAAATATTTATTTGTTCGATTGGGGTTTTACATACAAATAAGCAATTACAAATCTCAGCTTTATCCAGTTTGCGAAACCCTGAAAATTAGTTATCCTGCGTTCAATTTTTCGCTTGCAACTAGACATGCTGAAATGTCAAGTGGGAAAAGTAGGAGAGAGTGGGGAGGTTTGAACCGGTGATAGTTGTGAGCCACGTCAAGTTTCGCCACTCTGTGAATGGCAGGAATGTTTTAACGACTGGCTAATGTTTCTCTTACCAGAAGCTTTTTTTCCATTAGCACTCATTGCATCAGCATGCATTCTTAGCGTTTTTGTGATTTGCTATTTAAAAAATCACACCGAAAGTTTTTTTACGATGTGGGAAGTTATGAGCCACCATTAGTGGGGAGTTATGAGCCACACATTTTTTTTACTTTTCTCAACACTTTTCAACCGCAGTTGTTGATGTCACTTTCTGAAGATGAAGAGAAAGACTTCTGCATCATCTACAAGGGCACAATGCCGAAAAAGTTGAATCGAAACAACGCAATACATTCCAACATGTAAGATCGAGCTGTGCACTTGGAGTGTGCCAACATTAGAACCGGCTATTACACTTGTATTCATTTCGAATCAGACTAATTTTTTTCATCTTCAATTCGCTTCAGAATTATGCTATTTTTTATCTTCTATAACTTTAATAAAAATGAAGCATGAAAATATGACAACCCAAATTACGAATATCGATTTCATACCTTTCAGGCGATCTGCAATATTTTGAACACGATGATGATTTTTTTTTAATTCCTTTGGGCAGTAGTTGTATTTAGAGCTCCCTTAAATATAGAACTTCAAACATTCACAATTTACCGATGTTAAGGGTAGTTATGCTTCAAAAAGAAAACCCGACTCAAAACTCCTCACTCTTCCCTACAAAACAATGACCGAAAGTGCGATTTTTTTATTATCAACACTCAAAAGTTATTTTATTGATGATTTTCAGTGGAAAAGATAGCATATAGGTGTTCATTCATTTGTTTTATATCGAGCACAACAGCATTAGGTTATCCTATTTGACAAAAAAAAAAAAATAAATAAAAATAATGCCGTAAAAAGAGAGATCTCTAGTTTTTAGAGTGTACTATCAAGAGGTGTCCGAAAAAAATGTCGAAAACGTCTTTCTATTTGCGAACAATAGTGAAACTTACAAAAAAATGCACGAAAACTCCTGCATTCAAGGATAGACGGTGGAATATCTCCCAAAATGAAAAGGGGGTGAAATTTTTAACCACCCGTATTGAAAAGATACTTTTAAGAGGTGTTAGCAACACATTTTAAAAACATCTTTTCATTGGCGGACAATAGTGAAACTTAACAAAAACTTAACAAAAAATTGTGTTGCCAATTATAGATGGTGAATTCTCGTCCGGAACGAATAGAAGGTGACTTTTCTACCCCCCGTCCCCCTATGCAAAAGATACTAATCAAGAGGTATTAGAAAAAAATGTTCACCGTCTATCCTTAAGAGCTCAACTTTTCGTGCAGCTTTTCTCCAGTTTCACTATTTTCCGCAAGTAGAAATATGTTTTTGAATTTTCTTTTAAGGGCATGTGATACTTAGAAAATGATCAATTTCAGCAGTGTTAGGTTCTCCCGGCTTTTTTCCTACAATAATAAAGATTTTGCCTTAAAATTTTTGGGAATGATGGCGAACGTGCTAACGGACGTCCCCGAACTCTTCTGTTGTGAAATAATGGTAAAAAATTTAATTTTGCTGAATTTGATTAATATGTGTGTATTTTGAGGTACAACAGAGACCGATATTATTGGAATGGCAGAGATCTCAAAAACGAATCCTAACCTCCAAATAGTGCACATAGAAAAAGTGTTTGTTTAGTAGAATACATTTTTTTTGCTATTATCCCTAAAAAAAAAAGAGTTCGGGGACGTCTGTTGTTCTATTTTATACCATCTCCAAATACAGTTTTAAAATTTTTTAGTTTTTGTGGACAAAAACCCGGGGGAACTGAACCCGATTTACCACACGACAAAGTATCACATGCCCTTAAATCTAGAAACGCTCTAGAGTAGATTTCAGACATAAGGCAAATTCTTATTTAATGTTAATTAAGGCAAAGGCTTTAGAAAATAGTACCAAAATGACTGTTTAATATTTAAAATATTGAATTCAAAAGGAATATAATTTCCTGACTACACAGGTATACAAAAATGAGATTTTTGTTTTCCAACTGAGATCTGAAGGTGTTTTCTCACGTAATTTTTCGCGTTGAATCCGAATCTAGCAGCATAATTTGTCTAGCATGTCAGTGTTTTGAGATATTCTGACCTGAATGTGCAAAAAGGCCGTTTTCGGCATTTTCAGATGAAAATAACTTCGACACGCAAAGATATTCGTCAATTTGGCCAACAGATTCGAATTCCTCATGAAAAAAATCTGCAGAAATGCACATACGTGATTTTTGATATAATGAAATATCTGCTTCCAGATTCAGGTTCAGCGCGAAAAATTACGTGAGAAAACGCCTTCACATCTGAGTGGGGGAAATCTTGTAGACTTGTACTATATCTCTACTTGAATGTGCAAGAGAAGTTGTATTGTCTTTTACATCTCTTTTAATTTGAAGTATAACGGCGGGATCCTCACAGAGTGTGTCTTAAGGTAGTACATGCGCTGTTCTCAGCGTCAAAAATTTACGCTTATAGTACGTGGTGTCAAATCGGAAAAGCTCGGGATATATCGTGATAATGGTTGATGGAGGCTGTGTTGTCTGCTATTTTTTCAAATCAAAATCTGCCGAAGCGTGTAATCGTTAAAATTAAAAGAATAGTTTCAACACGAGTCTGATACAGGCGATGCGTACGAAACTTGCCAACAGATGTTAGCAGTCGTCGAATTTCTCACATTTGAAATAATGGAAACTTCCATCGAGTAACGCCCCCTAACGAAAACGGGAATCTTGGAATCGTTAAAAACAATTTATTTAAACAAATAATCCAGTGTATCATTTTGTTGTAGATCTGTGAGTTCCGGAAGAAGTGATTACGTCTTTCGATTCTACGGAGGAAATGACATAGAGTCCATGTGTTGGTCAATTTTTGTTTCTACCCAATTTGTTATGTAGTATAAATTAACAATTGTATAGTACGACACCCTCTTCAGCATTCATTTATGTTACGAGTTTTTCAAGCTTTCACATACTACTTCGCATAAACATACACGCGCACACGAGCTTGCCTTGGGACGACCGATTTATACGAGCCCTGTTCAGCACAGTCGAGTCACGCGTACTTATTTATAATAACATAACAAATTGTGTGGAGAAAAATATTATCCGCCATATTGACTTTATGTAATCTTTTCCGTAGAATCGAAAGCCGTAATCAGTTTTTCTGTAAAGAAACACTCTTTGAGGACACTATGGGGATGTAAAAGTTATGCAGGGAGCTCCACGGCACCCGAGAGAAGGGTACAGCCCGAGGGGCTGTAGGAAGAGTTTGTTCTTCGTTGACCGTACATAGGGGCGAATCTCAAAATCTTTTAGGAAATCGTCAAAGGCTGAATAATTGTATTTTTATATTGAACGATGAAATTCGATGCAGGGGAGTTAATCTAAAGTTATGTGACACTTTTTTGGATGCAAAAATCGTCGAAAAAGATATAAAGATATTTCCGAAAGTAAAAAAGGATATGGATGTGGGGCAAAGCGTCCAGCAATACGACTAGATAGAAAAATCACTTAACGACTAAACTATACTTCTGTAGGGGTTCTAGGAGTTAAAAGTCCAATTTCGCAATAAAATGGACATTTTTTAAAACAAAATCACCCAAAAGAAAATGGTAAATCGCCTAGTTTATCATCGATTTAGAAGAAAAAGCACCACATCGGGGATCTATTCTCAAATTTTAAAACAGATTTCAAGTATGTTTCAAAATCACCAAGTTGGCTACTTTGCCCCCTCTAAACGTAAGGGCTTTGTAACTCTTGTAACTTCATTTCTATTTTTAGTCGCATTACACATCACTAGAGGCGTTTGCATTGAGCTCTCGCATCTATGTCCAATATATTTGATTAGTCTGCTATTTTCTACTTAAATGACTGTTCAGTATACGTTTTATTTGATAAAAATTCAAAATATAGGTTGTAGCGATGTTACCATCGAAACTTATTGTAGTTGCTCACGTCCCTTATCGTAAATCTCGAAACTCAGAAACAATCAACTTTAATTTGTTGTTTGGCGCCAGGCGCGCATGCGCCAACCGGACACCCAAAACTCAGCAAAATGGACGTGGGCAAGATTGGATGCCGGGGCTACCTTCAACCCTTGAACGAAAATTGGTAGAGGGTAGGATTTAGCCGACTTGAGAAAAATTTATGATGTCAAAAATACCTCTTACTCGTAAATAAAATACTAAAAATGAAACATAAAGTCTCATGCATAATTAATTAAATAAAATTATGAGGGGAAGCAAGTCAATGGAGGATCCTCCATTGAGGATCTGACAGCGAATTACAACAGTGATAGCCCATAATGTATTTGCCTCGCGCTACGCGCTCGTTCTTTATACTTCTCCCACATTTGTGTACAGACCTTTTAAAATCAAAGGTCAAAGCATTCGACAACTGTAATTTGGTGATTGTGATTTCTCTTTTGTTAAAGCTCTTTCGGCTTTAACGAACACATTCTCATCACGTATATCGTGCTTCGCACTCGGTTTTGTCCACAATGCGAACTTTTCTACATATCAAGTGTAATTTATAATTATTTCTGTACCTCGCTCCGGGACTGCTTATTCAGATATTGTAAAATAAAGTATCTATAAATTTTATTATTTTATATTTAATGATATTTCTCACGATTAAAATAAAAACTACGAGTCCTATCAAAAAATGATCAATAGCAAATTTGTAGTTCTTTTTAGCGTGAATCACTTTTGTCTTATAATTTTTGTCGTACCTTGTCTTGTTTTTCCAAAAATTTAATTTTTTTATCTTTAATGTTATTTTTCACGATTAAAAAAAAAACTACGCATCCTGTCAAAAAGTAATTGAAAACTTTTGTTTGCAGGTATTTTTTGGTTGTAAAATTTTTTTCTTTTCAACTTTTTTCTTATCTTGCATAGTTTAACCGCAAAATGGAATTTTTTATGTTTCATTGTTTTTTTGTGTGGTTAAAACCAGAACTGTTGGTCAAAAAATCTGGGTGGCGAACTCGATCTTTCTTTTTGTTCCCTAAAACTGTGTGCCAAGTTGCAAATTAATCCGATTAGTCTTTCAAAGGTCATCCGGTATACAGCCGACAACAATGGCAGACAGACAGACACCATCTTAAAACCTGTTTTGCGGATTCAGGGGGTTTTAAAACGCGGAGATTTTAAGAAATCCGCGATAGTTTCACTTAAAAGAGCAGGCTAAAGCTTGTATCCTCTAAATTATGTTTCTGGGGGATGCCTCCTGAGTTTTTTTAACGAATACGAAAAAATCGTTAGTCCTCTTTTTAAAGTAACTCTATATTTGTTGTTTTTTCCTCAATTTATGTGTTTTTTTTTTCGAAAGCAATAAATAATAAGTTAAGTTTTCTGTGATAAAAACTTTTAATTTTAGGTCCAAAAAAAGTTCCCACGTGATTAATATTGATTGACTTTTCCCTTCCTTTTATTATTATTATTATTATTATTATTATTATTATTATTATTATATCATTAAGCCGTTTGCCTTTCGGGGTAGCCGTGAATCACTCGGTTGGACAGTAATAATGTGTGAATGGGTATATAGGTATAGGGTAGATAGGTATATAGGAGTAAGGTATAATCTTATTGTAACGTCATTCTCACCAAAATTACTGTTACTGTGAGGGGGGGGGGGGGGGGAAGGAAACCGAGATTCGCAATTGGTAGATGTTTTATGCTGAGAAAATCACCAGTCTTCAGCAGCGTTATATTAAATAAGAGTTCATAAGTTCCCATGAATTATTTTAGAAGAGTTGTTAGTGAACAAGGAGCAAAAAGCATTCTGGGATAAAAGTCATATTTTCCAATTTCAGTTTTTGAATTTTCAGCCAAATTGAGAGGATAGTGTTTCAACGTAGTTTAATTTCTGGCATAGAGAGATTATAATCCCCCCCCCCCCCCCCCACAAGAAAAAAATGACTCTTTTAGAGTCTGAAATGACTTGCGGCCAGTTCTTGTGTTATAAAGCAGGTAAGTATCGTTACACAAATACCGTTGCGGAAAATACGTGGTTTGAGAGGTGTCACATTTCCGCAGCGGCATGTATGCTTACTTTTTATTGTTTTGCTGTAGGCTTCAATTTCGAACAAACCTTCCGGGAAAGTAGCATTGTCGAAGGTTTGTCGATTTCGCGAGAAACTGTTGCAGACTGCTTCTCTTTTTGTTGGGAGACCTGCATGGTTGCTCTTGACAGTCACTTCGAAGAGGAAGGTCGCATTGAAGGTGTCGGAGAAGTAGTTGAAATAGATGAGTGCAAAATCGGTTGTCGAAAAAATGAGAAAGGACGGATAGTTGAAGGATCATGGATCCTCGGAATGATTCACAGACGTCATCCTTACAACTATCGGTTGGAAATCAGTCCCGATAACCAGAGAGATTAGGCTACTCTAATCAGAATAATAAAAAAGCATGTAGAAGAAGGGACAGAGATTCACACCGATTGTTGGAAGGGCTATGTCAATCTTAAAGATCATGGATTTGTTCACCAAAGTGTTAATCATTCCGAGGAGTTTGTGAACAGCGATACCGGAGCACACACTCAAAACATCAAGTCATCTTGGTGGTGAATGCGACGATTCCTCTCACAAGGAGGAGTGCACAAAAGCAATCTTGCAGATCACCTCTGCGAATTTTTGTGGCGGCGACGGCTCAAGAAAATAGATGCTGATCCATTTAATGAACAAATCACAAATATTAAAGTATGCTACCCTGGCCACTGATTATAATCAGCATTATCAATTAAAGTAAATGGAAATATATTTCGCAATAATAAACTTTAAAAAAATCAAAAACAAAATTAATGAAAAATATTACAAAATATAAAAAAAAAATTTCTTCGAAATACTCCAACCTTCCCGCGGTGAAGAACGTGAGTAGATACCAAGCCGAAACCAATGGAGATACAATGCAAAAGCAACGATCTATTATACGGGTAGGTGGATAAACAACATTATACCTGTAATCAATCACAGGGGTGCCTTCCCGCCCCCACGATAGGCTGGAAAGAAGGTCGTGTGTAACTTAATTTATTTCTGTGACCTGTCACAGGGGTGCCTTCCCGCCCCCACGAAACCTGGGAAAGGGAGTCGTGTGTGACCTAAGTTATATATGTAACCTGTCCCAGGGGTGCCTTCCCGCCCCACAACACCTGGGAAAGGGGGTCGCGTGTGACCTAAGTTATTTTTTGTGCCCTATCACAGGGGTGCCTTTCCGCCTCCACGATAGGCTGGAAAGTAGGTCGTGTGTGACCTAAGTTATTTCTGTGACCTGTCACAGGGGTGCCTTCCCGCCCCCACGATAGGCTGGAAGGTAGGTCGTGTGTGACTAAAGTTATTACTGTGACCTGCCACAGGGGTGCCTTCCCGCCCTCACAGCACCTGGTAAAGGGGGCCGTGTGTGACCTAAGTTATTTATGTGACCTGTTACAGGGATGCCTTCCCGCCCCCACAACACCTAGGAAAGAGGGTC